>CM038679.1:78901176-79436279 GCA_021605205.1 Aegilops longissima
AAGTTACCAAGAACAAGGGTGCAACTTCTAGTAGTGGTTATAAAGAAGATCTTAAGATGATTACTATTCACCCGGATTTTGTTGAAGTGATAAGAGATCCTTTTTGCAAGAATGAATTATTCCAATTTATTCCTAGGAGTATTGTTATTGAAGATCTTTATGCTAAATCTCTGAAGGATCCTAAGTGTTTGATTGAAGAGTTGCACAAGGATGACAAAACTTAGATCCTTGCTTTATGCGTAGATAACGGCGTAAAACTATAGCGCTTGTTGGGAGGCAACCCAATAAATAAAATTTATTTTTGCTTTTTGCTTTCTGTTCTTGTGTGTTTGTACAATTATGCTACTGGTATGATTGTGTTTTATGTGTTTTAATTAGTGTTTGTGCCAAGTAAAGCCTATAGGATCTTCTTGGGTGATAGTTGTTTGATCTTGCTGAAAAATAGAAACTTATGCAGTCACGAAAAAAAAATATTAAAACGAGAAAGCTATTTTCCTGCCGACTGTAATTTTGCAACATATCCGAACGATCTGATCTTCGTCCGATCCCGATCTTGCGGCCCTAATTTCGCTGGCATTAAAATTGCAACTGATTGAATCTCGCTGCTTCACGGTCTAATCTCCATCTGATCTGGATCTCGCGGTGCTAATTTCCTAGCATTAAAATCACAGGCTTCAATTTCGCTCGCATTAAATCATTAATTTTGTTTCATTAAAGTCGCGATTATCACCAAAAAGTGCTGCTGGTAGGATTCGTTCCTTTGACCTGGGAGAAAGCATGTTTCAAGATTCCACTAAGTAACCATCTCGACCAGCTCCATGCTTTGATTAGGTATGGGCTAGGTTATTTTTGTACTGATGTAATGATCAAAGAAAATTTCTACTTTCTCCGAGCCATGCCATTTTTCTTCTCCCCCCACGGGACTACAAGTGGGGATTTTTATGAGGTTTTTTTTTGCACTCATGGTGGAGATTTTTATGAGGTAATTTTACACCCACAAAAAAAACGATGGTAATTTTGAGCCGGGGAAAAGTTTCCCGGTAACTTTTCACCCTGGGATGAAAATTATTTAAAAACATACCCTGACAATTTCTATAAATATTATGATAATATACGCCTAATAGAGCTGATAGCTCACATACAAATATCATGATAACCTTTTGAAAAAGCAAAAAAAGTTGTTAAAAACATATCGTGATAACTTGTGTGTATGTAGCATGCATGGTAATACATATATAACAGAGCTGATAGCTCACATACAAACACCTTCATAATTTTTAATGAAAAAAAAATTGTTGGACAACATACCACGATAGCTTGTGTGTAACTAGCATGATAATACATACACAAGAGAGATGATAATTTACGTACAAACAACACGATAACATTAACTAATTTCCAAACGTTCGGTATGAAACACCAAAACCCCTTCTTTCAAAAAAAAACAAAAAAACCCAGCGCCTGGCAGCTGCTGACGCGTGGCTTCCTTTTAGTCCCGGTCGGTGTTATCATCGGGACTAAAGGTCCTCCTTGAGGGAGTCTGGATTAGGGGGTCCTCGGACAGCCGAACTATATCCTTTGGCCGGACTGTTGGACTATGAAGATACAAGATTGAAGACATCGTCCGGTGTCCGGGTGGGACTCTCCTTGGCGTGGAAGGCAAGCTTGGTAATTCGGATATGTAGATCTCCTCCCTTGTAACCGACTCTGTGTAACCCTAGCCCCCTCCGGTTCCTATATAAACCGGAGGGTTTAGTCCGTAGGAGAACAACAATCATAATCATAAGCTAGCTTCTAGGGTTTAGCCTCTACGATCTCGTGGTAGATCAACTCTTGTAATACTCATATCATCAAGATCAATCAAGCAGGAAGTAGGGTATTACCTCCTTCGAGAGGGCCCGAACCTGGGTAAACATTGTGTCCCCCGCCTCCTGTTACCATCCACCTTAGACGCACAGTTCGGGACCCCCTACCCGAGATCCGCTGGTTTTGACATCGACATTGGTGCTTTCATTGAGAGTTCCACTATGCCGTCATCATAAGGCTTGATGGCTTGTCTCATTGTCAAGGACAACATCACCTCTAGGGGAGCCCTGGCTGTCGGACAAACTCTTCGACTAGGCGGCTTCGTCATGACCGCCAGCTTGGCCGTTACGTCGATGATGACTTCCCGGGTCATCGAAAACAGCCTCCGCGTCGGCTCGGAATTCACCGAGCAGATGGATCCAACGGAGCTCTCTTCCTCGAACGAACTCTTGGATCGCATCGCCGCCTTGGGAGTCGCTAAGGACTATGATCGGTTCGGGCTTAAACCCGACCAAAGGGAGACTAACTCTCCGCGGGTCACCCATCAGATAGCTGTGGTGGAGGAGCAACGCAGCGATTCTTCCTCTATCTTGAGGACAAACTATGTCCGGATTCCCGAGCTCTCCGAGCCGGATACCCGTCTATGGGAGGACATGGCCCAAGCTTTGAACCTAGAATCGGACAGCAGGCCAAACCTATTGGGCAAAATCCTGGAGCCCGAACTTCTAAGATCGGAAACTCCTTCGCCCATGGGTCTCAGATCGGGTCAGGGTTCAGACTTAAATCTACCCACCCACCCAGATATAAGTGATCTTTCGCACATTAGACAAGAGCCCCAAGAGACAGTACATCACTATTGGGCCAGATTCCTCCTTGTAATGAACAAGGTCAAGGACTGTCGCGAGGAAGACGCAATTTCATTCTTTTGCAAAAATTGCATGGACAAGGGAATCCTCAATGCCATAAGTCACCGTGACATAGCACGCTTCGCTGACTTGGCGGCCATGGTACAGAAGTACTGTGCGATGGAAAGCGCCTGGAAAACCCAAACAAAATTCTGGGATCATCTGGCTCTCACTAAACCCCCCGTTTGAACTAAAAGGGTGTACTGTCGTAAGTCACCCAATCTAATTACAAAGAAACAAAAGCCCACTGCAGGGCATGGAACTATATTGGAGGGATGGCTCAACGGGCCATGCAAAATTCGCATTCCACCGGATACCATGCCAACTCATAGCCTTAGAGCATGTTGGATACTCCGGCAGGTGGCCAAGAGCGGTGAGGATCTCCTCATCAACAATACCTCAGAGCACCATCCCATGGACAATAACAATACAGTACTGATAGTCATCAAGACCTTCGCCTCAAATAATAGGCGTAAGCGAGCACTCCGCAGCCTTGCCGAAGTATGCCACGTGGTAGCAATAAATCCATGGAGCAATACGGCTCTAACTTTCAATGCCAGTGACGAACCTAAATTCCGAACAGCCCGAGCACTAGCCGCCTTGGTCCTTAGTCCAATTGTGGACGACTTCCAGCTTACTAAAGTGCTCATGGACGGTGGCAGCGGATTAAACCTCATCTATGAGGAGACTCTTCGAAAAATAGAAATAGACAGGAGCCGCATTGAGCAAAGCAGCACGACCTTCAGAGGGATCATCCCTAGTCGGGAGGCATGATGTGCAGGAAAAATCACACTAGATGTGGTATCCGGGACGCCGGAGAATTATAGGTCCGAAGAAATAACATTCCAAGTGGCCCTGTTCAGTAGCGGATACCACGCCCTTCTAGGGCGGGAGGCATTCACGATCTTCCAAGCTATACCCCATTACGGGTACATGAAGCTCGAAATGCCCGGGCCTAATGGAATCATCACTCTAGCTAGTGATCCGGACATACCACTCCGCGCCAAAAATAAAACCGCCGCACTAGCACTCGAGGCGTTATCCGAAGCCCTTGCGGCCGAAGAACTAACCGCGCTGCGCTCCACAGTGGACAGGGACGACATGATACTCGACAAAAGACCCAAGTCCACCTCTTTTATAATAGCGGACGAAATAGTCAAATTCCAAGTCCACCCAACGGACCCTACAAAACAGCATCCATCGAGCACGCGTTAAACCCCACATGAGCGCCGACTCACGGGAGTTCTTGCGCTTGAGTGGGACATCTTCGCTGGCATCCTTGGACATGCCGGGAATCCCACGCAGGCTGGCCAAGCATAGCATTAACATTCTAAAGGGGTTCAAGCCAGTTAAGCAAACTCTTCGGCGTTTCTCTGAGCCTAAGTTACTTGAGGCTGGATTCATTCGAGAAATAAAACATCCGGACTGGCTAGCAAACCTGGTGATGGTACCAAAGAAGGAAAAATCATGGCGCCTATGTGTCGATTTCAAGGACCTCAACAAGGCCTGCCCCAAGGATCCCTTCCCTCTCCCCCGCATCGACCAAATTATCGACGCTACCGCAGGACACGACTCATTGTGTTTCCTCGACGCATACTCCGGATACCATCAAATTAAGATGGCGGAATCCGATCAAGCCGCAACGACATTTATCACTCCATACGGCACCTTATGTTTTAACACCATGCCTTTCAGGCTCAAAAACGTTGGTGCAACCTATCAACGCATGATTCAGACATGCCTGGAAATACAAATTGGCAAAACAGTGGAGGCATATGTAGACGACATGGTCATCAAAACAAGACACATCGAATCCTTAATAGACGACTTGAGGCTCATGTTCGACAATCTCCGAACATACGACATCAAGCTCAATCCGGAAAAATGCGTTTTCGGCGTGCCTGCCAGAAAGCTCATCTCCAATAGAGGAACTGAAGCAAATCCGGCTAAAATCCGAGCTCTGTCACAGTTGGTCATCCCAACAGACCTCAAGCAAATCCAGAAGTTAACTGGATGTGTGGCTGCCTTAAGCCGCTTTATCTCCCGATTAGGAGAAAAGGCACTACCCCTTTATCGCCTTCTTCGACGCGCCGAACACTTCGAGTGGACGGATGAGGCCACGGCCGGATTGGAAGAAATAAAAGCCATCCTGGCCACCAACCCAATCATGGCCGCGCCAAATGTCGGCAAACCAATGCTGTTAGATATAGTGGCAACACACCAAGTTGTAAGCGCAGTGCTCATCATCGAACGAGATACGGAAGGACATAAGTTCCCGCTTGAAAGCCGGTATACTATGTATCCACTGTCCTCACTCCATGCAAATCACGGTACCCACATTATCAAAAGATAGCATACGCGGTCTTCATGGCATCCCGGAAATTACGACACTACTTTCAAGAGTGTTCAATTACGGTGGCCTCAGAAGTACCACTCAACGACATAATAAATAACCGTGATGCCACGCGCTGGATTGATAAATGGGCTATTGAGCTCCTCCCATTCGACATAACATACAAACCACGGCGAGCCATTAAGTCACAAGTACTGGCTGATTTCATTGCCGAATGGACAGAAGTTGAACTCCCTAAAGAGTACGGTGCGTACTCCAACTGGATCATGCACTTTGACGGCTCTAAGATGCTGGCTGGTCTGGGGGCAGGCGTCGTCCTGACATCCCTCACAGGAGATACGGTCCAATATGTACTCCAAATATTAGACACAGACTCCAATAATGTAGAAGAATACGAGGCCCTGTTGCATGGTCTCCGGATGGCAGTCTCCATGGGCATTCAATGCCTAGAGGTGCAGAGCGATTTGAACCTCGCAATATCTCAAATAAACGGAGACTTTGACGCCAAGGACCCAAAAATGGCGGCTTATCGCAACGCCATCCTCAAAATGTCAGCTCGGTTCGAGGGGCTTGAATTCCACCATGTGGTCCGGAAAACAATCAAGCAGCAGATATCCTCGCTCGCATCGGCGCTAAGCGCGACCCTGTCCCACCTAATATATTCTTGGAAAGGCTGTTTAAGCCATCCGTGGTATGGGAAGGAGAGACCGGCAACAACAGTCCGGACCTGGCCACAACGCCAGATACCGAACACTTTGACACAATCGGAGGCTCCGCCACCGAAATAACGCCTTCGGCCCACGTGATTATGGCTGTAATCGCCTCGCGGACAAAACCCTTCTTGGCCTACCTAACTAGGCAAGAACTCCCCGAGGACCCAAACGAGGCACATTGCATTGTGTTGCGGTCTAAAGCCTACAAGGTCCACGAAGGAGAGCTTTATAAGAAGGGCACCACCGGAGTACTTCAAAGGTGCATCTTCGAAGAGGAAGGACGACAACTTTTGGCAGAAATTCATGCTGGACTTGGCGGGCACCACGCCGAAGCTCGGGCCCTTGTAAGCAAGGCCTTCCGTACAGAGTTTTCTTGGCCGACGCCCGAAGCGACACGACGGGACCTCGTTCAACGTTGCGTCAGCTGCCAGCATTTTGCAAACCAAAGCCATATGCCACCTGCCGCTCTCTAAACAATCCCCATTACTTGGCCCTTTGCGGTCTGGGGGCTTGATATGGTCGGACCCCTTATAGGGGGAAGCCAAGATAAAAAATACCTATTGGTCATGTTGGATAAATTCACCAAATGGATAGAAGACAAACCAGTTAAAATGGCCGAATCCGGACCAGTGATGGACTTCATATCCGGGGTTGTACACCATTACGGCGTCCCCCAAAGCATCATCACCGATAATGGCTCGAACTTTATAGCCGACGAGGTAAAAATTTGGTGCAGCAACATGGGCATTAAGCTCGATTACCCGCAAACTAACGGTCAAGTCGAGCGAGCAAATGGTCTTATCATGAGCGGCATTAAACCCAGATTAGTGTGATCCTTAAAGGAATCAGATACGCACTGGGTAGAGGAGCTCGACTCCGTACTATGGGGGCTGCGGACCACGCCGAATCGCACTACCGGATACACACTGTTCTTTATGGTGTACGGCGCAGAGGCGGTACTGCCTTGCGACATAATTCATGACTCACCTCGAGGGCGCATGTACGAAGAGAAAGAAGCCGAGATTGATCGGCAGGACAGTTTGGACGCCCTGGAGGAGGAGCGTGACATGGAAAAAGCCCGTTCCGCAATCTATCAGCAACAGGCTCGATGGTATCAAAGCAGAGAAGTACGGGCCAAAACTTACAACGTTGGCGAACTCGTTCTACGCCTACCGGAGAAGAAAAAGAACAAGCTCAAGCACAAATGGGAAGGCCCCTTCATTATTGACAAGGTTCTGACCGGTGGACCGTATCATCTGCGGGATGCATCGGACAATCGAATCGAGCCAAACCCATGGAACGCAGCCAGACTCCGAAGGTTCTACGCCTATTGCCAGACTATGTGTTCGTCTCCTTACCTCCGTCAATATTTTATATATCCGTTATCTGTCTTTTCTTTCTTTCTTCCCTTTTTATTCAAGGCCTTAAAAGGCTAAAATGTGTCTTGACTACACAATCTTGACGCGCTAGCCGTGCTCATTATACCTGGGGGCTTCCTATACAGAAGCTTAATATAGCTATGCTTCGCGCTCTATGCCCTCCTCACATGTGTTCCTTTTCCACATGTACCTTTTCTTTGCCACTATATGCATCGATATGACTTAAGGTTTGGCCAAGCTGGGTTGCCTGGCTCTTGTGTTTATGCCCTACGTTCCCATTAATTCGGCTAGGGCATAAGGGGAGCACCTCTGCGATTGTTACTGCCGGGTCAGCCGGATGTGTACCTTAGACTGGGTGAAGCCGAAAGCTAGCGTTCTTAAGGGAATATTCGGTCGGTCAACAAAATATGACTTTTATTTATTATAATACATGCCCCCATAAGTTTACATCCTGCGTCTCTTTTCGCAGTTCGGACTTGCACATTAATGCATGCGTACCCAGGGAAAGGAACCCTTAACGGAACTATTCTCCCTGGAAGATGTTTCTTACTATCCATGTAATATAACATAGCTAGTTGGGTACTTGTCTTTTCAAGCACTTATGACCCCTACGCCTGGTTTCCACGCATACCCCGGTTTTTACATAACTGAGCGGGTATTCGGATACACTCCGGACTGTCGGGTCCAGAGGTCGAAGCGAAAAGGTCTGCCATGACAAATGATTTACAATCCGGCTAGGGACATACATGTCACTTGAAGTACACAGTCACTTAGACAGACTAAATTCTTCATCTATACCATCCAACAGGCTGTCCAGCCTACAATCCTGTTGAGAATACTTTGCGGCTAATTTTACCTGGTCATACACCAGACTAACGGGGATCTCTTTCCCATCAGACCCTACAGGTCCGACCTCGGCCATGTGGTTCGGGTCAGCCTTGGTATACCGCGTCTTCACCATGGCCCAGACTTCCCTTGCACCTTATCGGCAGGCCGATATCTTCCATAATCGGAAGTGTCGCCGCGCTCGCTTGACCACCTGTACGAGCTCCCCCATGCCTCCTGGTAGGGAGGCGGATGGCCACAAGGCCTGGGAAATGCCCGGCATCACCTGCCGAACTTGTTCGTGCAGTTGTGAGAGCACTTGCAGAAGATCGCCTGCAGATCCGGGCATCTCCTCTTCGGGACGACCCGTCAGCATACCTACAGATATAACTCTGTTAGCCGGTTTCTTCTCCGAACTCTATAAAAGTTCGTTCAAGCACTTACTAAATATGCCGCGTCGAAGCCTCTTGTTCTCCTTTACGGAGTCCACAAGCTGGGCTCAAACATCTATCAGTTCAACGCCCAGCCGGGTATTGACATCTTGGAGATCATTTTTCTCCCGCCTAACCTGCGTAAGCACGCACTCGCCAGCCTTTAGCTGTCGTTGAGCATGTTGCTCATCCCCTCGCACGACCCCCGGATTCACTCCGGGGTCATCTGTAGAATCTATTGTTAGATTTGCATGCATGCCAAATACTAACTGGTACATGTCGTTCATTTTGATAGAAACAAGTGTTACCAGATGGGGCCTTCTTGGACTCCTTCATTGCGGCAACAGCGGCCCGTAGCTGGGCTTTGCATTCCTCCAGCTCTTGAGACAACTGGGTATTCTTCTCCGTAAGGACCTATGCAAAGAATGGTCCTTAAATCAGTTGTGCGAACTGTTTCAAGTCTCAGGGGCTACTGATATACATAATTATTAGATTTTCTTACCCGTATATCCTTTACATACTGGTCTGTGGCTCTGGCAAGAAATTTTTTGAGCATCTCAGATGTACGCGTCTCCTGAGTTAAAGGCATCGAACGCCTCTTGGGAGAAACGAGCGTCCCGGTGTATGGCCAGACGACGCCTGTGATTCATGGCGCTCTCCACTTCGGAATTTGTAGCGGACAACCTATCCGCATCCTCTGTAGGAGGACCATCCGGTGTTGGCCCCATGGTAGCATCCGCCTCTAAGTCCGGCTCTAGAGCCCGACTGGTGGAGGCATGGCTGGTAACCTCTCCGGATATAGTCCGGCGAGCGTTTTTCCTACTAGGAAACATGGGCGTTATTATATTCCAAAAGACGACAACCACGGAGTGGGGTTCTTTTTCATACCTCTGCGACGGCGTCTCAGTCCTGACCTCCTTCCGTTTAAGCCTACCCGGCTTCGGTGCCCCTTGTCGGTGAGTCACTGCGGGTTCGGCATGGCGTCCCGAGGGCCTTCCCTATAAGACACCATATGTGTGTGGTAGGTGAAGTGCAGAAAAAGGGGATCCTTCTCGGAAGTAGGGACTCCGGTTTTACTTAGGTGCGATTGCAGGGAGTAGTCCAGGATAATCAGCTATGATGGCCACCATGACACCGTCGCAGCTTAATTGATAGAACGTCATGTCAATAAGCTCCACAAATGAGTCCGGATCTTCTTCGAGTCCGGGGTCGAGGGCCCGGTCAGGGTCCTCTGGTTGTGGAGGCAGGCTATGGACCTCCCTCACAGCTTTTCGCAGTTCCTGCTATGAGATGGCAAGGTAAATACTTATGACGAAGAATGCGGGAAGGTTTGGAGTAAAAAATAGCAGCTCACCCAGCTTGGGGGGTTGTACATGGAGAATCCATCCCGTGGCTTAATGTGGATGAACTCCTCTTCCTCTCCTTTGTACAAATCGGACCGAATTTTTGCTAGAGCAGTGAGTGAGTCCAATCCCTTACGACCGCAGCGGGTGGCATCATTTTCTCCATTGAAGTGCCACATGGGTTGTCCCTGATATTGAAGTGGCTGCACCCCCCGCATTATACATATTGACATGACCTTGATTATTGTAAATCCCGATTTGGCCAGCGTCTTTATCCGGCCCATCAGGTAAAGGACTTCTCCGTTATCTTCCTCCTGGGGGCTCCGAGGGCGCCAGCTGCGGGTTTCTTCAAGGGAGCGTTGTCGAACTCAGGAAGGCCCATCCGGATAGGTTCCGGAAGGGGGATGTCCTCCATATAAAACCACTCCGAAGGCCAGTCTTCAGAGGTTTTCTTCGGAGTACCGGACAGGTATCCGGTTCCGATGATGCACCATATCTAGGCTCTGCCCACTTGATATATTGACCCCTCCTGTGTACGGGTACGAGGCAGAATAGCCTCTTCCATAGCTCGAAATGAGCTTCGCAGCCCAAAAACAGCTCGCAAAGGGCGACGTAGCCAGCGATGTGTAATATGGAGGCGGGAGTAAAGTTGTGCAGCTGGAGGCTGTAGAACTCCAGGAGCCCGCGGAGGAATGGATGGATTGGAAATCCGAGCCCTCTTAATAAGTAAGGGACAAGGCATACCCACTCACCCATGGATGGGTTGGGAAAGCTCTCCGCCTGCTCCCCGCAGTTGTAGGTGGTGAGTCCGGCTCGAACGGGGACCATATACGCTGGAGGGAGGAATCCCTGGGTCTGTAACTCTTCTAATTGGCTGTGAGGGATCGAACACTTCTTCCAATTGCCTGGTTTAGGGCTACAGGAGCGAGAGGAGGAGCTGCGATGGCCGGCCATGATGGGATGGATTTTTCCGGGCGCTCTTCGATGGATGCTCGCTGTGGGAGGATGGTGTGATCTAGATTTGAGGATCCCCGTCTCTTTAAATAGATGGTTTAGTTACATGGTTAGGGTAGCAAGTGTAAAAATGCCCCAAGTTCTCGCATTCGCTCGACACATGGAGGATAGCCATTATTAGGTGCAGAAGCCAAGGAGTACAACATTCATGGGAAGCCAGACACTACTCGACAGGTACTCAGAATTTGGAGAAGAACCCGCCTTGCAATGCCGAAGACAATCTGCACGCCGGACTCATCGTCATTGAAGCCTGGTTTGGGGGCTACTGAGGGTGTCCTGGATTAGGGGGTCCTCGGACAGCCGGGCTATATCCTTTGGCCGGACTGTTGGACGATGAAGATACAAGATTGAAGACTTCGTCCCGTGTCCGGGTGGGACTCTCCTTAGCGTGGAAGGCAAGCTTGGCAATTCGGATATGTAGATCTCCTCCCTTGTAACTGACTCTGTGTAACCCTAGCCCCCTTCGGTGTCTATATAAACCAGAGGGTTTAGTCCGTAGGAGAACAACAATCATAATCATAGGCTAGCTTCTAGGGTTTAGCCTCTATGATCTCGTGGTAGATCAACTCTTGTAATACTCATATCATCAAGATCAATCAAGCAGGAAGTAGGGTATTACCTCCGTCGAGAGGGCCCGAACCTGGGTAAACATTGCGTCCCCCCCCCCCCCTCATGTTACCATCCGCCTTAAACACACAGTTCGGGACCCCCTACCCGAGATCCGCCGGTTTTGACACCTACACTCCTGCCTGGGCACCCCACATCAGCCACGTGGAGCTCCTTTAGCCCCGGTTCCTCACACAACCGGAACTAAAAGTGGGGCCCTTAGTCCCTGTTGCAGAACCGGGACTAAAGGCCCTTAGGAACCGAGATTAATGCCCTGTTTTCTACTAGTGTGTACTTATAAATAGATTTCAGTCTTTTTCGTATGTTATAGTTTGAGACACCCTGAGAACACTTATGTACCTTGGTCTTGATAATTTTGGCGGGGGGGGGGGGTGATGAAGTATCCCCCGATACTGTTGTGTGAATAGCATGATAACTCACACACCACGGATCTGATAACTTATGTGCCTCGGTCCTGATAACTTTGGCCAGAGGGGGTGGTGGTTGAGGGAGTTCCGGACTAGGGGGTGTCCGGATAGCCGAACTATCATCATCGGCCGGACTCCAAGACTGTGAAGATACAAGATTGAAGACTTCGTCCCGTGTCCGGATGGGACTTTCCTTGGCGTGGAAGGCAAGCTTGGCGATACGGATATGTAGATCTCCTACCATTGTAACCGACTCTGTGTAACCCTAACCCTATCCGATGTCTATATAAACCGGAGGGTTTTAGTCCGTAGGACGAACAACAATCATACCATAGGCTAGCTTCTAGGGTTTAGCCTCTTTGATCTCGTGGTAGATCTACTCTTGTAACACTCATCATCAATATTAATCTAGCAGGACGTAGGGTTTTACCTCCATCAAGAGGGCTCAAACCTGGGTAAAACATCGTGTCCCTTGTCTCCTGTTACCATCCGCCTAGACGCACGATTCGGGACCCCTACCGAGATCCGCGGTTTTGACACCGACATTGGTGCTTTCATTGAGAGTTCCTCTGTGTCGTCGCCGATAGGCCCGATGGCTCCGTCGATCATCAACAACGACGCGGTCCAGGGTGAGACTTCCCTCCCCAGGCAGATCTTCGTGTCCGGTGGCTTTGCACTGCGGGCCAATTCGCTTGGCCATCTAGAGCAGATCGAAAGCTACGCCCCTGACCGTCAGATTCGGAAGTTTAAACTATACGGCCCATATCCGCGGAGACTTGATCTTCGACGGATTCGAGCCTGCCAAGCGGCAAGACTTGTCTCGATGGGCATGATCTAGCTCGCAGCCGAAGAATGCCCGGAGGCCGCACAGAATCCGCCCAACCCTTAATCCGGGCGGACTCCCGATCGGGATGAGTGGTTGGACACCGCCTCGGGGGCTTTAATCTCTACGGCGATCGAGGCGAACTCCATCCTGTCCTTTGCAAAGACCTTGACTCGTGAAGTCGGACTCATTTCCGGACCAACCCTCCGCGCCCATGCCAATTGAATCCGATTGGGCGCCCGTTATGGAGTTCACGGCCGCGGACATCTTTCAGCACTCGCCCTTTGGCGACATCCTGAATACACTAAAGTCTCTCTCTTTATCCGGAGAGCCCTGTCCGGACTGCGGCCAGGATGGTTGGGATGCGGACGACGAAGAATTTCAACGCCCACCCACCACCCACTTCATAGCCACTGTTGAAAGCTTACACGACGTGCTCGATTTCGACTCCGAAGACATCGACGATATGGACGACGATGTAGGAGACAACAATGAACCAGCACCTATAGGACACTGGACAACCTCATCCCATGATGTATACATGGTGGATACACCTAAAGGAAATGAAGACGAGGAACAACGGGATGCTACGAAGGATAAATCCCTCGAAAAGCAGTCAAAACGGCAACGTAAACGCCGAACAAAGTCCCGCCTCAACAAAGACCCAGCCATAGAGCAGGGCGAACCGGTGGACAACGAACAAGCTATCGAGCAATCATCCGAACAAGACAACTTGGATAAACAATCTGTCCCCGGCGAAGACAACAGTCCGGACGACCTCATGCCGGACAAACCATTGGAGCAAAATGACCTCCAGAAAAGGCTCGTCGCCACTGCGCGTAGCCTGAAAAAGCAGAAGCGGAAGCTCAAAACAGCAGAAGATGCACTCAGGATTAGATGGATCAAAGTATTCAGCACCGCGGTAAATGCAATGACGATCGCCGAACGAAGAGCTACCTGAAAAGAAAGCTACTGCCCGAATTCGACGAGGAGGCCTTAGAGCCCCCACAATTAAAAAGCAAGAAGGCCACCCGGTCGGATGGACGACCCCACGGCAAAAAGAGAGCGGTGAATGGCGCCGCACACAAGCCAATATGCGATCCGCATAAGGATTCACACCAAGAGGATGGCCCAGTTAGGTCCATCTATGGGCCAAGAAAGCAGGCTCGTCAAAGCAATGCGATACGCCAACATTCCGAAGATCATGGCACACCCAAATATAGGGGCGCCGCACACCCCCTATGTTTCACCGATGAGGTACTAGATCATGAATTTCCAGCGGGATTCAAACCCGTAAACATAGAGGCATACGACGGAACAACAGACCCTGGAGTCTGGATCGAGGATTACATCCTCCACATACACATGGCTAGAGGAGATGATCTCCACGCCATAAAATACTTGCCCCTTAAACTCAAAGGGCCAGCTCGGCATTGGCTTAAAAGCCTCCCCGAAAATACCATTGGAAGCTGGGAAGAGCTCGAGGACGCATTCCGGGCAAATTTTCAGGGGACTTATGTCCGCCCTCCGGATGCAGACGATCTAAGTCACATAACTCAACAGCCCGGAGAGTCAGCCCGAAAATTCTGGAACAGGTTCCTTACTAAAAAGAACCAAATAGTCGACTGTCCGGACGCTGAAGCCTTAGCAGCTTTCAAACACAACGTCCAAGACGAATGGCTCGCCAGACACCTCGGCCAAGAAAAGCCAAGAACAATGGCCGCATTAACAAGCCTCATGACCCGCTTTTGCGCGGGAGTGGACAGCTGGCTGGCTAGATGCAGTACCAGCGACCCGAGTACATCCGAAACCAGGGATGGAAATGGGAAATCACGACACAGAAAAGATCAGTGCCGGAATAAAGAAAATGGCCCAAATAGTACGGCGGTCAACGCCGGATTCAAAAGCTCTCGGTCGAACAACGAAACACTGCCCCTAAAGGATAACCGTGACGAGCTATCCAACCTAAACAAGATTCTGGACAAACTGTGTCAAATACATTGTACCTCCGGGAAGCCTGCAAACCATACCCACAGAGATTGTTGGGTCTTCAAGCAGTCCGGCCGACTTAATGCCGAACACAAGGGCTCGACACACCAAGGGAAAATGATGACGAGCACCACAAGCGAGCCCGGAAAACAAAAGAATTTCCCACAAAAGGTTAAAACAGTAAACTCACTTCACGTGATCAAAGGGAAAAAGAGCGGCGCCCACTAAGAGGCGCGCCGCACATTGGTTGTCAAAACCAATCACCTTCGACCATCGAGGACTATTCCGATAATATCCGGAACGCAGGATGGACTGCCTTGATATTGGATCCTATAATCGACGGATTCAATTTACACATGTCCTCATGGATGGCGGCGATGACATAAACCCGATATATCGGGACACAATCCGCAAGATGGGGATAAACCCAACCAAAATTCGCTGTAGCAACACCTCCTTTAAAGGAGTCTTGCCCGCCCATACGCCCTCTGCACGGGCTCCATCTGCTAGAAGTTGTGTTTGGTTCATCCGACAACTTCCGTCGCGAAGGTTACTCTTCCATGTCGCCCGTTTAAAGGTAGCCATCAAGCACTATTGGGACGCTTGAGCTTTACGCCGCTTTAACGCAATACCGCATTATGCATCTCTAACACTTAAAATGCCCGGTCCACGCGGCATCATCTCCTTAAAAGGAAGTATTAAGTGTTACTCAAGCACGGGAAAACGGGAGACTGCCTTGACAGCCCCGCAGCTATCTGGCTCTGCTAGGCAAAGAACCTGAATTGGTCATTCAAACCCCGGACACGGCTAGACGAGTCCGGCGCCTACTTGCGGCATACCCCCATACGAGGGGCCGCATGCATGTATAACAAGAGACAATAAAGCTCCATCTTATTCACTTCTTCGAACCGTACTTTGTTTATTTAATATTAAGTACATTTTTCGCACGATCCTTTTTCTTTTCAAACTAAGTTCCTCTCTTTTACATATGAACAATGTGCTACACCCGTCCAGGATACGGCACAACGGAGACCAGCGCAGAGCGTGCAGAGGGACCCGTTGCAAGGATTCTTTTCAGATTAAGACCTGCGTAAACCTTTTTTCACTGTCTCTTGTTGATATACATCCCCAGTTCCTTAAATATAAGCGAGGAGGAGGCTGGTGCTTTGGCATTGGCCGCACCAAAATTTTTTGCGCTGCACGGACACAAAGGGCTTAGGGCCTTATTTTGCCCATTTTCATAAAGACCGAATACCTTAGGGAGTATTCGGCGTCTCGAGTTAGGCCTTATATGCATCAGCTCGAATCATGTCTTTGGTCAAATGTTGGGTTGCCCGGCTCCACGTGTTTTGCTGCCTTACGTTCCATTTTCACGGCTAACGGCACCGTGGAGAACTACTGCGATTGTGTCGTGGTTCGCCAAAGAGCACCTCAATAGAGAAAGCCAAACCGGTGTCATGATATAGCGAGAGACTGGTCAACCACTCGATGACTCACGGGAATGTTTAGAATTCCTCCGCATTAACGAAGGACGGTTTTGGTCAGGCACATACGCACTTCGAATTCGGGAGATTGCGGTGCCCCGTGGGCTATATAGTAGCCCCACCCTCGAACTCCTATGGCTAAGTGAAACTGATAAAGCATTATAGTCCGGTTGCCTGGTTTGCTACGCTACCACCTCCTTAACAGGACCAAGACGTTGGATTAAGTGTGAAAAAGCGCTCTTTTTGCAAACACCCCCGCACTATGTGCGTGGGGGCTGAAGCCAAGGACTGCCATCTTTCAGGTTATATACACATATACATAAACAGCCGCACAGGGAGTAGTTTACTACTTGAACGCACAAGTATAAAAAGCACTTATATTACATTGAAACATCGTTTTCAAAAATAATACATGTCATTCAAACATAATATCCTTCGAGCACTGCGCCTCTATTAAACGAGCGCCCGGCAGGACTTCTTAAAAGTAGTGCTCGGCAGGTACTCGGCCTCTGTCCGAATCCTGGGATGCAACGTTAGTGGCCTTCATCTCTGCCCAGTATGTCTTGACACGGGCAAGAGCCATCCGCGCTCCCTCAATACATGTCGATCGCTTCATCGCGTCGTCACGCTGCACCGCTCCAAGCTGCTGCACTACACGAAATATCTCTTGGTGGGGTCCGTCCGGCCACAAGTAAGTCAAGACATGCCTCATGGCCAATCCGGACAATCGATTCAGCTCGGCCCTTTCGGCCAACCGATTGGTCGTGGCGGAGGACGCCCGGACTATGGAATTGCGACCAGTATAGCTCTTCCCTTTGTGCCCCTTCGGCCCCGGAAGTGCTCAACGCGTCCTGGCGCTTCGCCGCCAAGTCCATATAAGCATCCTCTGAACTCCATAATTTATCCAGCGGAGCATACTTTGGATCTGTATATTTCCTCCATTGTGAAACGGTTTTCCAGCCGCAATTGCCCTCGGCGACTCAGCTCCTCCTTGGCAGCTCTCAAAGCCGATTGGGCATTCTTGGTTTCGGCGGCGGCCTTGTTTAAACCCTCCTGTTCGCTTGATGCTCTTTTCAAGAACCTCGTAGCGATCGGTAGCATTCCTCAACCTTTTGGCCATCTCGGCCATCTCCCTTTGCTTCGGCGGTGAGCAGCTCGTTCAGCTTCTAGCTCTTGCCGCCTTTAAAGCAACCACATTACTACTCTGGCTTGCTCTTTTCGCTCGGGCAAGTTCTGCCCGCAGCTCCTCAACAGCGGCACCATCTGCATTAAAGCATACCTTGAAGAAGACATGGGCGTCAAGCTCCCTTAACAGTGTCCGCATAGAAGTCGCATACCTTGTGACTCGTCAAACCGTTTATTGACCAGCGCGATGTCCGCATCGCCCAAATCAAGCTGCCGCTTCAGTTCGGCATATTCATCAGTCCGGCTGGCCTCCGGACGCCCCGCCACCTGTTTAGGAGCGGCGATATGTTAAAACTGAGAATTTGATCCTCGGCACGTCGTCAATTTTTGACAACATACCGAGTCTCAGGGGCTACTATCTATACATGGCGCATTTTATATGCATAACTGTCAGCAGGTACATTATCTTTTGCGTACCTCAAACCCGTCGATAAGCTTCGGCGGCTTGTGTAATCCGCTCTCTGCGGATGCAATTCTTTCAATCACCGTACCCATTAGAGCACGGTGATCTTCGAGAACAACCGCTTCGCCGAGCAAATCCCTCAACTCCTCGACCGACACCACTTGGCGCGGACCTTCCGCCCCGCCGGACTTGGGGGAACCCTCTGCGACGACACCTCCGGGTCGCCCGCTTCACATGAGGGTGCAACAGGTGGAGGCGTTTCGCTCTCCATCATCTCCGGAAGAAGATCCCTCGAAGACGAGCTCTACTGAGAAGGGCTGAGGTCCGAACTACAAGGTACAATTTCGGTTATCTTCATAAATAAATATAGGGATGTTCCTTATTTACAAAACCCCTTCGTTTTACTTACGGCTCGCTGGAGGGCTGATCCCCTTGGGGAAATAGTGCGGCTGGACTACTTCCCAGCGCCGGACTCTCTGCCAAAGATTCCCTTCCTTTCTTTGAGGCCTTGACCTCCGGATCTTTTGAAGCGGTCCTCTTCTCTCCTCGGAAGGTGGGACTCTTAATCCCTCCTTCCTTGATAGCCTCCTTCGCAGAGGCAGTTGCTCCCCCGCTCCTCCCTTCGCCTTCTTCAAAAGGCGCGACCTTCAACATCTTGGTCAACATGGGATCCGGCGTGGTCTCTGGGAGGGGAGCCAGACACCTTATCAACTTTGCCTTGGCTATCCACTCCTGTTCAAGAAATGGCTCCTTTAAAGGGCATATATGTATAATAAATGAATGAACAGCTTGTCCGGTTACTGGACTACTTACTTGAGCATCTGGGCGATTGCAGCTTAGACCTGCGTCCTCGGTTAAGTCCGGACACTTCTCTCGTGATCCGAAGAACAGTTTATACATCTCCACAGGCGTCGTGCCCATAAAATTTTGAGAGCTAGTGGCCCTCGGTTGAATTCCCACAGGCGGAGGCGGCGTTTGCAGGGCTGAAGGCGCGGATCACAATAACTCGCGCCATCTTGCAACCAGAATGATCCCTATTTCCTGGAGATCTCGAATACGGCCCTGCAGCAGGGGAACGTCCTTGGACAACCCCCAGTCGAGCCCCTTGTTAACCCATGACGCCAGCCGCTGTGGTGGACCTGAGTGGAAGGCAGGGAGCGCCACCCATTTGGTGCCCCTAGGAGCGGTGATATAAAACCACTGCCGTTGCCATAAACCAAGCTCCTCTTGAAAAGAGCCCTCGGGCCACGGAGCACCAGCGCATTTGCTTATGACCGCCCCTCTGCACTCTGTTTGCTGCCCCTTGATCGCCTTTGGTTCCACCTTGAAGGTCTTGAGCCACAATCCAAAGTGAGGGGTAATATGGAGGAAGGCCTCACATACAACAATGAATGACGAGATATGGAGGATGGACTCCGGATTCAAGTCATGGAAATCAAGCCCATAATAAAACATGAGCCCCCGCACAAAAGGGTCCGTCGGGAAGCCTAAACCTCGACGGAAGTGAGACATGAACACCACGTTCTCGCCGGGCTCAGGAGTGGGAATGACCTGCCCTGGAGCAGGCAGCCTATGCGAGATCTCGCGGTTAGATACTGGCGTCTCGCAGCTTAGCACGTCTTCCTCTGTAGCGGAGGAAGACATCCATCGGCCGTGCTGGTCGGAGCGGACATCGTCGAAAGTCGAAGCGCTGAATCTGAAGCTTTGGGTGTTGGAACTCAAAGCGCGAGGCGAACTCGATGGAGGTGTAAAGAGAAGAGGGCCTTGGTCTCACTATAAAGAGGTCAAATACCAAGAGCCCACCCCGTGGTCGATTAGGACTCACCTTTGATAGAGAAGGCAGGCCAACGGGCACGGTTGGGTTACCCACGTCCGTATTTATGAGAATCCCGGAATAAGGGGGCACGTTCTACGCTTTGATAAGGCGTGCCAGGAAACCGCCTCGCTAAACACGCTGAGGTGGAGCGATAAAAAGCGATTCATATGAAGGCCTGGCCGTGGTGCGATGTCACGCCCCATGAATACGTCGGCAGATTTGTGCGAAAATTATTCTCTCTACGGTGTTATGTGGAACTTGTTTTGCGAGCGGACTCTATCCTGGTGTTCACAATCTTCTATAAATTATTGGAGGAAGAACCCGCCTTGCAATGCGAAGACAATATGCGCGCCCGGACCCATCGTCATTGAAGCCTGGTTCAGGGCTCTTGAGGAGTTCGGACTAGGGGTGTCCGGATAGCGAACTATCATCATCGGCGGACTCCAAGACTGTGAAGATACAAGATTGAAGACTTCGTTCCGTGTCCGGATGGGACTTTCCTTGGCGTGGAAGGCAAGCTTGGCGTACGGATATGTAGATCTCCTACCATTGTAACCGACTCGTGTAACCCTAACCCTATCCGGTGTCTATATAAACCGGAGGGTTTTAGTCCGTGAGGACGAACAACAATCATACCATAGGCTAGCTTCTAGGGTTTAGCCTCTTTGATATCGTGGTAGATCTACTCTTGTAACACACATCATCAATATTAATCTAGCAAGGCGTAGGGTTTTACCTCCATCAAGAGGGCCCGAACACAGGTAAAACATCGTGTCCCTTGTCTCCTGTTACCATCCGCCTAGGCGCACAGATTCGGGACCCCTACCGAGATCCGCGGTTTGACACCGGCAGTGGTCATGAAGTATCCCCGTAGCTGTTGTGTGAATAGCATGATAACTCACACAACGCAGATCTCGATAACTTAGGTGCCTCAGTCCTGATAACTTTGGCGGGGGGGGGGGGGATGATGAAGTATCCCCGGATAACTGTTGTGTGAATAGAATGATAACTATCACACTATCACACACCATAGATCTGATGACTTATGTGCCTCGGTCCTGATAACTTTGGTCGAGGGGGGGGGGGCGCTGATGAAGTATCCCCCGGTAACTGTTGTGTGAATAACAAGATAACTCACACATCGCAGATCTGATAAATTATGTGCCTCGGTCCTGATAACTTTGGCGATGGGGGTGGGGGTGATGAAGTATCCCCCAGTAACTGTTGTGTGAATAGCATGATAACTCACACAACGCGGATCAGATAACTTATGTGCCTCGGTCCTAATAACTTTGGCGAGGGGGGAAAATTGTTGAAATATACCCTCGGTAATTTCGATGTAAATCGCATGGTAATTTAATTGACGTAGTCATAACAAACTTCGTACAAATACTGCGGTTACTTTGACTCATGAGATTTTTTTTTTATGTAATCAGGCGATGATGAGGATTTGTAGGAAATAATCTTTGGTCAAGGAAAACAATGTTTAATCAATTCTGGAAACAATGCTTTAGGGTGTACTTGATTTGTGAGGAGTTGAGTAGATTGGGAGTGTCCACCGGCCGTCCTCGCCCGGACCAAAATTTTGAAGATTGCCAAGATTCACCATCTCACACTACAAAAAAAAATACACTTCCGTGATGATTCGTGTTTGTCACAGTAGGTCGCGTTTTTTTCATGCATGTACAAATTTATGACAGAATCAAGATAGTCATACCTATGCTGTCGTAGAAGTGTTGCATGACATTACCAAAATTATCATCACGGAAGTGTCCACTTCCATGACGATAAATCGCGCGTCACAGAAGTGCTTTCGTCAAGGGTGACCGACACGTGGCATCCACCGTAACGGAACGCCGTTAAGCTATCGGGTTGGGTTTTGGATCCGATAACCCGTTAATAGCCTCGACCAATGGGGATTTTCCACGTGTAAAATCATCATTGGATGGAGGAGACACGTGTCAAGTCCGCGCTGGCACAGGTGTCACTCGTCCAATGGGCGAGACACGCCTATGATATGTTGACACGTGGACCGGCCCATCAAGTTTAAATGGGCCGGCCAAAATAAAGGCCCACAAGATTTTGCGGACCATAATGGGCCGGCCCAGCTAAAGGCCCACGAGATTTTGCGGACCATAATGGGCTGGCCTAGCTAACGGCCCACAAGATTTCGTGGGCCATAATGGGCCGGCCCAGGTAAAGGCCCACAAGATTTTTGTTTGCCATAATGGGCCGGCCCAAGTAAAGGCCCACAAGATTCTTGCGGATCATAATGGGCCGGCCCGACTAAAGGCCCACGAGATTTCACCGACATTAACGGGCCGGCCCAGCTGTAGGCCCACAAGAATTTGAGGGCCCTAGTAGGCCGGCCCATTAACTGGCTGCCATGTTTTGGGCCAAATGCCGACCCATATTTGATCCGGTCCATTAATGACCTGCCATGTTCCGGGCCTAATAGTGGCCCATATGAGATCCGGCCCGTTAAAAGCCTACCACGTTCTGGGCCAAATTACGGCCCAGATCAGGTACAGCCCTTTAAGAGGCTATGGGCTCAATTATGGCCCATATCAGATTCGGCCCGTCAACTGGACACTATGCTTTTGGGCCCACTTGTTAGAGGCCCACTTAGTAATTTGGCCTGACATTAGTTTTGGCCTCTTAAGGACCCGTTTAACATTTCGGCCCTATATTAATTTTGGCCTGTTAAATGCCCGTCATATAGTTGGGCCTAACTACGGCCCGGTTTGCATCCGGCCTGCTCGCAGCCGATATCTGATTGGGCCAAACAAGGACCAAGACAATTTTGGCCTGTTAAAAGCCCGTGATTTGATTCGCACAATCATGGGCCGGAGTTCATTTCGGGCTGCGGCCGGCCCGTTAGCTGTTCGGCACGTTTCACGCCCAACCTACATCGTGATTGCATGACGGCCCGATTATGTACCGTAATTTTACGGTTTGGCCGGTTTACTGCGAAGACAGTAAAATAACTGCAGCATCGTGAATAAGAAAAAAACCTAGACTATACAATAAATAAATTACAGCATATTACATCCACTGGGCATCAAAGTTCTTCACTATGATAATAAAGCACAAGCAGACAGCAGATTACATACTTTGGGCATCAAAGATCACCACCGATTGCAAATAAACACGCCGACAAAATAATATACAAAACCGCAGCACTTCAATAGATTTCAAGAAAGGTTAGCCTCTTTGGGAGCTGCAGCACAAGCAGCTGAGCAAGATGATGAGGCTGCGCTTGTTCAACACTTAAATCTTCCTCACTCTGAAAGATAAACAAGCGAGACGGATGACGGGTTTTGCACATAAAAGTATCGATCTTGACAATTCATCACATTTCTTACTGATGAATAAAGTGACACGGTTTAAATTGCATTAACACAATATGGTATTGTTCAGGTCAAGACATGGCAGGAAATGACATTGTGAAGGAGTTGGCAGCTTCACGACACCACTGGATTACAGATCAAGAACTCATAAGTATCAATGGTTAGTGTGTTGTCAATTTATCCCATTTCATATTGGCAAATAAAGAGACGGTTTAAAACTCCCTCCGTCCGGAATTACTTGTCATCAAAATGGATCTGTCTAGAACTAAAATACATCTAGATACATCCATTTCAATGACAAGTATTTTCGGATGGAGGGAGTAGTAGAATGATATGACATTGTTCATAGTTAAGACATTGCAGAATATGACATTGTGCTGTAGTGGGTAGGTTCACCACACCACTGGATTAAGGAAGAAGAACAGAAGCATACATGTAGTGCAAAAGAAGATCACTTTCTCTGTATACTTTAATTTACATGGTATGAATAAGGAACTTGGTTGTACAACTGAAAACTTAAATTGAGAAAGGACAAACTTTTGTTTATGAACTACTCCTTCCGTTCTAAAATAGATGACCCAACTTTATACTAACTTCAGTACAAAATCGGGTCATCTATTTTGGAACGGAGGGAGTACATAATAAACTTTAAACATGCAATTTGATGCAAACACCAAATATAAACAGCTGTTGTTGTCATGCCTAACCAAATATACACAACAAAGTTTGAAGGCTTGAGATGGACAAAATTACATTATTGGTGAAGACAGGCTCTATAAAGGCCTTGTCCATGCTGATGGGGGGGCAATTCAAGAAGTTTACCACAAAATCTTCTTCATAAGCACTGCCTTTATTCTAAATTTTGTTAAGAGTAAATATAGATGTGATAATATACGAAAAAATGGAGAATATTTAAGATAAGATGAAGAGTGATGCTACATAACCAAGTAGCTATAAATGTAAGTGCAGCGATACAGGCAAAAGGTACATCCAAGAGCAATGCACAGCTAAACTTCTTCAGTACCAACCTTATGGTAAGAGTAAATACAGATCTGATGTGTAGAAAATGGAGGGCAAAGGAAAATAAGCTGCAGCGTGATGGTACATGAACAACTACATGTCATTATAAGTACACTGATAAAGGACAGCATGTACTTACAAGAACAATGCAGAGCTAAAAAAATATTGGCATTGGATACTGAAGAATTTGGAGCGAACAATTGATAAGCAAGCTATCATGCATACTGCTGTCACATAATGAACCAGGCATGTATGCAAGTACAGTGATACAGGACAACAAGTACTAACAAGAGCAAAGCAGCGGGCAGCATATTTGCGATATCCTGTCGTTCTTTTCAAACCGGAATTCTTCTTCGAGCAGATTTCCTGCAAACAAGATCTGTAAGGCACATGCGGAAAAGTAGAAGTTCAAATTGTCATGTGATTTCATAGACAGTACCTCATCCTGGGAACGAGACAAGTGCATAACAATGTTTTTCATTCAATGTCTTCTAAATTTAGCACATGAGACTTCACCGGAAATTCGTTTATAGATTTGCCACCAAAGTGTGATTTCCTCAGGTAACACCGATACTGCTGCAATGCTTCCTTGAAAAGCACAAGCAAGCTTTTCTCGTCATGACTATCCAGATTGACCCTTGCCTAGTTACAACAATGTAATGTAAATCATTGATGTGTTCAATCAGCAGAAAACAGGAAAATAATAACCATGAATAATAGCACTTATACGTAAGTTGGACAGGAAGATGTGAAAATGGTGTTTGTCTTCACAATAATCTTCCCATGATGGGAATATATGCACGTAGTCCCTAACAACATTGAAAGCATTGTCTTTTAAACTGGGAATAAATGGAATGGGGTTCCAATCTGCAGGAATTGGCCGTCTCTGCAGTTGGGATAGGTCTTGGCGGTGGACTTGCTGTACTTTTTCTTTGGAGTGGGATTTTTACGTGGTACGGCTGGTGCTATGGCAAATGAAATCGGTATACCTTTTCCTGGAGTGCAGGTCCTGTGTGGTGGGGCTAGTGGTGTGGCCAGTGAATTATGGGTATAGTCTGCTGGAGTCGGTCCTATGTTTTGTGTCACTGGTTGTACAGCCAATATAAGTGGGGCGCTGTCTGATATCTCTGGCACCACCAGGTTTTTCAAGGACTTTGCTGGTGCTATGGCAAATGAAATCGGTATACCTTTTGCTGGAGTGCAGGTCCTGTGTGGTGGGGCTAGTGGTGTGGCCAATGAAGTATGGGTACAGTCTGCTGGTGTCGGTCCTACGTTTTGTGTCACGGCTCTATCGAACATGGTAAAGAAGAGCAAGCAGATTTTGGATAATAAAATGTTAGTTGCGCAGTGCCCGCACATGATGAACCAGGCGCATTAAGAATGCAACCCCAGCTATCTCTCGACCATTTCAAAGCGGTTGGATGAAGATCCTCGTCTCCTAACCCTTCTTCTTCCTCGTCGTGATTCTTCCCATCTGAGAACACCGCACGGTCCGCCGACCGAACCACCGCCCCACCGCTGTGTTCCTCCGCCACCCCCACCACCACCAGCGTCGAGTTTTCTTCGTCGGTGAGGCCGCACAACCACCGAGCCCTTGGATCGCACCGCGAACTCCGGTGAGCTCTGAAAAATCGACTGACCCAATTTTGAAATTTAGTCTACTGTGATTTAACTAGTGTGGAATATAAAAGGGGAAAACCATAAGCATTGGGAGTATAGTGTTGAGCGTGCCATGGCGGATCTGAAGGTGCAAACCGGACAAAGGCAACTTCGCAACCAAGACAAGAAATCAGAGTAAAGCAGTGGCGACCTATTTTTCTTGCTGTGATAAATAAGTTGAGCAGATACAAAAGAGTACCGCCTCTGGTGCGGCGCCGTGTACGCGTCTGGTGAGAATTTGACGGTGCTGCGGTAGCGATGGCTGTCGGCGGCATGGAAGCAGACCTAAGAGGGTAGACGGTGGCGGCGGGGCGCGATGGACGAGACGGTCGTAGGAGCAGCGCCGGCAAGGTGGACGGCGGCGGGGATGAAGCGAGAGTACAGGATGCAAGGATCCCGGTCCGAAGGCGTGGATGAGAGAGGTCGATCTCTTGTCATGGACGGCGGCTGGGTATCAGCTCGGCATGGTGGAGGAGGACGGTGGATGGGGTGGCGGACGGCGGACGGAGGAGGGTGGGGGTGGAGAGGGTGTTTTGGTGCCCACGAGTACTGAATGGGGAAAAGGGAGGTAGAGAGGAAGGGGGAACCATGTAGTCGGGCGCTTGTCTCAAATGCGAGGAAATTTACAAACTTAGACCCCGTTTCAAATTTCTACTACATCACAGCAACATTAGTCGGTTGGGGATAGGACGGTAATCTCACATACACCGAATATTTGCCGACGAGAGTTTGTTTTTGGCGCCCACCGTGTATGAATATGAATCGGGGAAGGAGTCGATTTCGGCCGAGGGCACACTGTGTTTTGGCGCCCACCGTGTATGAATCCGGGTGAAAGGCGGTTACGTCACATTTGGGTGAAATTACAAACCTACCCCTATCGAAACCTATAGAAATCCAGCAGATAGGCTTTCTTGGCGAGGATAGGCGATAGTGATTTCCATCTCGCAGATTTTGGTTTGGTGATTCTGCGACTTTCCCCGCTTCGTTCAAATTTTGCAGAGGCTGCGTTTACCGTGGCAACTCAATTCGAATCCCGTTTGTATTCTACTATTTTTTTCCGGTGGGATACATTTTCAATTGGAATTACATTCTATATACTTCATTTTTTTTACATATATACTTTCAAAAGCACAACAAAGAATTCTGCTCCTTTATATGTATAATATGATTTACAAATACAACGATCTCGAAATCTTAAGTTTGAATTCGAAAAAATTTAACCAAATTATGTTCTACTAAAATGTATGGATCAGTAATATCTACATATTAAATAACATAGATGTGCGTGAATTCATATGAGTATGCATGTTTGATAGATCAATTTTGGTTCGAGTATGGATTACATGTATCATCATCTCGAATTCAAATATTTGAATCCCTTTTTTGTTCACTCATTTCACGCCCATCTCTCTCGCATGCATGCTCCTTCAGGTAGCCATCACTCTCTTTTCTCCAGCTCACCTGCACGCTCACTTCATGTTTCTCCTATCCTCGCAAACATGGTCTCTCGACATCTCCCTTGAGAAGTGTCACACTCTCCCTATCATTATACATTACACGGTTTTCATTATCTCTCACGTCTCTACTGTTCTCTGGTATCACTCGGTACCTAAGCTTTCTTTTTCACCGCCACACACACAGTCTCCACTCGTCTTTCACTTTGTCTTTCTCTCTATGGGATTCACTCACACACCCTATATGTCTCTACATATGACTCATACCACTAAAATTACTCTCTCTCTCTCTCTCTCTCTCTCTCTCCTGTAGACACAACATTTGTTGCGGTCTCCTTTTCGTCTCCATCCCAGACTGACACCGATCAGACAACCCCGACTACCGTCTCCTCTCTCTCTCTCTCTCTCTCTCTCTCTCTCTCTCTCTCACACACACACACAACTCCTGCTTCCACCCCCCTTCCCGACTACCGTCTCTCTCACACACACACAAAACTCTCGCTTTTGCACCCCGACTCGTATTCCTATCACAAGCATTTATCGACTAGCTAGCCTCTAGATAGGTTTATACACCCGCACACTCATGCTTCCACCATCGCATACATGTCTCTCTCTCGCTCCTTGTATCTATGTAGCTTTTTCTTCCCTTCTTGAGACACGCCCTCTCGATCGTGCACACACACACTATCGCCTCATTTTAAGCTGATACCTACCGCACACACACTACTTGTGTCTTTGTCACACATGCACTCCGTCCTCCTCCACTCTCCTCTCTCTCACACACACATGGGCTTTTTGCAACAACTAGCAAGATGCCATGCGTTACCTGGAACATCAAGATGCATTTGTATGAGTAGTTTATCTTGTGGGGGAAAAGCATGAACGAGGGAAGACCTTATTTGCAAATGTGGAGAGGGGTGTGGGTATCTTTTTGAAAAATTGCCATAGTTTCCTTCCTATTCGTCAGATATAGATCGGACGGCCTATATTGCAGGATGGCAGGCACACGATCATCACCGACAATGCTTTTTATAAGAGTAGGGATAAAAAAATAGAGTTGGTGATGATGGTGGGCCTGCCATCCTGCAATGTAGGTCATCCGATTTATATTTGACGGATAGCTAGGAAGGAAAATATGGCAATTTACCCACACTCTTCACCACATTTGAAGATAAGGCCTTCCCTCGTTCATCCTTTTCTCCCACAAGATTTTGATGTTCCGTGCAACGCACGGGCATCTTGCTAGTAAGAGTAGAAATTAGACATATACCACTTCTCGAATCTTGAAACCAACAACATGCCTCCCTTATCTCATCAAAACCGCCAACGGAATATATTTCGAGTGAAACATAACATATTTTTAGTGATATACGTATTTCAAAACTAGACTTCTTTTTCTATCAAATCGGTGAATATGTATTAATCTACTTTGATCGTGTGGCAACGCATTGGCACAGTGCTAGTAGTTATTATAATTTTTGGACACCGGACAAGCGGTGGAGTACATATATGAAGAGAAGAGGCGACGACGCGATCGGCCTCTCGCTCTCTCGCACACATGAGTGTTACGTAAAGGCGACGTTAACAAATAAACCCTAAAATCCTAGGTGCATGATTGCTGCATTCGCGGGTACCGGGTTCGTGGTGGAGCACCTTTGTAGGAGTTGATGGTCGGGACCACAGGTGAACGACTTGGAGCGCGGTGGCTCGCCGATTGCCACTGAATCGAGTAGCCACGTTTAAAATATCATTTTTAGCGGGGTTAAGAGTTCTGATTTTAAATGGCACGTTATAAGTAGTAAGTAGTTTTTAGAACGATTGGTATGGAGCGAAAATGGAATTCATAGTACTACGTACCTCCTTGTTGTATGGTTGTATGGGTTTATGTTACGAGATGTTGAACCTGGTAGTTCTAGGGCAAATACTATGGTTTAGATTTAGATGCTGGTTTTCGAGAATCGGAAGGGAAACCCTTCTTTGATTAAAAAACTACTACCTCCATTACGGTTTACTAGTCCCCATCGTACTTTGGGTCAAAGTTTGTCCACAATTTTACTTGTAAAATGTGAATGGAAAACAGATTTTGTTATACCCAAACAAAAAGGACTGGAGGGAGTGATTGCTCGACACAGACGCGACCTCTCATAGCGCAGGCATTGAACCGGCGCGCCGGCCAAGAGGGCCGCACTCGCTGCAGGCCTGGCTGAGCACGCCTCCTCGCCGCGTGCAACCAGCTTAAGACTGCCCCTCCTGCCTTCATTGAATCCGCGCGTGTGCCGGCAACACGTCCTTCCATGGTGGCAGGCATTTAGAACACAAAAAATGACTAAAATATAATTAATTTACGCATGGTCTTGACTTGTTGTGCTCGACTTTGGTAGCAGGAACTAGTAGAGGTTTTTCTTTATTTATAACTCTCCTCACATTTTTTGGCTTTGAAGTGAATCATGGTTGTGGACATTATGTATGAATGTGCTGATATCTGTGAACATGAGTTTGATGTGGAAGTTGGACTTGGAATGTCGGGCTTTGCGTGAACTATACCATGTCCAATGCTTAAATCTGTTATTGTTTGGAAAGTAATTGTTGTTATTACATGACCGAAAAAACATTTTGTGCCACATCGGTAGATGCACAGACATCACAACAGCATCTTGACTTGATAAACATTTGAACCTAGCTATTATGAAGGAAATTTTGTATTGACAACAGTTTTAGATAGCAGGAGACGCCTAGCCTGCTCTACCTCTACTAGCTTATTTCTGGCATTTTCCATCTCTTCTTTGGCTTGGGTGAAGAGATCATCTGATTGCTCTTTTCGCTTCTTCAGGAACACAGCTACATTCTCAAGGGCTGCTGCATGCTTTCTTTCAGCCTTTACTAATGCCACGAGGACACGAACAGCTGACGACTCCACCTGGCTTGTGTGTAATCCAGCATCATCTGGGAATTTGCACCTTGTGTCTAATCCAGCATCATTAGGGCGGCACCTTGTGTGTAATCCAGCCTCATTTTGGAAACATGATCTCGAGGTTGACCATACTTCCCTCCTCACAGGAACTGCATCCTGACATGAAGTTACTTCTTTTTTAGATCAATACTCAGAGAAACCTAGATCCATTTAGTAGAAGCCAGATAAACAGAACTCGAACAAGTGAATTCAAAAGGAAAAGAAATATAAAAGCAGACTACATGGTGAGAATACCCACTTCCTACATCAAGTTAAAAACGAAAGCATTAGGACGATTAAGACTCTTCTTATTACACATCGAAGAACACCACGCTTAAGAGAAACAGAAATACAACATATACACATCGAAGAACACGAGGCTAAACGAAAGTAATTGAAAGGGTGTTACTTACCAAAGCTCGTTTTACAGGTTCGGTGCAGCTCCTCTTTAACTTGCCACGCTCCTTGAAGATGTCCCGAATATCCCGTGTTTGGTCTTCATTGCTCCTCTGCATGTTCACACTCATGGTTTCAAAATCTCAATATGGCAAGAAAAATACTGCTAGTAATACTCACGCATCTTGTGGGCAACATTAAAGCACTCGTTTGCCATGTTAGAGCATCTCCAACAGAATCTAACGCTGGCGCTTTTAAAAAAGCGTTCTGATCTTGAGATCGAGAAGTAGATACTAGAGAGTAGAGGATAGTTCTCAGCATAGATAGATACAAAAAAGATAATTCAACTACTCCTCGTCGTCCGACTGCTCCTCGGTGATGTCCTCCTTTGAAGTCTGACTGTAGGCGTGAAGATACCGATCGTCGTCGGATTCCCAGGGCGATGCTGCTCCTAGCCTCATGTTGAATTGAGCGTCCACTTTTCTCCTACGCTTGTCCTCGCGATAGGCGGCTCGCTCCGCCCTCCTCTTATCCCTCTCCACCCTCCTTTGCGCGTAGAACTCGCGCTCGTTGATGATGTCCTGCGGGAAGTGTTGGCGCCACAGCGCAATGGCTTCCTCGTCCATCTCGGCGATGCCGAGACGGTGCTCCCGCCTCCGGTTGTCGCGACGATCCTCGTTGGTGCTAAGCCGCGGCAGAGGCGCGAGCTCCTGCGCCCGCTCTCGCGTCGGCACGTTGGGGAAGTTCAATGTTCTATGAGGCCACCGGAGGCGCCACTCCGCCGTGTCGTACGCACGGGCGGCCTCGGTGGCGGTGTCGAAATTTCCGAGACCGAGGCGCATCCCGCGGAACCAGATCTCGGCGGAGAAGCCGCCGGAGGGGCGCGCGCGGACGTCGCAGTATCCCCAAGTTTCCCGGTGACGCGGCGGCATGGTGGCGCGGCGGCGGCGAGGCGAAAAAGAGCGGGGAGAGAGCAGTGGCGAGGCACAGAGCAGTGGCAAGGCATAGAGCGGTGGGAGGGCGTTGGATTTTATAAAGCGCACCCGACGCCGCGCGCCAAAACTAGCGCACCCCCGGCCGCTTTTTCCCGCGCGTGCGCGATCCTTTCCCGACGTCTCTGCTATCTCTACTCTCTTCTCTACGGTTATATTTATTTTATATTTAATATTTAATATTTATCTCTACTTCCTTTATTGTCTACTTTTTTTCTCTATACTTTTTTTCTTGCAATATAGGTCGTTCGATTTATATCTGACAGATAGGAAGGAAACAAATGGGAATTTTGCAAAAAGATACCCATACCCTCTCCAGATTTGCAAATAAGGCCTTCCTCGTTCATCCTTTTCTCCCACAAGATAAACTACTCATACAAATGCATCTTGATGCGCGCAACGATGGGCATCTTGCTAGTTCTAAAACCTTTCCATCATTTGCCACACTACTGGTTGCGGATGAAAACCTACCCAAGCACAACGCGACATGTGAGCGACGCACAATTACAAGCTGATATTCTGTTGGACAATGGAGGCTATAACCAATTACTTTTACGGGAACAATAACACCCAGGAAAATTGAAGGGTAGGTATGAACAAAATTGGAACTTTACATGTACTGCTAAGTGATTCAATACACATATTACCAATCGAGGAGGAGAGCGATGGTCGTGGCGGCCTCTGTGAGTCATGGTCGGCAATGGGAGTCAGTTCATTGTCCACGACGGTGGTACTTCTGCGCTTGGCGTCGGCTTCCGGGAAGCAGATCCGAGACCGTGGAATATGATGCCGGGGAAGAGGCTCCGTCTACGACGACAACGGTGGACCGGCTCCAGTGCGGCGTACGAGGTCGTCGATGAGGCAGATGCGCTGCGGTGGACGAGTGCGCCGATGTAAAGGGGAGGAGCACGAAGGCAGCGGTGTCGTGGAGAAGTCTATTTTGTGGTGGGGATAGAAAATGGGGAGTATTCAGGTGTACTGCTCTGGGTGCCGGGGTGGGGCTGGCTGGGTAGGGTGAACCTGAAGTTACGAAAACAGCCCCTACCAAGCGTCGACGAGGCCTGTTCGAAGGCTATGATGGTAACTTCCCATTGCTCGAATCAAGGTCATGGGAGATTTTCCGCCGACCTCAAAATTTTGTGACACTTTGGACTCCCGTGTGGCGTGTTGAGTGATTCGGCTAAGCAACTAGCAAGTAGTAGTAGTAAACTCTGCATATTTGGTTTGACCAAGTCAAACTTCCTAAAGTTTGACCAAGTTTATATAAAATATAAACATTTACCATAACAAATATGTATGATGTGGAAGTACATTCAATAATGAATCTAATGGTATTTATTTGTTATTGTATATGTTAATATTTTTGTTATAAGCTTTACGAGAGTTTACAAAACTTGACTTTGACCAATGCTAATCTGCGGACTTAAATAAAAATGGAGGAGTACACATTTGTTTTCTTAGTTTGTAGTGAACTAATCATTTGTTGAAATTGTGAAATAAATATATTAGTCTATTGACTTGAATGTAATGGTCTATACAATTCAATAGTTACAATCATTGTCGAATCCCAAGATGTATACAAGGTCTATAGTACTTCACAACATGCTCAAACTCACATAATCCCAGTCAAATGAGAATCTAAATGCATTTCATAGTTATTACTTTGTAGGATGCAACAAAAACAACCAAAACTCTACATCAACCATTATAGAAGCAACATTTTGACATATCCCATTGTTTGAATGAAACATGCAGAGAGAGCTTTTGAAGATGGAGCAGATAGGGCGGGAAAGATTGTATGTATGTGGACGAGAGAGTAGGAGACAAACCTAACGAGACACATACACACACACACACACACACAGAGAGAGAGAGAGAGAGAGAGAGAGAGAAAGAGAGAGGAAGAAGTTAGGTCTGTGAGAAAGATGGAGACATGTAATATACGTGATTCTGTATACGTGGAAGGAGAAGAGACAACATGTTTGATGAGAGAGCTGGAAAAACATGGACGAGAGGGGAAGGATCTCATGGGTTGAGGGATTGACAATTTTGTGTGGGGGAGAGAGGGATTGGTAATTTTGTGCAAGAGAGAGAGAGGGTGGGGGGAGGAGTCAGTCAGCCGTCGTCACATAACCCTGCTTCCAAATGACCCGCATTCTCTAGCGCGGTGTGGTCGCGTCTTGATCTGCTCGATGCCCTCTTTGAAGATTGAGGTGTTGTGCATGTTGGGGTGCAAAGAAGCACAAGCGAGTGGTCACCGTATAACCTTGGATGGGGATGAATTGTGTGATCGGGGGAGTGTGTGTGTGTTGTGTGTGTGTGGTGTGTGTGTGTGTGTGTGTGTGTGTGTGTGTGTACAAGACGCGTGTGTGTGTGTGTGTGTGTGTGTGTGATATTGAGCGAAAACAAACCTAAGGAGAGAAATGGGAATTCACGAAGAGATTGCGCGGGCCTTGAGGTGGGTAGGGGCCGAGTGAGGGTGTCAAAATGTGCGCATTGATGCATATGTTGCATGCGATCGTGCGAGGGACGGACGAATCGAGAGAGATGGTTGTTGTGTTACGGATGCTCTCTCTCTCTCTCTCTCTCTCACACACACACACACACACACACAAGTAAACTAGAAGACCGTTCTCTCATGTATACACAACGTATCGGCATCTGTCTATGTCTCACTCATGCATGATCGTTTGCACATTCACACCTCTCTATGTATGTATCACACGCACACCTCATCCACATTGCCCTTCTGCCACAACACACATATGGACACATACACACATTCTCTCTCGGTCACACACACAAAATAAGTATTAAAAAAAACTAGGGCGCACCTAAAACGTCCAAATCCAAATAAACACAAACTGGAGCTAAATTCAAATATATGGAAATATTGCAGCGTCAAGAACTTTCCCAGGAAAAAAATTTGAGTAATATTCGAGGATTGCTTTCACACACACAAAAAGGTTCGGTGGATGTCCTTCGAGCGCGACACGGTGACGCACCGTTCGATCGACCGCGCGGCCGCGGTTCACACGCTTGCACAGGATTCCGTATCATGGCTGTGGTACTAACTTCAAAATAAATAAATAATAAAAGCGTTGCCTAAGTCTAATGTTTACGTGTACTAGTACGGTTTTCTTTTAAGTTTGACCAACCTCATATAAAACTAAAGTAAGCTCCCATACGCGCACTCATCAATATGTCGCCGCCGCCGTTGCGCATGTCGGTGCCCGCCTGCTCCGGCCAACAATTTCTCGCCCATCACCGTCGTGTTGCCGCCATCCCTGTGCCATGAAGCCTAAGGCTCGCCCGCTCACGTCGTCTGCAGTCCCTCCTCTCCATGCCGCCGCGCTGCCAAGCACACGAGCAGCTGGTGGAGCCGCGTCTATGCACGTAGCGTACAAAGAGGAGGACGAGCGCGTGCTCCAGCACACCGGCGAGGAGGAACTAGCGTGTCATTGTCGTCTCCGCCCGCGCGGAGGAGGCGCGCATGGTGGCTATAGCGGCGGAAGCCGGTCGCGCGCGCTTTGAGCCCGCAAACCGGGTGTGGACGTGGAATCTGAAGGAAATATGCCCTAGAGGCAATAATAAAGTTATTATTTATTTCCTTATATCATGATAAATGTTTATTATTCATGCTAGAATTGTATTAACTGGAAACATAATGCATGTGTGAATACATAGACAAACAGAGAGTCACTAGTATGCCTCTACTTGACTAGCTCGTTAATCAAAGATGGTTACGTTTCCTAACCATGGACAAAGAGTTGTTATTTGATTAACGGGATCACATCATTAGGTGAATGATCTGATTGACTTGAACCATTCCGTTAGCTTAGCACTTGATCCTTTAGTATGTTGCTATTGCTTTCTTCATGACTTATACAAAGTTCCTGCAACTATGAGATTATGCAACTCCCGTTTACCGGAGGAACACTTTGTGTGCTACCAAACATCACAACGTAACTGGGTGATTATAAAGGTACTCTACAGGTGTCTCCAAAAGTATATGTTGAGTTGGCATAATTCGAGATTAGGTTTTGTCACTCCGATTGTCGGAGAGGTATCTCTGGGCCTTCTCGGTAATACTCATCACCTAAGCCTTGCAAGCGTTGTAACTAATAAGTTAGTTATGAAATGATGTATTACGGAACGAGTAAAGAGACTTGCCGGTAACGAGATTAAACTAGGTATTGGATACCGACGATCGAATCTCGGGCAAGTAACATACCGATGACAAAGGCAACAACGTATGTTGTTATGCGGTTTGACCGATAAAGACCTTCGTAGAATATGTAGGAGCCAATATGAACATCCAGGTTCCGCTATTGGTTATTGACCAAGAACAGTTCTAGGTCATGTCTACATAGTTCTCGAACCCGTAGGGTCCGCACGCTTAAGGTTTCGATGACAGTTATATTATGAGTTTATGAGTTTTGATGTACCGAAGGAGTTAGGAGTCCCGGATTAGATCGGGGACATGACGAGGAGTCTCGAAATGGTCGAGACGTAAAGATCGATATATTGGACGACTATATTCGGACTTGGAAAGGTTCCAGTGATTCGGTATTTTTGAGTACGGAGAGTTACGGAATTCGCCGGAGAAGTATTGGGCCTTATTGGGCCATACGGGAAAGAGAGAGGGCTGCCTAGGGCAGGCGCGCGCCCAAGGCCTAGTCCGAATTGGACTGGGGAGGGCTCGCCCCTCCTTCCTTCCTTCTCTTTTCCCTCCTTCTCTCCTACTCCTACTAGGAAAGGAGGAGTCCTACTCCGGTGGGAGTAGGACTCCCCCTTGGTGCGCCCTCCTAGGCCGCCACCTCCTCCCTTGCTCCTTTATATACGGGGGCAGGGGGGCATCCCATGACACACAAGTTGATCTACGGATCGTTCCTTAGCCGTGTGCGGTGCCCCCCTCCACCATATTCCACTTCGGTCATATCGTCGCGGAGCTTAGGCGAAGCCCTGCGCCGGTGAAGTCATGTCGTCGCGGAGCTTAGGCGAAGCCCTGCGTCGGTGGAGCATCATCATCGTCACCACGCCATCGTGCTGACGGAACTCATCCCCGACGCTTTGCTGGATTGGAGCCCGGGGATCGTCATCGAGCTGAACGTGTGCTAAACTCGGAGGTGCCGTGCGTTCGGTACTTGGATCGGTCGGATCGTGAAGACGTACGACTACATCAACCGCGTTGTTATAACGCTTCCGCTTACGGTCTCACGAGTGCGTGGACATACACTCTCCCTCTCGTTGCTATGTCATCACCATGATCTTGCGTGTGCGTAGGAAATTTTTGAAATTACTCGTTCCCCAACAAATGGCATCCGAGCCTGGTTTTATGCGTTGATGTCATATGCACGAGTAGAACACAAGTGAGTTGTGGGCGATATAAGTCATACTGCTTACCAGCATGTCATACTTTGGTTCAGCGGTATTGTGAGATGAAGCGGCCTGGACCGACATTACGCGTACGCTTACGCGAGACTGGTTTCACCGCTCGAGCACATGTTGCTTAAAGGTGACCGGCGGGTGTCTCTCTCTCACTTTAGTTGAATCGAGTGTGGCTCGCCCGGTCCTTGCGAAGGTTAAAACAGCACCAACTTGACAAACTATCGTTGTGGTTTTGATGCGTAGGTAAGAACGGTTCTTGCTAAGCCCGTAGCAGCACGTAAAACTTGCAACAACAAAGTAGAGGACGTCTAACTTGTTTTGCAGGGCATTTTGTGATGTGATATGGTCAAGACGTGATGCTATATTTTATTGTATGAGATGATCATGTTTTGTAACCAAGTTATCGCAATCGGCAGGAGCCATATGGTTGTCACTTTATTGTATGAAATGCAAACGCCATGTAATTGCTTTACTTTATCACTAAGCGGTAGCGATAGTCGTAGAAGCAATAGTTGGCGAGACAACAACGATGCTACGATAGAGATCAAGGTGTCGCGCCGGTGATGATGGTGATCATGACGGTGCTTCGGAGATGGAGATCGCAAGCACAAGATGATGATGGCCATATCATATCACTTATATTGATTGCATGTGATGTTTATCCTTTATGCATCTTATCTTGCTTTGATTGACGGTAGCATTTTAAGATGATCTCTCACTAAAAATTATCAAGAAGTGTTCTCCCTGAGTATGCACCGTTGCTAAAAGTTCGTAGTGCCCGGACACCACGTGATGATCGGTGTGATAAGCTCTCGTCCATCTACAACGGGTGCAAGCCAGTTTTGCACACGCGAATACTCAAGTTAAACTTGACGAGCCTAGCATATGCAGATATGGCCTCGGAACACGGAGACCGAAAGGTCGGCGTGAATCATATAGTAGATATGATCAACATAGTGATGTTCACCATTGAAACTACTCCATCTCACGTGATGATCGGACAAGGTTTAGTTGATTTGGATCACGTAATCACTTAGATGACTAGAGAGATGTCTATCTAAGTGGGAGTTCTTAAGTAATATGATTAATTGAACTTTAATTTATCATGAACTTAGTCCCGTAGTATTTTGCAAATTATGTTGTAGATCAATAGCTCGCGTTGTTGCTTCCCTATGTTTTTATATGTGTTCCTAGAGAAAATTGTATTGAAAGATGTTAGTAGCAATGATGCGGATTGGATCCGTGATCGAGGTTTATCCTCATTGCTGCGCAGAAGAATTATGTCCTTAAGGCACCGCTAGGTGATGACCTATTGCAGGAGCAGATGCGGGCGTTATGAGCGTTTGGCTAGCTCAATATGAGCAGATACAAACGTTATGAACGTTTGGCTAGCTCAATATGATGACTACTTGATAGTTTAGTGCACCATGCTGAACGGCTTAGAATCGGGACTTCAAAGACGTTTTGAACGTCATGGACCATATGAGATGTTCCAGAGTTGAAGTTAATATTTCAAGCAAATACCGAGTTGAGAGATATGAAGTCTCCAACAAGTTCTAATGCTAAAAGATGGAGGAGAATCGCTCAACTAGTGAGCATGTGCTCAGATTGTCAGGTACTTCAATCGCTTGAATCAAGTGGGAGTTAATCTTCCGGATAAGATAGTGATTGACAGAATTCTCTAGTCACCATCACTAAGTTACTAGAACTTCGTGATGAACTATAGTATGCAAGGGATGACGAAAAGATTCCCGAGCTCTTCGTGATGTTGAAATCGACGAAGGTAGAAATCAAGAAAGAGCATCAAGTGTTGATGATTGACAAGACCACTAGTTTCAAGAAAAGGGCAAAGGGAAAGAAAGGGAAACTTCAAGTAGAATGGCAAACAAGTTGTCACTCCATGAAGAAGCCCAAAGCTGGACCAAAGCCTGAAACTAAGTGCTTCTACCGCAAAGGAAATGGTCACGGAAGCGGAAATGCCCTGAATATTTGGTGGATAAGAAGGATGGCAAAGTGAACAAGAGTATATTTGATATACAGTTATTGATGTGTGCTTTACTAGTGTTTATAGTAGCCCCGAGTATTTGATACTTGTTAGGTTGCTAAGATTAGTAACTCAAACAGGAGTTCTGAGAATAAGCAGAGACTAGTTGAAGGGAAGTGACGATGAAGTGTTGGAAGTAGTTCCAAGATTGATATGATCATCATCGCACACTCCCTATACTATTGGGATTAGTGTTTATAGTAGCCCCGAGTATTTGATACTTGTTAGGTTGCTAAGATTAGTAACTCAAAACAGGAGTTCTGAATAAGCAGAGACTAGTTGAAGGGAAGTGACGATGAGTGTTGGAAGTAGTTCCAAGATTGATATGATCATCATCGCACACTCCCTATACTTTCAGGATTAGTGTGGAACCTAAATAAGTGTTATTTGGTGTTGAGCATAAATATGATTTGATCATGTTTATTGCAATCTGTTATTCATTTAAGTAAGAGAATAAATTGTTGTTACATTTACATGAATAAAACCTTATATGGTTACACACCCAATGAAAATGGTTCATTGGATCTCGATCATAGTGATACACATATTCATAATATTGAAACCAAAAGATGCAAAGTTAATAATGATAGTGCAACTTATTTGTGGCACTTGCCGTTTAGGTCATATTGGTGTAAAGCGCATGAAGAAACTCCATCTTGATGGATTTTTGGAATCACTTGATTATGAATCATTTGATGCTTGCGAACCGTGCCTTTTGGGCAAGATGACTAAAACTCCGTTCTCGGAACAATGGAGCGAGATCTTGACTTATTGGAAATAATACATACCGATGTATGCGATCCAATGAGTGTTGATGCTCGTGGCAAGTATCGTTATTTTCTGACCTTCACAAGATGATTTGAGCAGATATGGGTATATCTTCTTGATGAAACATAAGTCTGAAATAGTTGAAAAGTTCAAAGAATTTCAGAGTGAAGTAGAAAATCATCGTAACAAGAAAATAAAATTTCTGCGATCTGATCATGGAAATGAATATTTGAGTTACGAGTTTGGTCTTCAATTAAAACAAAGTGGAATAGTTTCACAGCTCACGCCACCTGGAACACCACAACGTTATGGTATGTCCGAACGTCATAGCCGTACTTTATTTTGATATGGTGCGATCTATGATGTCTCTTACTGATTTACCATTATCATTTTGGGGTTATGCATTAGAGACAGCTGCATTCACGTTAAAAGGGCACCATCTAAATCCGTTGAGATGACACCGTATGAACTATGGTTTAGTAGTAAACCTAAGCTGTCGTTTCTTAAAAGTTTGGAGTTGTGATGCTTATGTGAAAAAGTTTTCACCTGATAAGCTCGAACCCAAATCGGAGAAGTGCGTCTTCATAGAATACCCAAAGGTAACTATTCGGTACACCTTCTATCACAGATCCGAAGGCAAGTTTTTCGTTGCTAAGATGGATCCTTTCTAGAGAAGAAGTTTCTCTTGAAAGAAGTGAGTGGGAGGAAAGTAGAACTTCATGAGGTAATTGTACCTTCTCCTTATTGGAAAGTAGTTCATCACGAAATCAGTTCGATGAATTCCTACACCAATTAGTGAGGAAGTTAATGATGATGATCATGAAACTTCAGATCAAGTTGCTACCAAACCTCGTAGGTATTCTAGAGTAAAATCCGCACGAGTGAGTGGTACGGTAATCGTGTTCGGAAGTCATGTTACTAGACCATGATGAACCTACGAACTATGAGGAAGCGATGATGAGCCCAGATTCGCGAAATGGCTTGAGGCCATGAAATCTGAGATAGGATCCATGTATGAGAACAAAGTATTGACTTTGATTGACTTGCTCGATGATCAGCAAGCCATGTTAAATAAATGGATCTTCAAGAGGAAGACGGACAGCGATAGTAGTGTTACTATTTACAAAGCTCGACTTGTCACAAAAGGTTTTCGACAAGTTCAAGGTGTTGACTACAATGAGATTTTCTCAAGCTGTAGCGATGCTTAAGTCTGTCCGAATCATGTTAGCAATTGCCACATTTTATGAAATCTGGCAAATGGATGTCAAAACTACATTCTTTAATGGATTTATTAAAGAAGAGCTGTATATGATGCAACGAGAAGGTTTTGTCAATCCTAAAGGAGCTAACAAAATGTGCAAGCTCCAATGATCCATCAATGGACTGGTGCAAGCATCTCGGAGTTGGAATATACGCTTTGATGAGTTGATCAAAGCATATGGTTTTATCTGAGACTTTTGGAAGGCTGTATTTACAAGAAAGTGAGTGGGAGCACTACAGCCTTTACGATAAGTATATGTGAATGACATATTGTTGATCGGAAATAATTATTACGCAAAGCATAAAGGAGTGTTTGAAAGGAGTTTTTCAAAGAAAGACCTCGGTGAAGCTGCTTACATATTGAGCATCAAGATCTATAGAGATAGATCAAGACGCTTGATAAGTTTTTCAATGAATACATACCTTGACAAGATTTTGAAGTAGTTCAGAATGGAACAGTCAAAGAAAGAGTTCTTGCCTGTGTTACAAGGTGTGAGATTGAGTAAAACTCAAAACCCGACCACGGCAGAAGATAGAAAGAGAATGAAAGTCACTCCCTATGCATCAGCCATAGGTTCTATAAAGTATGCCATGCTGTGTACCAGATCTATTCTATACCCTACACTGAGTTTGGCAAGGGAGTACAATAGTGATCTAGGAGTAGATCACTGAACAGCAGGTCAAAATTATCCTTAGTAGAATAAGGATATTTTTCTCGATTATGGACGTGACAAAAAAATACGTCGTAAAGGGTTACGTCGATACAAGTTTTGGCACTGATCTAGATGACTCTAAGTCTCGGTCTAGATACATATTGAAAGTGGGAGCAATTAGCTATAGTAGCTCCGTGCAGAGCATTGTTGACATAGAGATTTGCAAAATACATACGGATCTGAATATGGCAGACCCGTTGACTAAACTTCTCTCACAAACAAAACATGATCACACCTTAGTACTCTTTGGGTGTTAATCACATAGCGATGTGAACTAGATTATTGACTCTAGTAAACCCTTTGGGTGTTGGTCACATGACGATGTGAACAATGGGTGTTACTCACATGATGATGTGAACTATCGATGTTAATCACATGGTGATGTGATCTAGATTATTGACTCTAGTGCAAGTGGGAGACTGAAGGAAATATGCCCTAGAGGCAATAATAAAGTTATAATTTATTTCCTTATATCATGATAAATGTTTATTATTCATGCTAGAATTGTATTAACTGGAAACATAATACATGTGTGAATACATAGACAAACAGAGAGTCACTAGTATGCCTCTACTTGACTAGCTCGTTAATCAAAGATGGTTACGTTTCCTAACCATGGACAAAGAGTTGTTATTTGATTAACGGGATCACATCATTAGGTGAATGATCTGATTGACTTGACCCATTCCGTTAGCTTAGCACTTGATCCTTTAGTATGTTGCTATTGCTTTCTTCATGACTTATACAAAGTTCCTGCAACTATGAGATTATGCAACTCCCGTTTACCGGAGGAACACTTTGTGTGCTACCAAACGTCACAACGTAACTGGGTGATTATAAAGGTACTCTACAGGTGTCTCCAAAAGTATATGTTGAGTTGGCATAATTCGAGATTAGGTTTTGTCACTCCGATTGTCGGAGAGGTATCTCTGGGCCTTCTCGGTAATACTCATCACCTAAGCCTTGCAAGCATTGTAACTAATAAGTTAGTTATGAAATGATGTATTACGGAACAAGTAAAGAGACTTGCCGGTAACGAGATTAAACTAGGTATTGGATACCGACGATCGAATCTCGGGCAAGTAACATACCGATGACAAAGGGAACAACGTATGTTGTTATGCGGTTTGACCGATAAAGACCTTCGTAGAATATGTAGGAGCCAATATGAACATCCAGGTTCCGCTATTGGTTATTGACCAAGAACAGTTCTAGGTCATGTCTACATAGTTCTCGAACCCGTAGGGTCCGCACGCTTAAGGTTTCGATGACAGTTATATTATGAGTTTATGAGTTTTGATGTACCGAAGGAGTTCGGAGTCCCAGATGAGATCGGGGACATGACGAGGAGTCTCGAAATGGTCGAGACGTAAAGATCGATATATTGGACGACTATATTCGGACTTGGAAAGGTTCGAGAGATTGGGTATTTTTGAGTACCGGAGAGTTACGGGAATTCGCCGGAGAAGTATTGGGCCTTATTGGGCCATACGGGAAGAGAGAGGGCTGCCTATGGCAGGCGCGTGCCCCAAGGCCTAGTCCGAATTGGACTAGGGGAGGGGCTCGCCCCTCCTTCCTTCCCTTCTCTTTCCCTCCTTCTCTCCTACTCCTACTAGGAAAGGAGGAGTCCTACTCCGGTGGGAGTAGGACTCCCCCATGGTGCTCCCCTCCCTGGGCGGTCACCTCCTCCCTTGCTCCTTTATATACGGGGCAGGGGGCATCCCATGACACACAAGTTGATCTACGGATCGTTCCTTAGCGTGTCGGTGCCCCCCTCCACCATATTCCACTTGGTCATATCGTCGCGGAGCTTAGGCGAAGCCCTGCGCCGTGAAGTCATGTCGTCGCGGAGCTTAAGCGAAGCCCTGCATCGGTGGAGCATCATCATCACCACGCCGTCGTCTTGACGGAACTCATCCCCGACGCTTTGCTGGATCGGAGCCCGGGGATCGTCATCGAGCTGAACGTGTGCTGAACTCGGAGGTGTCGTGCGTTCGGTACTTGGATCGGTCGGATCGTGAAGACGCTATGAGGGTACGTGGACATACACTCTCCCCTCTCGTTGCTATGTCATCACCATGATCTTGCGTGTGCGTAGGAAATTTTTTGAAATTACTACTTTCCTCAACAGAATCTACCTTTGAGACCTTGAATGCCACGTGGATCCTGCAATCTGAAGGAGCAATTTGGGCCAGTCGACTCATGTGAGCCGTTTGATGCAACATGGATGGCTAGAAGGGCTTCTTCCACCTCTTCTGTCGTCTTATTCCTTCGCTCCGTCGAACTTCTTTCACAAATCGACTGACCCAAATTGTACTACTAGTACGAACGTATTAAGTACTGTGGGAACACGAAGTTACGAGCAGTTGTACCAACTGCAAGAAGAACAGTAGTAAGACATAGTACTAGTACTACTCTACATACTAAACAGTTCAAATAACAAGAAAGAACATAAACATAGTTCTGCTGGGGCCTCAAAGACAACACACCCTTGAAAATAAACTAAGCAACTAGTCAGCTTGACACCGCAGTAGAACCAGCATGAGCAACAAGATCGCCACCTACTCGAGTCCGAGTCCACGTCCTCGACTTCGTCCTCGCCCCTCTTCCTCTTCCTCTTCGCCGGCCTTCTCTGCTTGAACTGGACACCTTTGGGCTTTGCTTCTTCATCCAACCCATGTAGATATTTAAACAAAGGTAGGCATCCATTGCTGCGCACAGGATGTGATCTTCAGCTAATGTCTTCGACTCCCATGCATGATGAAACTTCGTGATGAGGTTTCTTGAGTTTAGCGTCTGAAGGATCAATCATGGCTGCTGCGTGGTCAGCATTGAAGGTTGAGAGGAGGACACCGGCTTGCCTTCGGAGATCGAAGGGCTGGCCTACAACGAGACCTATCGACGCAGGACTTCTTTGTCGTTCTTAAAGCCTCTGAAGTGAATTTCACTCTTTTGTCCTTGAGGAAGTTCTTAAAATCCTGGCACTCAACGTCGGCATGGCATATGTGGTAGACCAAGCAAGCGTTATGTACGCAAACCTGGATCACGGCGGGCTTCGCCTCTCTTAGTCCTTTAGATCCTTCTCTCGTCCGGGGACTGTGGTGTACTCAACATCTAGCCCAGTGACCCACTCATCCGTTGAACTGTTGAACATGCGAGGAAGCGAGCAAGCCATGCTTTCACCGTCGCAGATCCACGTGTGTAGATGACGATGAACTGATCGCGGTGATGGCTCTAACCTGGTACTCGTGGCGACCATGGAGATTTGGGAGGCCATGGATTTTGGAGGAGGGTTAGGAGAAGTTGAACTGTTGTACCCCGCAATAACTGGGAGCAAACTAATGTGGAAAGACGGGACGACTGGGAGCGAAATGTTGTGAGGTAGAAGACGGGGACGAGTAGGGCGTGCGAACGGCGTGGGGTTGCTGGCTTGCCCGGTGGATAAACGGCTGCAAGCCCCCAAAGAGTTCTCGAGAACTATGCGGGACCCACTAGATGTCATGTCTACTAGACCCATATCGTAGGCCTGACGGTATAGCTTCTGCCTGTTCGCACGCCATGCCGGTGCGTGGATGTAACTTCACTTAATTCCGTCAACCGTCGCGCCTCCCACGACCTTCGCCTCCCTCGCGCGGTCGCGCCCTTTGAGACTTCGACTGGCTAAAAATGAGCAAATTTTTTTGCCTACTCCGCATGCATGATACTCCCTCTGGTCCTTTTTACTCCCGTCAACCGTTTGCAAACTATTTGACCAAATATATACTTTTTTTAAACACCACCTTATATTAATTAACCAGCCACACCAGTACACTCATTCGATACAATATTCACCACACAGGGCGGTATGTTATTTACAAGAATACCATCTAATCTATTATCAAAGCTATACTTAGCGATTAAGTGTGCCACCTTATTGGACGAACGGCTAATCTTTGACAATTGAAGATTGTTGATCAACTTCGAGGTGCTCAACGCTTTCATCTTCAGGTCACGCATATCAGACCTATCATAGTTCCCCGATGCAAGAGACGCTACCACAAAAGCGCAACCAGTCTCTAAAATTACAGGATAATTTAGTGCACCTTGAAATATGAACATGTTTGGGGCGTGTATGTTTTTAGTGACTTGAGACTATACCTAGCCCGGCATGCAAGATGACTTATTATGCACCGTTCCCCATACCTACAGGAAGCCCGTTCGTCTCCAAATCTTTTCCTCTCCATGTGTGGAAACAATATGCCTGCCAAACTATCCTTCTCCCTCTGGAGGTCGAACCACTCCACCCTCTATGAAAAAATCTGCATGCATGACTCTCCTCCCCCACGCTCGTCCAATCCGTTGTGACCAGCAATATTCCACCCCTTCGCTCCCCCGTAATTTACTCCAACAAATATGCCCACGTAGCTTTTACTTAACTTCTGGTGCAATGGGTCACTAACATACGGGCCCAACAGTGTACTGACCCACATGTCAGTGACGCAACTGGACCTGCAGTTAAGTCAGTGCTGCTCAGTCCATATCTTACGCAGGTGTGCCATTGCTCGCTATAAATACTACGCCTCCCATGACATCGCTATCTCCTCCCCCTCACGTTCACGTTCATCGCCATCTCCTCCCCCTCCCTCTCACGTCGACCACCATGACATCTCCCCTCCCAAGCCCTAGGAGCCCCTCGCTGCACCGCGTGGACGGTCACGCGTCGCCTTTCCATTCCTCGCCGCCACTAGTCGAGGAGGACGCGTCGGCGTTTCGCTCCTCGCCGCGACGCGACGCGTCGCCGTTCCGTTCCTCGCCGCCACTAGTCGAGGAGGACGCGTCGGTGTTCCGCTCCTCGCCGCGTCGCTTCGGCATTCTCAATCTCGCCGGCATGCACGTCGGAGGACGCGTCGGCTCCCCGCTACGAGGAGAACGCCGCGCCGCCCGCCGAGCCCCCCAGCCTTGAGGAGCTTTGGAAAGAAATGGATGTTTCCTTGTGGGAGGCTTTGCCTCCAGCAGAGCGCGCCAAAATAGAGGCGGAGAAGAAGGTCGAGGAAGAGAAGCGCACCGCGCAACAAGCTTTCTGGGAGATCTATGTCGCGTCCGAGAGAGTCAAGCAATTGGTTCTTTGGCAGAAGGCTCGTGTGAGGGCCGTGAGGGTGGCGGAGGACGCCCGTGCCGGCATACGAGTGCGATCGGGCCCAAGCGCCTCATCTCGCTTGGCGATGCGTGGACGGTGCACACTTCCAGCCAGGAGGAGTACTGTTGGCGCGGATCACCACACCGATGAGATCGCTCTCGCCCGCCGTCAAGCCGCCAATCATCACCTCGCGAGTTGCGAGGCTGAGGAAGAGGCGTTGTGTCGGCGCTGGCTGAAACGGCCGCGCGCACCGGGGCACTTTCGTGGCGCGCCATAGCGCTCTGCGGCGTCGTGGCTTTTAGGAGGAGTATAATTTTTGTTTCGTAAGGCGATCTCATTAGTTTTGGGACGCAAATGATAAATCCCGAACGTTCAGGAATTTTTAGCGTCCTTAATTAAGTATGTAAAAGGGAAAGTTTGGAAACGTTGTGTATTATTACGCATTTTACAATTACATGCATATAGCACAAACTTTACTATATACTATCGGACTACACGTCTCTCTCGATATATGCTTGCAGACTGTGCTACTCCCTCCGTCCAGTTCAATAAATCATCTTTGGTTGTGCACGGTGACCAAGAAGGAGGGAAGACTTGTACACCTAGACGGAGGGAGTACTACTATTACTTATGTACGTGCAAATGCACGGTTTTTGTAAAAGTGGAAAAACAGCACTAGTCAAGCTTGTGAAACGATTCAATGCAAAACAAATGCAAAAATGCTCGTTTGATTGTTTACTTTTAGCTTCCTTCTCTATGGTTATTTCTCTATGCACCGTGACCAAGGAAGAGGAGAAAACAAGAAACGTTAATGTTTATTTGCTAATTAATAGTACTGCATGCAATGAACTAACCACTGCATGTCATGTTTGATATCTCAAGTCATTAAGAGCATGCACACTCTTTATCTCTTATTGGTTCATATGTCAAGAAACAAGAAACGAGGTAGAAGTTAATGCACCGCGCCTAAGTGTTTTCGGATTATTTGGTTTTCGTAAGATGACTTACACACCTAGATGCACCGCGCCTAAGTGTTTTGAGTAACATTTTATCAGTTAAATCTTTGGTCAAAATTTAGCACAAATTACAATGGTGAGGAATAAACCAGGACGGAGTAGTAATTTAGAAGCCCAAATAAATGAGTGAGGCGCCTTATTGTTACTCTCCACTGTGACTAGTCTTGTGGGAAAAGCTGGGGAAGCCGCCAAAAGAACTGGCCCTAGGAGTAGTAGCTAGGGATCAAGCGTCGGAGATGAACCGGAGGAAGTAAATGCAGAGAGATGAAATGCAAAAAAGACGGAGGGATGTGATGGTTTCTTGTCCGTTTATTTTAACAGGCCATTTATTACTGGGAGTGGTTGGGTGTTGTGATATGACGGCTTTACTGCCGCGCCACGAGCGGGGTGAGAGGTGAGACTCCCGTGCAGCTCCGCCCTCTACACTTGTACTACATCGGTCGTGGTTTATTAGTTCCCCATTGAATTTGACTAAAGATTTAACTGACAAAATGTTAGTGCATTTTAACAAAAACTATATCGTTGGATTCGTATTTGAACATACTTTTGAATGATATAATTTTAGGTGACATGCATCAGTATTTATTGTACTATATATAATGTTAGTTCAATTTTTGGTCGTACTAATCTATAGTAGTAAGGTGCCCGAGCGTTGCACCGAAGAGTGAAATGCAGTGATCGGGGAGTTGTTTATTTTGACAAAGGATGTGGGGGTCATCTCATGTGTAACGGGTATCGATAGGTTTCTTCGGATTTTATCTCATCTCTAGATCTCACAAACATCCAGGTGAAATAGATAAAAAGGTATCTTCTGCAAACAAAAGCGTTCAACTGTTCAACCTGCATCCAAAACTTGTGAAGAAATAACACTTATTGTGCTTTGCAAGAAATGTTCTTTAAGAATTAGTTTTTGAGTATCGATTGTTATACATGTTGGCTACAGATGACATGGCACTTTCTTATAGTCAACAGTTGGCTATACTATTAAGTAATATTAACCATGCCCTTATACACCTAGACGGAGGGATTAAATCGGGATGACTTGCAAGGGGGCAGAGGAGATGTAAGAAATGGTTCATTGTAAGTCTTTCACCAGTACTGTAGTAAAAATTCATACATGTAAGATTCTAGACTAAATCATAAACGGATACACTTTTATTCATGCGCGATACTCCAATAGAGCAAGATCCTACATGGAAGTCTCCACATGCTTAGATAGCGGATTACATTGAGCGAAGACTAATGATCAACATTGAACTTGATAATGCATATATTTTTTAGAAGAACAGGGAGGCTCCTCCCCGGTTCCATCATCAAATGAAACCCAAAGTGTCTTACATCAGCTCATTGAGAGGAGCAGTTCAAAGGAAGGACTGCGGCGAAAGCCACTCAAGTTTAACGACAAGCTTACAGAAGCAAAAGCGGCATAGACACGGGCCATAAGCGCCCACACACACACTACATGTTTTCTAAGTGCACTTGATAATGCGTATGTCCAGGTGAACCTCCTTGGAGTCCGCGTGCACCAAGTCGGCGGGTAAAGGATAGAACGGATGCCATGGGTTTTCAAGTCCACATTGGCGGGCTAGTCCCAGCTCCTCAGATTCCAAGTCTGTCCGATGAGGCTGGTTTCGCCGCCCACGTGACCTGAAGGGGTAGTAACATTGACATCGCATCCATACATCTGCCTCGTGTCAGTGTCAGCGTCAGCGGCGACGCCCCTGATGCACGCTACAAAGACGGGGCGGCAGCCTGCGCGGGCCTCGCCGGTGCCCACGATCAAGAGGAAGACGCTGACGTCCTCCTCCGAGACTAGGAGGCGGCGGTGATCCTCCAGCGACTCCGGCATGGTGAACCGGTAGCACGTGTCGTACTTGATGTTCTCCGCCAAGGGCCAGCAGTGACCGCTACACGCATCCGTGAGGTGATGCACCATGTCTGCCGGCGAGCCACAAAACAGCATCGGGCACTCATAACAGTGGACGAAGGGCTCCTTGGAGGCATCGAACAGGCCGTCCATGAAACGGGAGTGGTTGTAGGGGACGTTGCGCCAGTTGAATATGTGAGCAAGTTACTACAAGATTTAATCCGAACAAGCACAAAATAAATCATGATGGCTATAACAGAGATGAAACTAATCATGTGGACTAGCATAGTAGTAGGATACAGAGTAGAAACATGAATTCTACCACGATTTCGAACAAGAAGGACAGAAACACATACGGTGCAACGGCAGCAGCACCGTTGGCGTTGAGGTTGTCTCCCATGTCGCTGAGGAAGAGGTTGCCGAGGTTGGGGAAGAAGTCATCGTCGGTTAAGTCGTGGCTGCCAGCAGTCGCGAGAGTGCACTCGCCAGATTTCAACAGCGCCCTCTGAATGGAGCGCAGGAGGGAGTGGCTGTAGGGGACGTTGCGGCCGCCGAATGGAGCGCAGGAGTAGCACACGAAGCAGTAGATGGTGTCCTTACTAGTACTCCCTAGTCTCTATCTATCTATATCTATATATATATATCTACTCTTATAGAAAACCGAGTTGGTGATGATGGTTTGCCTGCCATCTTGTAATATAGACCGTCCGATCTATATCTGACGGATATAAAGCCAACTATGACAATTTTACAAAAGATACCCGCACCTCTCTCCACATTTATAGATAAGGCCTTACCTCGTGCTCCTCCCTATGTCTCTATCTCTACAAGTACTTTTTTATAACAAATCGAATAGTGTTGCGCCGTCCGCTGCACGCCCGGCTAAACACGCCTCCTCGCCTCCATCATCACCAACTGAGTCTTTTATATGAGTAGGAGTAGAGAAAAAACCGAGTTGGTGATGATGGTGTGCCGTGCAATGCACGGGCATCTTGCTATTTTTTTGCATATAAGTCCAAACACCATGTAGACACGGTCTTTGAGCACGGTTCGTAGTCGTTCCACGATCTGGCATCGAAGTTTGTAACTATTTTAGATTAGAATATACTACTCCTCCGGTGCTAGTAGTAGAGCAGAGTCCTACTCTTCTACTCTACTCTAGCTAGCTAGGCATAATCTTGTAGTATTTCTTGTAGGGAGTACTAATCTTGTGATCACTCAAGCAAGTTATGCGCATCGATATGACCCTACGCTGCTGGTATGTGTCTCGTAAGTCAAGCGGCATGCTGTAGTCATGATCACCTGTCCACTTCCCGCAACACATATTCGCTTCTCCATCTTTGTCCGCACATAATCTCGTCCAAGCTTCAATCCCCGCTAAGGCGCCTCCCCCCTCGTCCGAAACCCAAGCACTAACAATGGCATAACCGAGCAGCGTCCGCCAAAAGAATGGGTGGAATTCGCTCCCCACAGAGGTAATCAAGCTCATTGTTTCGCGTGTGGACAATCTCAGTACCATGCCGCTCGCCGCGTGCTTGTCGGGGCTGTACCGTTTACTCAAAGCCCTCAGGCCGGAGCTTTTTAAGCCAGCTCCTTGCTTGCTGATGCCGCCTGATCTTCAAAAACGGCATGTCACGCAGCATAACGATTGTAGGGTGGCGAGCATCAACTCCCTTCACGGTGATCCGATCCCCGTCAGCCTCAGCTACATTAACGGTATGTACTGGGTCGGCATGAACACGTCTTCGATGGTGCTCGTCGACGGTCACGGAAGCTGGATGCTCGTGGAGGTCTACACCCGGCGATTGATCCCCCTTCCTTTGATTAACACTTCTTTGCTTTGGCACATGCCCGAATACTCGGAATCTTCGGTAGCCAACATGATACCAAGTTTGATTTGCTCAAGGTTGTAATCTGCCAAGTGCCCACAAGATCTGGGAATTATAAAGATTTCAGGCTAATTGCGTTCTTCAACCGCGGTCTCGCCTATCTGACAGGTCACTGCGGTTAGTGGATAAATCTGCACGTCCATCGCAGGATCATACATCCTCCATGGTTCTCTGATGCCATTGAACACAAGGGCTTCATTTACGCTGTCGACTCCTTCTATGGCTACAAACGGCTGTTATAGCAGTATGTTACTTTCCTATGATATCATGATGGCTTGCTTATATTACTGTCAACATTTACTGAAAAAATATTCATGCTCATAACATGCTGTTCTTAAGATTGACTAAATCAAGAGCCCTTTTTTATTTGACTCCAACTTGATATGATGTTGTAGGCCGCCTGGTGTCCCTGCCCTTCCTAGTCCCAGAACCTTTCAAAGAAAAGCGGCATGGAAGTTGCAGGTGGTTCCTGACTCGATTAGACGACGGCGAAAGATTGATGATCGTTCGACGCGTGCGGACGTGTTGTTTCGCGGAATACAATCACGATCCTTTGCAAGGTCTTTGAGCAGGATCCCAGCTTCTCGGGCCTTCGTGAATTTTGACTAGAGGCTGGTAAGTAGCCTTGGCACACGATCTCTGTTTGTCGGACTGAATTATCCGATTAACCAGGAGATAACCGACGGCAAGGATCACGATGGCAGCGCGGTTTCGTTCAGCAGGCAAAACTGTGTGTACACAGCGTACCATGCGTCTCTGCGTGCACCATACCCTGATATGTGCCGCCACGCTCTGCAGCCCAAAGTAGGAGAGAGGGTCGCAAGTATCAGACTTCGACCTGCTGGCTGGAGTTTCCCCCGTAAGGCACCCATCTGGTTCAAGCCGTCAGCCAATCTCCACAGCTTAATAAATAGTAACGTCTAACTGAGCCAGTTAGTTAGATGCATACACTTGGTGTAGTAGGATCTTTATTTAGTTTGATGCATAAACTTGTTCTTTTTTAGTAGCCCTTTTGTAATGATGGTTGATGTTTGGTTTGGAAGAGAGAGTTGCGTCTTGATCTTCGGCTGCTATCGCTTCTATTGCACCCCCAGCCCAGTTCTTCCGCCGCTGTTTTCAATGTACAATCAGTGGTATATTTCGTCTATTGGTTGACACAATGTTTTGGAAGTCGTTGCACGGTTCGATCCTTTAGTGCCCCGTACCATACGTAGCTCATACTAGTTTCGTACGGAACACATTTTCCACTTGTTGATAACATGCAGCCCACTGATGAAGGCCCAATAGAGAAGCCCATAATTAACTGGAAGGGATGCTCTCACATGAATCCGGCCCAGGTACATGCTCATGGTCCCCTAAACATAAATAAGTAAATTAATAAATAAAGCTAAATGCTCATGCACCAGTTCTTTGGGAAAATAGGTAGCCCGTATTTCTTTTTGAAGAATACCCAAGCTAGGCCTATTTGTTTTCTCCAATTCTTGGGCTGCAAATCTTTCAAGACAAGCAAATGGGATATTAGTATTTTTGAATTTTGTTCTTCTTTGATATCTTATCGTATTTCATTGGATTTAACATGACATAGTACTAACTTATTTTTAAATTTGTTTTAGTATGGCTATTAATTTTTGGATTAAGAATATTTAGTTCCCAAACAAAAATTTCCCACATATTTAGTTAATTTTTGACCACAGTCTTGACGAGAAAATGGCCGGCAATTCTAAAAATGGAAAACGGGCTGCAATATATTCCATATGAATTAGAAAATGAGTAAAAATTATAAAAATAATAGCAAATGGGATGTACACAACACAGATTTCGAGGCTAACTTGTTTACGCAAGGCTTTGTCAGTGAACACATGATTCTAGCCGCCGTGCTTCTTCAATCTCTGATCTTCCTGCTCCAGCCGCCTAAACTAGCGCCGGCGGGACTGCCTGCTCCCTCCCCTTGTGGCTCGCTGTGATGCCGTGCTGGCCTGGCCGCACGCAATCAATTGCCTCCTTATTACGCGAAAAAAAATGATTCCTCCCACTGACATCTGGGGCGCACCGGTTGGGAGGCTGGCCTGTGGGCCTACTACGTTGACGCGTACTCAGGGCTTGTCTACTTAGTCAACAAACGATTCTAGCAGCAGTAACCGTTGGATTTGAATCGAACGGTCCTGCTGCTTCTTCAATCGCTGCTCTTCTTGTACCAGCCGCCCAAACCAGTGCCGGGGAGACCGCCTACTCCTGCCTCGAGTGGCCGGTTGTGCTGCCATTGAGGCCTCATCGCCCCCTACTACTCCCACCGCTAGCCAGGCCCTGCAGCGACGGCAGCCTCACACCGCAGCCGAACCAGTGAACCCTTGCACTCCTCTCCGCGTGGGCATCCACTGCCGCGTCTTCCCCGGCTCCGCGTCGTCCCCTTCCTAGGCCTCACCGTCGTCCACCGCCTTGGTGCTCTCGGCGCGGCGTGGTCAATGTGGTCAACGACATTCCATCGGAGAATCTTGACGTAGAGAGTCGACAGTGGGTCCACGGCCACCGCCCAGTTTTTTGTGATTTGCCAAGTAAGTCGCTTTGTCGGGCCTGTTGGGCTACAAATCTTCCAAGACGAGGAGAGCTTTCATTAATTTGGCGAGAAAATGGCCCATCAAGAATGATAAATGGGATGTACATTTTAAAACACATCAAACCGGGCGATTAGTTTCAAATATCTTTTTTCATTTGAGATTTTAAATTACATTAATTTTTATGCGTGGAGAATTTGTTGGATTTTATCTTGATATAAATTTATTTTAAAATCAGTTTCAATGTGAGTCGAAATTTGGGATTAAAACAGTTCGGACCGCTTTTGAAATATGCAAAATTTCGTAAAAGTTTTTAACCGTGGCCACGATATGGGCTGTAATGCTAACAAAAAGAATATGGGCTCCAAAAAAACCTTAAGAATTAGCAAATGGTCTTTAAATTATTAAAAATAATGGCAGATGGGCTGTATGCTATTTTCCTCAGATCTGAGGCTTTCCTAAAAAAAAGGTTGACGCACAAGCAGCGACTGTTGGATAGCCATCCAACGGCCATCGTGCTTTTTCAATCTCTGCTCTTCCTGCTCCAGCCGCTCAAACAAGCGCCGGCGGGACTGCCTGCTCCCTCCTCCCCGCGGCCGGCTCTTACAGCTCGGACCCACCAGTTATATCTTCGTACGCAAGGAAGTGCCTCCTTATTATGCACAAAAAAATGAATATTCCCCTGTTAGCTTGGAACCAGTATAGTGGCAGGCTGACTTGTGGGCCTACTAAGTTGAAGCGCTACGGTCAAAACGGGTGTCCTGTTCATCGGGAGGGTTGTGGCGTACCGCAAAACGGACGAAACGGACTTGTGTTGGAGCGCTACGGTCGAAACTAGGGTGGAGGGGTGTGGCGTACTGCAAAACGGGACTCCACGGGATACTGTTCATCTCCACCGTCGACCTCCTCCAGGCTCCACGGGCTACTATCGACCTCCTCCAGCCTCCACGGGCTCATGTTCATCCAGCATCCACCGCGCGCTACTCCACCGGCTACTGTTCAACCACCCCTCCACACGGGCACCCCTCCACCGTCTACTGTTCATCCAGCCCTCCACACCACGGGGTCCTGTTAAACCACCCCTCCACGGCCACCCCTCCACCATCTACTGTTCATCCAGCCCTCCATACCACGGGTTCCTGTTCATCCAGAGGCAACGCCACCGCTCCTTTATTCATCCAACCCCCCCAACGCTCTCGCTGTTCATCGAGGCGGCATCGATCGGCTTGATTAGCAGCGATAGCGAAGAATGCTCCATCGGGTTCGATTAACAGCCATCGATCGATCGCTCGGGTTCGATGTAGCGTAACTGCGGTCTGTAATCGCCGGGTTGATTAGAGCTCAACGCCTCGCTTCGGCTTGATTAGAGCCAACGCCTACACACACGCAGCAGACGTCGACGAGAAAGCGCGCATCGCTCCGCCCCGACCTCCCACCGTAACCGGCAACTCCGAAATTTTCCTCCCCTCGCTTCTACCACGGTTTTTCCGTCATGGATGGCCCAAAGAATGTCATGCAGCTGCGTCTCCGGCCCGCCTGTGACGAAAAGCTCATTTCTGTCATGATTTTTGTCATAGAAATATGAGCCCACCACATCTATGATGATACGGGTTTTGTCACAATTATCATCATAGAAGTGTCATATGTATGATAGAAATTTTTTTCGTTCGGCCCAAAATGTCACAGATGTGTCTTTTTTTTGTAGTGTCACAACATAATTACTATGCGGAATAGTAACCAATAAGGTTATTTTGTAGTTATCGGACTAGATTTATTATAGTTACCAACCTGGTTAATATGCAGTTATCGGGCTAGATGTATTATAGTTATCAACATGGTTAAGTTTTGTAGTTATCGGGCTACATGTGGGATAATACACCCTTCAATAATTTATGCATAAATAACATGACAATTTACACACCATAAACCTGATAACTCATGCACAAACACGGTGATAACTTTGACCCAGTAGAAAGAGTTGAAGACATCCCCTATAGCTTCTGCTAAATAGCATGATAATTTACACACCATAAACTTGATAAATCATGCACAAACACAGTGATAACTTTGACCCAGTAGAAAAAGTTGAAGACATCCCCTACAGCTTCTGCGTAAATAGCATGATAATTTACACACCATAAACCTGATACCTTATGCACAAACACGGTGATAACTTTGACCCGGGATAAAAAGTTGAAGACATCCCCCTACACCTTCTGTGTAAATAGCATGATTTTTAACACACCACAACCCTGATAACTAATGCGCAGACACCGTGATAACTTTGACCCGGGAAGGGGCTGTTTAAAAATATCACTGATAACTTCCGTGTAAGTAGTACGGTATTGTACGCAACGTATACGTGATAACTTACGCGTAAATACCACGGCAATGTTTGTTCAGGGGTGGTGGGAGGGGAGGAAGTTGTTTGAAAACATACCCCCTGGATAACTCTGTACGCACCCTGGACTTGATAACTCATGTACAAACACCGTGATAACTTTGACCGTGGGAAGGAAGTTGTTTGAAAATATACCCTTGATAACTTATGTTGTCTTTTGTCCATGAGTTATCAGTATCGCGGCGTATAAATTACCATGCTTTTTACGAAAAAGTTATTGGGGTGTGTTACAACAATTTTTTTCTCTAGGTGAAAAGTTACCGTGATGTTTGTGTGTGAGTTATCAGGTTCGGAGCTTATAATTTACCATGCTCTTTACGAAGAAAATTATGGAAGTGTGTTACAACAATTCTTTTCCATGGGGTTAATTTTACCTCGGTGTTTGTGCTCGAGTTGTCAGGTCTGTGTTGCACATAATTACCAGGTCTATGGTACAAAAAATATCATGTTATTACGCATAAATTACCGATGTATGTCAACAACTTTTTTTAGTTAAAGTTACCATAATGTACTTTAGAAAAAAAAGTTACCACTATGTTGTATATACTAACAAAGCAGCTGACTATCTAGAAAAACAAAACAAAAGACAGTACAAAAGGGAAGAAAAAATCGGTAAAAAAGAAAAGAAAGAAAATGGTCTCCCATGGTTGCATCACATGCATGTATAAATATTACCCAACCTCATTATAGCTAGAATTTAAGCTAGGTCAGCTGGTTACATAAAACTATGGTGAACCATAGGTAGTGGGTTCGACTCCCACCTCGTACGCCTTTTTTTACATTTTTTACCACGCCAGTTTTTTTTACATTTTTACCAGGCCAAAAAAACTAGCGGGAGAAGGGGACGGGAACGAAGCGGGAGAAGTGGATCGAAGGAGATTGACTCGATCGTGCGGATCGCCAAAAAAATAATAATGAAGAAATCAATCGTGTGGAGTGCCAAAAAAAATAACGGAAAAAGGGGAGGGGAACGAAGCGTGAGAAGTGGATCGAAGGAGATCGTGTGGATATGTCGCTTAAAGTCCGACTGATAGGATGTTAGTCGCGTCCTTGTTAAAAATCACCAGAACGTGATAAAATGCCAATTCTTTTTGCAGAAGATTAATATAAAAATTACCCTGGTCGTCCTATTTTGTAAGAATTGTTGGAGTTACAGAAGTATTCAAAATAGTCAGATTGCTACAGACTGTTCTGTTTTGACAGATTCTGTTTTCTTTGTGTTGTGTGCTTATTTTGATGGCTCTATGGTTTTCTTTGATGAGTTTTTGACATAGAAAAGTTGGAATACAGTATATATAATACAAAAACAAAATATGAATTGGTTTTATACAGTACTTATAGTAGTGGTTTGGTTTCTTATACTAACGGATCTCACAAAGGTTTTGTTGAGTTTTGTGTGATTGAAGTTTTCATGTTTTGGGTTATCTTACGACGGATGATGGAAGGATGGAAGAGCCTAAGCTTGGGGATGCATCGGCATCCCAATCTATTGTCCAAAAATGAGCAACCAACTAAGCTTGGGGATGCCCCCGAGTGGCATCCCCGCTTTCTTCCAACGACCATCGGTATTTTACTCGAAGCTATATTTTTATTCGTCACATGATATGTGTTTTGCTTGGAGCGTCTTGTATGATATGAGTCTTTGCTTGTTTTATTTTGTTTTCTAAGTCATCAATCCTTGCTGGACACACTTTTTTGAGAGAGCCAAAATAATGTCATGACTTGTTAGAATTGCTCTCTATGCTTCACTTCAATTTTTTATGAGCAACGGACTTGCTCTAGTGCTTCACTTATATCTTTTTGAGCATGGTGTTCTTAGTATTTTTGAAGAAATGCTCTCTTGCTTCACTTAGATTTATTTTGCGAGTTAGTAAAAAATTTCTCTCTTGCTTCACTTAAATTATTTTGAGAGAAACATAAAAAATTAAGCTCATGATCTTCACTTATGTTTGTTTGAGCTTATGAAAAGCAACACATGAAAATTAGTCCCAAAGTGATAGACATCCAAAAACGATATAATAAAAACTTCATGAAGTTCATTGGAAAAATAAACTTGGTTCTTAGTAATAGTTTTGAGATATGATGATGTGATATGTGAGTTGTGTTAATGAGTAATGATGCTTTAGTAAGAATATTGGTGTTAAGGTTTGTGATTCCCTATGCAAGCAAGAAAGTCAATAGTCATGCAATGAAATTATATCCTACTTGTGGTGCATTATTCAGCGTTAATTATGCTTAATGCTTGCTTATGAGATTATTCGTTTCTTGGTTGGTCGCTTCTCAATCTTTTGCTAGCCTTCATTTTGCACTAAGTATGATCTCTACTTGTGCATCCAAAATCCTTTAAACCAGTTTTGCCACATGAGTCCACTATATCTACCTATATGCAGTATTCTTTTGCCATTCTAAGCAAATTTTCATGTGACATCTCTAATTTTCAAAATAAACTTCTCTTTTGTGTGTTTGTTTCGCTCGCGGAGCGGTGAGGGGTGTCTAATATTTTCCATGCTGGATGTGTTATTCTCACGATGAGTGTTTATTCACTTGTCATTGCACGAGAGTAAGGCAAATGTTTTAGGGATGCCCAGTCCTGAAATGCAAAAATAAATTTACTTTATGATGTCAAATAAGAAATTCCTTGGAAAAGTGTTTGTATGGAGGGCAACCGTGGATACGGCTAGCCATGGAAAGTGAAAGTATGGTGTGTTGGAAATATGCCCTAGAGGCAATAATAAAAGCATTATTATTATATTTCCTTGTTCATGATAATTGTCTTTTATTCATGCTATAACTGTATTATCCGGAAATCGTAATACACGTGTGAATACATAGACTACAATACGTCCCTAGTAAGCCTCTAGTTGACTAGCTCGTTGGTCAACAGATAGTCATGGTTTCGACTATGGACATCGGATGTCATTGATAACGGGATCACGTCATTAGGAGAATGGCGTGATGGACAAGACAATCCTAAGCATAGCACAAAGATCGTGTAGTTCGTTTTGCTAGAGCTTTTCCAATGTCAAGTATCTCTTCCTTAGACCATGAGATCGTGCAATTCCGGATACCGTAGGAGTGCTTTGGGTGTATCAAACATCACTGGCGTAAGCGGGTGACTATAAAGGTGCACTACGGTATCTCGAAAGTGACCATTGGGTTGACACGGATCGAGGCGGGATTTGTCACTCCGTATTACGGAGAGGTATCACTGGGCCCACTCGGTAATGCATCATCATAATGAGCTCAAAGTGATCAAGTGTCCGGTCACGGGATCATGCATTCGATACGAGTAAAGTGACTTGCGTAACGAGACTAAGCGAGGTATTGGGATACCGACGATCGAGTCTCGGGCAAGTAACATACCGTCGACAAAGGGAATAGCATACGGGTTGCTGAACCCTAGACATCGTGGTTCATCCGATGACATCATCGAGGAGCATGTAGGAGCCAACATGGGTATCCAGATCCGCTGTTGGTTATTGACGAGAGTGTCTCGGTCATGTTCGCATGTCTCCGAACCCGTAGGGTCTACACATAAGGTTCGGTGGCGCTAGGGTTAATAGGAAGACTTGTATGTGATTACGAATGTTGTTGAGTCCGGATGAGATCCCGGACGTCACGAGGAGTTCGGAATGGTCCGGAGGTAAAGATTTATATATGGGAAGTCATCAAGCGGACAGGAAAAGTTTGGGTCATATCGGTTTTATGGAGGGTCCACCGGAAGGGTTCGGAGGACCACGGGAGGGGCCACCCCTTTGGGGGCCACTTGGGCTGCGTGGGGCAGCCAGCCCCTCATGGGCTGGGCGCACCCCTCCCTTGGCCCATGCGCCTAGGGTTGAGGGAAACCTAAAGGGGCGCCCCCTGCTTGGGGGCAAGCCCCTCCCATTGGCCGCCGCCCCCCTCTAGATGGATCTAGGGGGGGCCGGCCCCCTCCTCCTTTCCCCTATAAATAGAGGGGTAGAGGGGAGGGCTGCACACACGATTCAAGGCGCAGCCCTCCCTCCCAACACCTCTCCTCCTCCGCACACGCTTGGCGAAGCCTGCCGAATCTGATCCCTCCATCGCATCACGCCGTCGTGCTGCCATTGGAGTGATCTTCCTCAACCTCTCCTTCCTCCTTGCTGGATCAAGACGAAGGAGGCGCCGTAAATCCGCACGTGTGTTGAACGCGGAGGTGCTGTCCGTTCAGCACTTGGTCATCGGTGATCGGAATCACGTTGGGAGCGTCTTCATCATCACCACTCCCTCGAGCGCTTCCGCACTCGATCTACAAGTGGTATGTAGATGCAAACTCTCTCCCTTGACTCGTTGCTTAGTAGAACTCATAGATGGATCTTGGTGAAACCGTAGGAAAATTTTAATTTTCTGCAGCGTTCCCCAACAGTGGTATCGAGCTAGGTCTGTCGTAGTTCTCTATTGCACGAGTAGAACACAATATAGTTGTGGGCGTGGATCTTGTCAACTTACTTGCCGTTACTAATCTTATCTTGCTTCCGCGGTATTGTGGGATGAAGCGGCCGGACCAACCTTACACGTGCGCTTACGTGAGACCGGTTCCACCGACTAACATGCACTAGTTGCATAAGGTGGCTGGCGGGTGTCTGTCTCTCCTACTTTAGTTGGAGCGGATTCGATGAAAGGGTCCTTATGAAGGGTAAATAGAAGTTGACAAGATCACGTTGTGGTTATTCGTAGGTAAGAAAACGTTCTTGCTAGAACCCAATTGCAGCCACGTAAAAGATGCAAACAAACAATTAGAGGACGTCTAACTTGTTTTTGCAGCAATTGACATGTGATGTGATATGGCCAAGTTGTGATGAATGATGAATGACATATTGTGATGTATGAGATCATGTTCTTGTAATAGGAATCACGACTTGCATGTCGATGAGTATGACAACCGGCAGGAGCCATAGGAGTTGTCTTTATTTTTATGACCTGCGTGTCATTCAAGAACGCCATGTAATTTACTTTACTTTATTGCTAAACGCGTTAGCCATAGAAGTAGAAGTAGTCGTTGGCGTGACAACTTCATGGAGGCACAATGATGGAGATCATGATGATGGAGATCATGGTGTCATGCCGGTGACAAGATGATCATGGAGCCCCGAAGTTGGAGATCAATGGAGTTTTATGATAATGGCCATATCATGTCACTACTATATAATTGCATGTGATGTTTATTATGCTTATACATCTTGTTTACTTAGAACGACGGTAGTAAATAAGATGATCCCTTACAACAATTTCAAGAAGTGTTCTCCCCTAACTGTGCACCGTTGCTAAAGTTCGTTGCTTCTAAGCACCACGTGATGATCGGGTGTGATGGATTCTTACGTTCACATACAACGGGTGTAAGACAGATTTACACACGCAAAACACTTAGGGTTAAACTTGACGAGCCTAGCATGTACAGACATGGCCTCGGAACACGAAGACCGAAAGGTCGAACACGAGTCGTATGGAAGATACGATCAACATGAGAATGTTCACCGACGATGACTAGTCCGTCTCACGTGATGATCGGACACGGCCTAGTCGACTCGGATCGTGTATCACTTAGATGACTAGAGGATGTCTAATCTGGTGGGAGTTCATTGAAATAATTTGATTAGATGAACTTAATTATCATGAACTTAGTCTAAAACTTTTGAATGATATGTCTTGTAGATCAAATGGCCAACGCTCATGTCAACATGAACTTCAACGCGTTCCTAGAAAACCAAGCTGAAAGATGATGGCAGCAACTATACGGACTGGGTCCGGAACACGAGATCATCCTCATAGCTGCCAAGAAGGCATATGTCCTAGAAGCACCGTTAGGTGACCCACCTGCTCTCCAAAGACTGCAAGACGATTTGAGCGTTTGGCGAGCGCGTCTTGATGATTACTCTCTCATTCAGTGCGGCATGCTTTACACTTAGAACCGGGGCTCCAAAAGCGTTTTGAGCATCACGGAGCATATGAGATGTTCGAGGAGCTGAAACTTGTTTTCCAAGCTCACGCCGGGTCGAGAGATATGACATCTCCGACAAGTTCTATAGTTGTAAGATGGAGGAAAATGGTTCTGTCGGTGAGCACATTCTCAAGATATCAGGGTTGCACAACCGTATGACCCGGTGAACATTAACCTCCACGATGAGGCGGTCATTGACAGAATCCTCCGATCGCTCCCACCAAGCTACAAGAGCTTTGTGATGAACTACAATATGCGGGGATGGTAAAGACCATTCTGAAGTATTTTCTATCTTTGAAGTCAGCCGAGGTTGAAATCAAGAAAGACCATCAAGTGTTGATGGTCAATAAGACCACTAAGTTCAAGAAGGGCAAGGGCAAGAAGAACTTCAAGAAGGACGGCAAGGAGGTTGCGCGCCCGGTAAGCAAGTTGCGGGAAGAAGTCAAAGAATGGACCCAAGCCTGGCTGAGTGCTTTTATTGCAAGGGAAGGGTCCTCGAAGCGGAACTGCCCCAAATACTTAGCGGACAAGAAGGCCGGCAACACCAAAGGTATATTTGATATACATGTAATTGATGTGTACCTTACCGATACTCGTAGTAACTCTGGGTATTTGATACGGTGCCGTTGCTCATATTTGTAACTCACAGCAGGAGCTGCGGAATAAGCGGAGGCTGGCGAAGGGCGAGGTGACAATGCGGCGTCGGGAATGGTTCAGTCGATGTGATCGCCGTCGCACGCTACCTCTTCATTTACCTACGGGATTAGTTATAAACCTTAATAATTGTTATTTGGTGCCAAGTTTGAGCATGAATATTGTATCTGGATCTCGTTTAATACGGGATGGCTCCTCATTTAAATCCGAGAATAATGGTTGTTCTATTTATATGAGAGATATGTTTTATGGTCATGCTCCGATGGTCAATGGTTTATTCTTAATGAATCTCGAGCGTAGTGTTACACATATTCATAGCGTGGATACCAAAAGATGTAAAGTTGATAACGATAGTCCCACATACTTGTGGCACTGCCGCCTTTGGTCACATTGGTGTAAAGCGCATGAAAAAGCTCCATCTTGATGGACTTTGGAGTCTTTAGATTATGAATCATTTGACACATGCGAACCATGCCTCATGGGCAAGATGACCAAGACTCCGTTCTCGGAACAATGGAGCGAGCAACCAACTTGTTGGAAATCATACATACCGATGTGTGCGGTCCAATGGCGTTGAGGCTCATGGAGGGTATCGTTATGTTCTCACTCTCACAGATGACTTGAGTAGATATGGGTATGCCTACTTGATGAAACACAAGTCGAGACCTTTGAAAAGTTCAAGGAATTTCAGAATGAAGTAGAGAATCAACGTGACCGAAAGATAAAATTCTTACGATCAGATCGTGGAGGAGAATATTTAAGTCACGAATTTGGTACACACTTAAGAAAATGTGGAATCGTTTCACAACTAACGCCGCTGGAACACCTCGGTAAGAACGGTGTGTCGAGCGTCGAATCGCACTCTATTGGATATGGTGCGGTCTATGATGTCTCTTACTGATTTACCGCTATCATTTTGGGGATACGCTCTAGAGACAGCTACATTCACTTTAAATAGGGCACCGTCTAAGTCCGTTGAGACGACACCGTATGAATTATGGTTTGGGAAGAAACCTAAGCTATCGTTTCTAAAAGTTTGGGGATGCGATGCTTATGTCAAGAAACTTCAACTGAAAAGCTCGAACCCAAGTCGGAAAATGCGTCTTCATAGGATACCCTAAAGAAACCATTGGGTATACCTTCTACTTAAGATCCGAGGGCAAGATCTTTGTTGCCAAGAACGGAACCTTTCTGGAAAAGGAGTTTCTCTCGAAAGAAGTAAGTGGGAGGAAAGTAGAACTCGATGAATTACTACCTCTTGAACAGGAGAGTGGTGCAGCTCAGGAAAATGTTCTGTGATGCCTACACCAACCAAGAGGAAATTCATGATGATGATCAAGGTACTTCGGATCAAGTTGCTATTGAACCCAGAGGTCCACTAGGACACGCTCCGCACTGCAGTGGTGCGGCAACCCTGTCACGGAAGTCATGTTGTTAGACAACAATGAACCTTGAACTATGAAGAAGCGATGGCGGGCCCAGATTCAACAAATGGCTAGAAGCCATGAAGTCCGAGATAGAATCCATGTATGAAAACAAAGTGTGGACTTTGGTGACTTGCCCAATGATCGGCGACGATAGAAAACAAATGGATCTTTAAGAGGAAGACGGACGCGGATGGTAATGTCACCATTTATAAAGCTCGACTTGTCGCTAAGGGTTATCGGCAAGTTCAAGGGATTGACTACGATGAGACTTTCTCTCCGTAGCGAAGCTTAAGTCCGTTGAATCATGTTAGCAATTGCCGCATACTATGATTATGAGATATGGCAGATGGACGTCAAAACAGCGTCCTTAACGGTTATCTTAAGGAAGAGCTGTATATGATGCAGCCGGAGGGTTTTGTCGATCCTAAGAATGTTGACAAAGTATGCAAGCTCCAGCGATCCATTTATGGGCTGGTGCAAGCATCTCGGAGTTGGAACATTCGCTTTGATGAGATGATCAAAGCGTTTGGGTTTATTGAGACTTATGGAGAAGCCTGCGTTTACAAGAAAGTGAGTGGGAGCTCTGAGCATTTCTCATATTATATGTAGATGACATACTTCGATGGGAAATGATATAGAATTCTTGGACAACATTAAGGCCTACTTGAATAAGTGTTTTTCAATGAAGGACCTTGGAGAAGCTGCTTATATATTAGGCATCAAGATCTATAGAGATAGATCGAGGCGCCTCATAGGTCTTTCACAAAGCACATACCTTGATAAGATTTTGAAGAAGTTCAAAATGGATCAGTCAAGAAAGGGTTCTTGCACTGTATTGCAAGGTGTGAAATTGAGCTCAGCTCAATGCCCGACCACGACAAAAGATAAAGAAGAGATGAGTGTCATCCCTATGCTTCAGCCATAGGATCTATTATGTATGCCATGCTGTGTACTGACCTGATGTAAACCTTGCCGTAAGTTTGGTAGGAAGGTACCAAAGTAATCCCGCAAGGAACACTTTGGACAGCGGTCAAGAATATCCTGAAGTACCGAAAAGGACAAAGGAGATGTTTTCGTTTATGGAGGTGACGAAGAGCTCGTCGTAACAGGTTACGTCGACGCTAGCTTCGACACAGATCCGATGACTCTAAGTCACAAACCGGATCGTGTATATGTTGAATGGTGGAGCGATGGCTGGTGCAGCTGCAAGCGAAGCGTCGTGGCGGGATCTACATGTGAAGCGGAGTACATGGCAGCCTCGGAGGCAGCGCATGAAGCAATTTGGGTGAAGGAGTTCATCACCGACCTAGGAGTCATACCCAATGCGTCGGGGCCGATCAAACTCTTCTCGTGACAACACTTTGGAGCTATTGCACTTGCCAAGGAGCCCAGGTTTCACAAGAAGACCAGGCACATCAAGCGTCGCTTCAACTCCATCCGTGAAAATGTTCAAGATGGAGACATAGAAATTTGTAAAGTGCATACGGATCTGAATGTCGCAGATCCGTTGACTAAACTCTTCTTCATGGGCAAAACATGATCAACACGAACTCTATGGGTGTTCGATTCATCACAATGTAAACTAGATTATTGACTCTAGTGCAAGTGGGAGACTGTTGGAAATATGCCCTAGAGGCAATAATAAAAGCATTATTATTATATTTCCTTATTCATGATAATTGTCTTTTATTCATGCTATAAGCTGTATTATCCGGAAATCGTAATACACGTGTGAATACATAGACTACAATACGCCCCTAGTAAGCCTCTAGTTGACTAGCTCGTTGGTCAACAGATAGTCATGGTTTCGACTATGGACATCGGATGTCATTGATAACGGGATCACGTCATTAGGAGAATGGCGTGATGGACAAGACCCAATCCTAAGCATAGCACAAAGATCGTGTAGTTCGTTTTGCTAGAGCTTTTCCAATGTCAAGTATCTCTTCCTTAGACCATGAGATCGTGCAATTCCGGATACCGTAGGAGTGCTTTGGGTGTATCAAGCGTCACAACGTAATCGGGTGACTATAAAGGTGCACTACAGGTATCTCCGAAAGTGACCATTGGGTTGACACGGATCGAGGCTGGATTTGTCACTCCGTATTACGGAGAGGTATCACTTGGGCCCACTCGGTAATGCATCATCATAATGAGCTCAAAGTGATCAAGTGTCTGGTCACGGATCATGCATTGCGGTACGAGTAAAGTGACTTGCGGTAACGAGACTAAACGAGGTATTGGGATACCGATGATCGAGTCTCGGGCAAGTAACATACCGTCGACAAAGGGAATAGCATACGGGTTGCTGAACCCTAGACATCGTGGTTCATCCGATGACATCATCGAGGAGCATGTGGGAGCCAACATGGGTATCCAGATCCGCTGTTGGTTATTGACCGGAGAGTGTCTCGGTCATGTTCGCATGTCTCCGAACCCGTAGGGTCTACACATAAGGTTCGGTGGCGCTAGGGTTAATAGGAAAACTTGTATGTGATTACGAATGTTGTTGAGTCCGGATGAGATCCCGGACGTCACGAGGAGTTCGGAATGGTCCGGAGGTAAAGATTTATATATGGGAAGTCATCAAGCGGACAGGAAAAGTTTGGGTCATATCGGTTTATGGAGGGTCCACGGAAGGGTTCCGGAGGACCACCGGAGGGGCCACCCTTTGGGGGCCACTTGGGCTGCGTGGGGCAGCCAGCCCCTCATGGGCTGGGCGCACCCCTCCCTTGGCCCATGCGCCTAGGGTTGAGGGAAACCCTAAAGGGGCCCCCTTGCTTGGGGGCAAGCCCCTCCCTTAACCGCCGCCCCCCTCTAGATGGATCTAGGGGGCGGCCCCTCCTCCTTTCCCTATAAATAGAGGGGTAGAGGGAGGGCTGCACACACGATTCAAGGTGCAGCCCTCCCTCCCCAACACCTCTCCTCCTCCGCACACGCTTGGCGAAGCCTGCGGAATCTGATCCCTCCATCGCATCACGCCGTCGTGCTGCCATTGGAGTGATCTTCCTCAACCTCTCCTTCCTCCTTGCTGGATCAAGGCGAAGGAGGCGCCGTAAATCCGCACGTGTGTTGAACGCGGAGGTGCTGTCCGTTCAGCACTTGGTCATCGGTGATCGGAATCACGTTGGGAGCGTCTTCATCATCACCACTCCCTCGAGCAGCTTCCGCACTCGATCTACAAGTGGTATGTAGATGCAAACTCTCTCCCTTGACTCGTTGCTTAGTAGAACTCATAGATGGATCTTGGTGAAACCGTAGGAAAATTTTAATTTTCTGCAACGTTCCCCAACATGGTGGACAAAGGAATAAACTTTATTTTCTGTTTGGGAACCGCCTATGATATATCTAGCCTGGAAAGTGTTGGGAACTCTAAGTCGTTTTCGTTGGTGGGATGGATACACCTCCCAAAATGTTTTTATCTCTAATTTTTCGCTTTGAGCTCTAGCACCTCTACAAATCCCTACTTCCCTCTGCGAAGGGCCTTTCTTTTACTTTGTGCAATTTTTATTTTTAAATTTGAGTCTCCATCTTCTCATATAAAAGCACCAACTAGGAGGTAATATGATCATACTTAAGTATTGGGTGTAGCTAATATTCGAGTGTGTTTCATGAATGGATCAATGATTGAGCATGATGGGCTAGGGATAAATTATTTTAGCGTTGATATTTTGGAAGACATGGTTGCTTGTTGATATGATTGAGTATCTAAATTATTATGTCAAAACTAGACTATTTCTTTGAATCACATAAAAGTCCAATTGTCCATGCTATAAAGAAAAAAATATATGATATGACATGTTAGGCAGCATTCCACATCAAAATTTCTATTTTGATCACTTACCTACTCGAGGACGAGTAGGATTTAAGCTTGGGGATGCTGATACGTCTCCAATGTATCTATAATTTTTGATTGTTCCATGTTGTTATATTATCAATCTTGGATGTTTTATAATCATTTTATATCATTTTTTGGTACTAACCTACTGACATAGTGCCAAGTGCCAGTTGCTATTTTTTGCATGTTTTTTACATCGCAGGAAATCAATATCAGACGGAGTCCAAATGCATGAAACTTTACGGAGATTTTTTTTGGACCAGAAGGAACGTAATGGGCCCTGGTTGTGCTTGGGGGGATTCCCCAGGAGGGGACAACCCACCAGGGCGCGCCAGGAGGCCCAGGCATGCCCTGCTGGGTTGTGCCCACCTCGCCCCCCCCCCCCTCCCCCGGACCGCCTCTTTGCTCTATAAATACCCCAATATTCTCAAAACCCTAGGGGAGTCGATGAAATATTCATCCAGCCTCCGCAGAGTCCAGAACCACAAGATCCAATCTAGACACCATCTCGGATGGGGTTCACCACCTCCATTGCTACCTCTCCGATGATGCGTGAGTAATTCTTTGTAGACCTTTGGGTCTGTAGTTAGTAGCTAGATGGCTTCCTCTCTCTCGCTGAATTCTCAATACAATGGTCTCTTGGAGATCCATCTGATGTAACTCTTTTGTGGCGTGTTTGTTGGGATCTAATGAACTTTGAGTTTATGATCAGTTATATCTTTTTATATCCATGAAACTTATTTGAGTTCTTTGATCTCTTATATGCATGATTTCTTGTAGCCTCGTATTTCTTCTCTGATATTTGGCTTTTGTTTGGCCAACTTGATCTATTTATCTTGCAATGGGAAGAGGCGCTTTGTAGTGGATTCAATCTTACGGTGCTTGATCCCAGTGACAGAAGGGGAAATGACACGTATATATCGTTGCTACTAAGGATAAAACGATGGGGTCTATCTCTACATAGATAGATCTTGTCTACATGATGTCATCGTTCTTATTGCATTACTCCGTTTTTCCATGAACTTAATACACTATATGCATGATGGATAGTGGTCGATGTGTGGAGTAATAGTAGTATGCAGGCAGGAGTCGGTTTACTAATCTTGGACGTGATGCCTATAGATCATTGCCTGGATATCGTCATGATTATTCGAAGTTCTATCAATTGCCCCACAGTAATTTTTTTACCCACCATTTGCTATTTTTCTCGAGAGAAGCCACTAGTGAAACCTACGGCCCCTGGGTCTTCTTTCTCATATATTTGCCTTTGCGATCTACTTTTCTCTTCAATTTATTTTCTGATCTATTAAACCAAAAATACAAAAATACCTTGCTGCGTTTTATTTCTATTTATTTTATTTGGCGTTCGATCTATCAATCTGCTACAATTTATCTCACGTCCGTTTGCCTATCTTGAGGCGTCGTACCCTGCAAGGGATTGACAACCCCTTTAACACGTTGGATTGCGAGGATTTGTTATCTGTGTGCAGGGGTTGTTTATGTTGTGTTGCTTGGTTCTCCTACTGGTTCGATAACCTTGGTTTCATATCTGAGGGAAATACCTAACACCGCTGTGCTGCATCATCCCTTCCTCTTTGGGGAAATACCGACGTAGATTCAAGCGACATCAGTGGACGGGGTGTGAGAAGCTGCTCCGGTAGGTTGGACGAGGGTGCGGCGAAGTAGATCTGAGGCCATGGACTTGTGAGTTGGCAAAGCGGCCCCGGTAGGGTCGATAATGGTATAGGCGAAGCTACTCCGGTAGGGTTGACGATGGTGTCTGCAAAGCGGCTCTAGTAGGGTTGAGAAAGGTGTCGATGAAGACGATCAGAGGTTGTCAACGGGGGCGTCGGTGGGGCAGTTTCGGGGGGGGGGGGAGTGGACGAAGCGTCTCCGGTGGGGAGTACGATGAAACCACTGTAGATGCGTTGCGGTTGATGAGATTACCGGCGAAGCTGATCCGGCGCCATGGACAAGGCCGACACTAAATGGGCTGTGGTCCAGTGGTGGATGAGCAGTCTACTTGTTTCTAGGGGAGGTGGGAGGGGTAGATGCAGCCACAGAAGCAGATCCGGCGAGGTGGACGCCGCTGGCAGTGAATGGGATCTGGTACGTCGGTGGATGAGAAGTCTACGGTTTCAAAAGGGGAGGGGTAGAAAGGTTGATGAAGTACGGACGGTGTGATGTAAGATGCTCTGGTATTGTGGAGTTAGTCGTTTTTTCGGGAGGGGGGAGGAAATGGGGGTGCCGTGTGGTGGGGGAATCGGAAGTTACCAAAGTAGCCCTGACCTATAATGTAGATGAGGGCGGTATTGTAAATGTTGTTCTCCGTGCACCAAGGACAAAAGGGGAATTTCACATGCTAAAGACTAGGTGGCGGAGATTTTAGAAGGAGGCGGGAGATTTTGCCGTCCGCGAATCATTCGTATCCAGCTTCAACTAATTTGGGCAGTGCTAGCAGGAAGGTCATGTGAGACTGTGTTCAAGGGGCACGCGTCAGCAGTTAATAACTGGTGTGAAGTCCACCCCAGAAAAAAAGACAATAACTCGGGATGACGGACCGATAACTTGGACGTTCGCACTGGCATGGGCAATTTTACGGGTGTAGAGGCGCGTCACAAAAAATGGGATCAAACGCTGAGCCTATGTATTTCTAGTGTAAATAGATAATTTAGTGCCATTGGTTATTTACTTTAAACATAATGCATTGACGTGTTATTGTAGAGCCGCACAAAAAGAAATGGATATTGTAGTCCCACAAAAGAAATGGATATTGTAGTCCGCTACTTAAAAGTGTTACCTCGTTGATTACATAGCCTCCATTTCATAAATTGCGTACCCGTTTAATTCATATATGAATATTACATATATTACTTCATAATAGAACCTTAAATCATCCAAGACTAATGAATTTGAATGCAAGACTAACAATGGTGCATCTACATGATAGCTATATTGGTTGTTTGAAGAAACATCACTGTAGCTTTGGCATGCACAATTGAAAAGGATTATTTAGAAAGAAAAAAATGTGATATGTGAGTGTCCAATCTTTATAGCATTGAATTGATATTGTATCTTTGGCCACGATACGAAGTAGATATTGATTTATGTTCAAGCGATGCATGTCCATGATCGCTAGATAGTGATACATGAATGAATTGTGCAATCTCTCTCACACACATACATATCTCATTTCTCTGTGGTATCGGAATCCCACACGCGCACTACATGTATTTCTCTCCCTCCGTCAAGTTAGAATTCGTCTTTCTACCTCGTCCTACAAGTCTCTCACACAGAAACACACACGCTCTCTCTGTCGAACACGTACACCCACCTCTTTAATTCCGCCCATCCACCGGCACTAATGTCTTAATGTATAATTATGTCTCTCACACATATGCCTAAGGTTAACTCAAGTTCCGGAACCATATGAATACATACAATGGGATTCCAGTAGAGCACCTTTTGTTTTGAGATTTTGCTCTCTCTCTCTCTCTCTCTCTCTCTCTCTCACACACACACACACACACACGCGCGCGTAGACATTGTTTCCCGCTTCATTTTTCTGGCACTTGCTTGCACACCGTTTCTTTATCTCCGTGATGCTTTAAGTATGCCTCGCACACATGCTATCTACCTATCCCTTAATATAGATATGTGTCACACAAACTACTTCTCCCTATATCTAACTGTCACTGCCCCCCCCATCCCACACCCACACACACACACTTCCCGAAACCGAAGGAGTAGGTGACACCTTGATCTTGATACTAATCTATCTACTGGCTTCTCTCTCAAACACACACACACACACACTCGCTAGTTGTGTCTCTGTGCCTACCGCGCACACTCTCGATACGTATTTCTCTCCCTCCCCCCTCCCCCCCCAACAATGACAGCAGAAGGGTGACAACTCGATCTGATCTTAATCTATCAATTGGTTTCTCTCTCAAAAATTGTATCTCTATGCCTTGCTCAGACACACTCGATATGTCTTTCTCTCTGTAGCCCCCTCGATATGTAGACTTCTTGCGCATGCACAGCTGTAGTGCCGATGACACTGAACCCAGTGTGCCTTGTTTTTATCGGCCTCATGTGATAGTTTTCACCCTGTTTTCTGTTAATTAACAAGGCAACCTTTTTCTTTGTTACTACAAGTGAATCTGAAATCATTCGGGGAAAACATAAAATATATCAGTTCAACCCAATCATCGTACTAACTATTTTAAAAGAAACTAGCTAGATGCCCGTGCGTTGCATGGAACATCAAGATGCATTTGTATGTGTAGTGTATCTTGTGAGAGAAAAGGGTGAATGAGGGAAGGCCTTATTTGCAAACGTGGATAGGGGTGTGGGTATGTTTTTGCAAAGTTGCCATAGTTTCCTTCCTATCCAGTAGACATAAATCCGACGGCCTATATTGTAGGATGGCACGCACACCATCATCACCCACTCTGTTTTCTACTCCCTCCGTTCCTAAATATTTGTCTTTTTAGAGATTTCAACAAGTGACTACATACGGAGCAAAATGAGTGAATCTACACTCTAAAATATGTCTACATACACATCCGTATGTGGCAGTCCAATTGAAATCTGAAAAAGACAAATATTTAGGAACAGAGGAATATAAATAGACATGGAGATATATCTCGGCATGGTCCACAACGAAAATGTGCTGGACTGGTTAGCGCCGGATGCTCGCAACGCGGTGACCTGAGTTCGAACTCTGTCTTTAACTTTAGATTTTTATATTGGGATTTTTACATCTGTGCCCCTGGTTCCTTAGCTCTACTCATTCATCCCCATGCTCTTAACTTTTGCTCAATTTCCCCCACTCCCTTGCTATAAACCCTCATAACTGGGCATAACGGCGGGTCAAAGGCTTGACCGTTAACTCTGACTAGTGGGGTCACGCTGGACTGTGTCGTCTGCTCGACCTGACAAGTGGGGCCGCGTTGAGTGGTGTCGCTGTTTGACCGTTGGGCCGTCCCTTGCATTAAACGTCTGCGCAGGCCGCCAGGCAGAAGCCTGCTATGCATGCACCCAACAAAGCCTGCCTGCATGCGTCGATCGAGCCTGCATGCACCGATGCCACGATCCCATGATGCGTCGACCGAGCCTGCATGCACTGATGCGTCCGCCATGATGCACTGACCGAGCATCTTTCTTGCATGCCAGCCGCCACGGATGCAGCGACGGTCACTACCGCTCGTTCCTCTCTTCTAGCTAGGTGGCTACATATTTGTGGCTTGTGTAAAAAAAGAGCCACTCCCTTGCTTAGATCTACTCATTCATCCCTACTAACAAAGCTTGCACTAGGTGGTTACTAACAAGGGAACCCTACTAAAAAGTCGAGCTCTCTAAGAAAACAGTCAACAAATATCTAGTCTCGATATGTAGATAGGGCCAACAAGCCCGTTGCATGATCACATACTTCAAACTAGGAAGAACTTAATAATAGAATAGATAAAAAACTTAAGCCAACAAGCCCATAGCAACTCCAACATATTTCAATTGCAACTTAACACATCATAGACTAAAAAAAGATAGAGGGTTTACAACGCTAGCCGCCGCCTTCTCCACCTCGCTCCTCCTCCGGGCGCCCTTTTCACTTCTCCTACGGGGCGTTGTCGATGGGGTACGGAAGAGTGTGCATGCGCGTCGCAGTGGGGAAGATGTTGGTGTATTCCGTGAAACTGTTGTGGGTGGTGAAAGCGATGAACTTGGAGCCACACCAAAACACCCGGCCGAGGAGGTAGAAGGCGTCGAATTTATTGGTGAAGTGGGCAAGGAGAGCAACCACCACCCGGTTTTGGATGACCTCCTCGACGCGGAACATAGTTGGAGATCCCCTCGGGAGGTGGTGGTAGCCGGACGCGAGGAAGAACTCAGTGAAGTTCCTTGCAGTCCTCAGCCTTGATATCGCCCACACACGTAGTGTGCGATCAACGTACACGCCGGTAGGGTAGAGCCTCTCCTACATGGTGGGTGGGAAGCGGTAGGTTGGTCCGGTGTACTGCATGGCTGAGGGATGTGTAGAAGAAGGAGAAGGGGTTGAAGATCAAGAAGGGCAGATGGATGAGAGATGGCAGAGATAGAGGGTGGGAGATGGCAGAGGCAGAGTGTGGCTTAAATAGCCGTAGTACTACGTGTTATTTGGCCATGGCAATAACGGGGTCAAATGTGAAGTTAGTACCCCGTTTTTCAAACCCACCGCAACATCGGGAGTGTACACGCTTGGGAAACGGTGGTTTGAAAAGAAGAAGGAAAAGAAGCTAATTGCACTCGTGGGAATCCGTGGTCATATATATCTTATATGAACAAAAAGAGACAATTTTTTAAGGGCTTGTGGCCATTTTGCATGATAAATATAAAATAGCCCTTAAAATTTGGTCATTTTGCATGAAACAAAATATAGAGGGCTTGTGGCCATTATACAAATGCAAAAAGACCCATTTTTAATAGTTTGTGGCCATTTTGCATGATAAAAATAAATTTAGCCCTTACAAATTTGGTCATTTTGCATTTTTATAGAATAGAAAGAACTAAATTTTTTATGCAATGTCAATTGTTGTGTAATTTCAAGCGATGCAAAAAAAATTAGAGCCAACACGTTCAAAAAAAACAGAGCCAGCACGTTCACAAAAAAACGACGAGATTCGACGGCCCAACCAGAGCTTTGTTTCCTTTTGGGCCCAATAACAACATTTTTTCGCGGAGTCAGTGGTGGGTGAGAAGCCGAGCACAACCAACAGGATCGCCTCTTGCGGATCGCCCCACGATCCAACGATGCGGAGCCGTCCTTGTGATCCAATGGCCCGGAGCCTGCCCACCAAATTCCTTCTAGAAGACCACATCTAAGGGCTATCGCTTGGCGCCAGGCTATGATCGGACGGTTGGCGTTCGGAGCTAGGGTTAGGTGAAACACCACGGGGTTTAGAGGGGTTTTGAGCTGGTCAAAGGGGTTACGAAAGCTTTGACTGAGCATAACTAACATTAAAAAATTCAAAAAAAAATATGAAACCTTCGCCGTTCGTCGTTTTATAAGACACACTAACGAGGAAAAATACTAAACTTGGTCTATGGTCATTTTCATGAAAAAAACCCTAGCTGGCACGATCGAGGTCAAATGAGTACCATTAATTTAAAAAAATAAAAAAATATATGAAACATGCGCACAATGTTGTCTTATGTGACATGTTACCAACCAAAAATCACAAACTTGGTCTATGGTCATTTTCATGAGAAAACCTTCACACATATGAGCTATCACCTACAAGATTTCATAGAGTTCAAGGAGATGAGGTAGGGTTACCTTCTGTTTTCGAATTTTTAAAAAAAAATCAAAAAAATCACCAAAGCTTTATTTGAAAGTGAATAAGAAGGATCTGAACTTAGTTTTCGATTTTCATATTTTAAACGTGTTTTTAATAGTTTTTATATTAAAGCATATTTTTCAAAAGAAAATGTAAACATATGAAGATTAGTTCAAAAAATAGTGAGACTTCGAATCTACACTATATAGATTGAATAGGTGTTAATAAAAAACATCTGGCTCATTTATAGTAGGTCCAAAAAAACTTGATTACAAATGGGTTGTTTACCCTAGCCTGGGAGCTCATTTGGAGCACATTTCTCAAATTCAAATTTCTTTGACCTCCTCTAAATCACCTTAAAATTTGCACACATGATCTACACTAACATAGATAGTTTGCTAAGGTTTTTTTTTGCATTTTCTTGAATTTACACAAACATATATAGATAATTTGCTTGTGGGAAAAAGCATGCATTTGATTTGATTAATAAACATGAGACCAATAACATGTGTGATCAGTGAAGCAACACTGAAGTGATCAGTGAAGCAACACTGAAACAACATGTCTAATCAGTGAAGCAACACTGAAACAACATGTGTGATCATTGCAGCACCTAAACTCATAGTTCACAACATCTAAACAGAACTAACCATACACCACATGCAAATATAAGTACAGACAAATATAGATAGAATAATACATTACTAGCATCACCATAGATTCAGTTCAACAGCCACATTAAGTTTACCAAAAGTAACCGGACCCAAAGTACCCAAAAGATTAAGATTCAGTTCACAACATCACACCATCACAGCATCACATCATCACATCACTTCACGCTGGAGTCAGGGCCTTCGCGAGTGCAGCCTGTTGCCCCCTAATCATGCAGTCCTCCCCGCGGATCGCTACATCCTCTGCATGAGACAGAAGGTGATCGAAGTGGCCATCCTTGGGCTTTAGCTTTGTGGTGCAGTAGGGGTAGTGCCACTTCTTGAACTTGCGCTTGTAGAAGGAAGCAACTCCCTTGGCCTTGATCTTCTCCACCTCCTTGGCTGTGAAGGACGCGATGTTGCCCTTGTACACATCATCTCCAGAATCATACTGCACACATGAATGAATTGCATTAATACATTATAGATTCATATACACCATGTCAAAGGAACTAAATGAACAAGGGATAGGCTTACCTCATATTCAAAATCGTCACTAAACGCCTCCTCGTACGGGTCGTATTCGGCCAGCTTCCTCTCCCCCCCCCCCCAACCCCATCATCCTCCTGAATATACAATTACATCCATCACTAGTAGCCAATTGAAAATTTAGATATGCACACATGACACATTGATCATAGGGCAAATATACTCCCAATATGACATTCAAAACCCCAACCTGAGTAGCATTCGAAAATAAATCTAATATAATAGATATGACATTCAAAACCCCAATATGACATTCAAATAACACATTGATCATTGGTCATGCACACACTTTGAAGAGTAGAGCTAATATAACTACATATTGCATGTGGACAAGTTTATATACTAATGAATCAAATAACTTCTTAATCAATGGATTCCATTTGGGCATATGACATTCAAAACCCCAATCTGAGTAGCATTCAAAAAATATCTAATAGGGACCCAATCTCCCAATCTAATAAGTATACATGTTTGTAGCATTAAAAACCCCAATCTGTGAGCATTAAAAACAAATCTAATAAGCATACATCTATGTAGCATTGGAGCACATCTAATAAACAGATCTATCTAGCATTTTTGCAATGAATTTATCCAAAAAACCCTAGTACAAAAACCCCCATCCCCAGGGTACAGAAAACCCCTGCCCATCCGTCAAACCAACTACTCTAACCATCTAAACTACGGTATGAATCCATAATATAACTAATCCAATTAACTCTACAAGCTAATATCCTAAAGCAAAGTAAGTGCAAATACCTCCTGCTCCTCGCCAGGCTGCGCATCGGGGGTATTGGTATTGACTGCGCCGCTCAACGTCGTCACCTTCTGAAGCGCTGAGGCGGAGCCCGCCACCTCCTTCTCCACATTTGCAGCGATTGCGAGTTTCCCCGCGCCATTGTGGACGCCACCGACATCCGTTGTCACCACGCCCTGCAGCTCGACCACATCTCCGGCCGCTGCGCTGGCGTCGCCACGGGCTTCGGCCATCTCCGGGTGAAGGCAATGAAGGTGAGGAAGAGGATGCAGTGGGGGAGAGTGAGACGGTGTGGTCCAGGCAGTGGAGGAGAGCGAGATGATGACGATGGGGGAGAAGAAGACGATGCGAAAGTAGGGGAGTTGGGGGAAAATGGTAGGGGGAAACGGTGGTGGTTGCCCCTCTTTATACGATGGGACATTTCAGGCATGTCCCATGGACACGTGCTACGCCACGACCGTGATCTGTTGCATGAGCCCACATAAACGAATACTTGTAGGGTCAGCATACGAAACAACTATACAGGTAACGGTTAAAGGTGTACTCGGCCCTACACGGCCCCACTCGTCAGAGTTAACGGTCAAAGGCATTGACCCGACGAGAAAGTCCGTTGTAACCTGTTCTGAGGGTTGCAGGCAAGGGAGTAGGGAAAAGTGAGCAAAAATTAACAGAGTGGGGATGAATGAGTAGAGCTAAGGAACCAGGGGCACAAAAATAAAAAACCCTTTTATATTATATAGTATTTAATATATATACTCCTTTCGCTACTGTACTGACAGTGGAACCCACAAAGTACTTAGAATACAAGATTAAGGATGGACTTGTCTTTTTAACTTTCTGTACGAAGCTGTAGCCACCCTGCAAGTCACACGTGCACTGTACATGCAATTAACTTTTTATAGAGGGAGAATCATACACGCAATTAACTCAAATGGATTGGGTGTGACTCTATTATTTCCAGCATAAGAGCATCTCCAACGGCAGCCAGCAAACTTCCTCCCGCTTCCTTCCGCGAAGGACGACATCAAACGCCAGCGGCATACATTTTCACAACTCTAACCAACCAGAGAAAATTCGTGCAAACACGGACATATTTCATATAAGCATGGAGGATTTCGTATATAAAAGCTGGATATTCATATAAACATGATGGATTTCATTACATTTACATGAACTAAGCGGTGCAAATCCAGATCTCGTGGTATAATTAATACTCCCTCCGTCCGGAAATACTTGTCCTAGAAATGGATGTATCTAGACTTATTTTAGTTATAGATACATCCAATTTATCCATCTTGAAAACAAATATTTCTAGACGGAGGGAGTGCCTAATCTAAATGGCCGCACGTGGATCCCTTTGTGTACCTCATGTCCGGCAGACACTTGCGAGGTCGATGAAGGTCGTCGGAAGAGACGAAACTACAAAGAAACCACCTGAATACGCAGTCGTCGCCTCGGAAGAGGCCTTCATGGGACCCAAGTGGCGGCGGCCTCCTGTGTTCTACTTCTCCTCGATGATGGTGGCGGACACGGAGTAGCTGGCCACCAACTCATCGCTCCCCATGCACCCGGCTTCTGTCTCTGCCTGCATGGCGCTGCCATAGGCACGGGAGGCATGCCCACAGGCACGGGAGGCGCGGACACTACAGACACTGGTGGCGCGGTACGACGCGGCAGCGACAACGCCCGTGCCGCCGTTCTCTCCACTTTGCCGGCGTGGAGCAACTCGACACTCCTCATCGAGCTGAACTAGAGCGGCGATTTGGTGAACCACGAGCTAGCTTGGGTCGGCAAGCTCCGTCGGGCCAAGCGAGGTTGGTGAAGCACCGAGTGGCCTCGCACGTATCCGGAGGGCTCGCCGGGCCACCCAGCCGGGTAGTATGCCGGAGAATGGCTCCTCGGTAGCTATCAGAAGAGTGGAGAAAATGGTGAAGGAGGAGATGGGGGAGCGGTGGAGGGGTGCGATTGTTGCCCGCTGTCTGTCTGGACTCGTTTAAATAGAGGGCGGATGGTAGGAGCTTCGCCGGCTTCTGGCCTCATTTAAACTGAGGGCAGACGGGAGGAGCTCGGCCAACATTGCGTTTAATTCCAGCCCACTCATGAATGGACGTGTGGCCGGAGTAGGTTTCTCGATTTGCATGCGGGTTTAACGGAGGCGTTTGATGGAGGCGAGGAGGTGTGTTCAGCCGGGCGTGCAGCGGGCGGCATAGTACTATTCGATTTGACAGTGGGCAGCGCAGTTCTCGATGCATCTTTAATGCAGACGAGGGAGAGGGTAGCGGTTCCCTAAATGTTGAACGGTCAATGACGCATCCTCGTTCAATTAGCATCGTGAATGCATGAGGGAAGTAACGGGAGGAGGACCGGGAAAAGAGCCACCACAATGTGAATGCAACGCAGTTTGCACTCATATAAAGGCGCCCCTCCATTCCAATGCATCTACCACATCGTACGCACCTAAGCATTTTCCTAAGCACCTACACTAAGCACAAAAGTGCTCACTCCAGACCCATGGCGGCGATGCGCGCGAGCGGCCAGCGGCTGTGCCAGATGGTCCACGATGCCGGCCTACGGCATGGCGCCGTGGATCGTCTCCAGACAGTGTTGGTGACCGGCTGGTGGATGGCCATCATCGATGCCAGCTACGACTCTCAGTTGGACGAGATGATCGTTGCCACCACCAACAAGTTCACCGTCGTCAAGAAGCTCGTGGAGGACATCGTCGTAATCCTCCAGCCCACGTGTCCGAGCTCCTAATTGCCTGCCACCCTAATCGGCCTCCATGGAGGGAACCTCTTTCAAGCACAGGTGGCCCTGCGACTACCCGCCGACGCCACGAAGAATGTCCACCTGGAGGTTGCGATCGCCGCGTGGTTCCTCGCCCTGCAAGAATTCGCCGACCTATACATCCACGTGTACGAGCAAATTGTGTACATAGGTATCTACGAGGCCAGTAAGGATGCTACGATGTTGGCCTTCCTCAACCGGCTGGAAGTCTTGGATGCCTTTGCTGAGAAGCACCTTGACCTCGCCATAAAATCCGCCTCTCCTTAGCCGCCGGTCGGTGGCCCGACGAACTGAGTTGAGGAGGAGGAGGTCGTTCATTGATGGATGCATCTTTCTTCTTGCCTCCTGTAACCACCACTGCAATCGCATCATCGTGGCCTTAATTCTTATTGTGCTATTGCATTCTCGTTCCAATCAATACAGACATGTGCGATCCCTTTGCTTAATTATATGCATCACTGTAACTAGTACTCCATCCGTCAATTTATATGTTGTGCTTACCGTTTCCATCAACTTCGTGCAACGCACGGTCATCTTGCTAGAAACACTAGAAACTGTCAGACCGCATGTGACCAAACCGACGATGCGCCAACCTGGCTACTATCCTGCTTATCTGGCGGAAAAAGCACCGCCCTAGTGTTTGCAATCGTTATTTCTATCTATTGATCATGCCAAGGAGCAGAACCAAATGTTACAATTTATACATGTTTCTCTACTCCTACTCCTATAAAAGACTCAGTTGGTGATGGTGGTGTGTCTGCCACCCGTTGTTTCTGACCATTAGATCTGCATCAAACGGCTGTGAGGTAAGTTGTGGCATTTTTGCAACAATATCCCACTTCTCTGCTCCAATTTGTAGAAAACCCCATATTATCTTGAAAGCAAGCACATCCCTCCCTCACCTCTTCAAAACAGCCTGAGAAATATATTTTGAGTGAAAAGTAATATATTTTTAGTGGTATATATGTATATCAAAACAAGAGTGTTTTCTTTCAATTATGTGAACAAGTACTACTATTCTACTACGTTGGGTCTATTGCAACACACGGGCACATTGCTAGTAAAAGGGAAAGGCCTGCCGCGTTCGCATCACACCCTACACGGCCGGGAATCGAGGGTACTCCACGGCACACCACATAGCTAGGGAAGGCGTGTTGCCTAGAATTTTTACTTTCATGTGGGACCACAGTTGAGAAAACCGACTATTGGCAAACCGCACCCCGCCTGCCACATTGGAAAACAGAAACGAGGAGGGGAAGATCTAGCTGTAGCACGGAAGCCAAGAAATTTGGTGTCAGATGCGGCTCGTTGATAGAGTAGGAGCATTCCGTACTACTACTCCTAAAGTACGAAGTTTGTACTAAAAATAGTAATACCACTATACAACTAGGTACGTGCACGGCACAACATCGTAGGAACAAAAACCGTGAAGATCTTGTTTTGGGTGATTTATGTTTTTTTCAGTCAATGTAGTATTAATAATATGATGTGGGGGGCACCCATGAAGCTTATGTGGCTTGGTTGCATAGCTAGGAAAGGCTAGAGAAAAATAAATAGATAATGTGTTTAGAGTGCACTCTAATAAATAGATATACTTTGGATCCATTGCAACGCACGGGCCGACACATTGGTAGTAGTAAGAAACAAATTCCGGGTTTGGCACAAGTTCTTACTGCGGGAGCACCACAAGGCCTGCCGCATGAGTTACATTTCCCTCTCGGGGCCCACAGGACCGAGCTTCAGTGCCTTAGTGCACCGGCGTATGAGTCAATGACATGTGGAGCTTAAATGCGTCTGGCCCACATGTCATTCTCATGGTGGTGGCGTGGTTCGTGACTCACTCGTTCGAGATGAACTGGCCGGTGGTGGCGTGGCCGTGGCGAGGGTGCCACAGCTGGGCGTCGGGGCGTTATGAGGCATAGATGGCCACACCGACGGGTACTACCTATAGTACAAAAGTACTCCAACAGAGGATTGATTCCCGGAACGAAATGTGTCACAGACGCTGGATGAAAATTCGATGGTGCAGGAGTATGGATCAGAGCACAGGAGCGGAGCAGGAAAACCGCGTCCAATTGGGTGTGGCTGTGGTAGAAACTTGATGGTCGCTGCAGTTCAGCTGGTCGGCATGTCATGCACATAAAGGCAGAGGAGCGGTGGGGCCGAGAGGGATGAGGTGCACGTCGGGGGACGTCGTCCGTGGGCTGGAGCGGTGTCATGGGAATCGCGTGTGGCAGTGGTAGAAATGTGATGGTCGCCGTGGTTCAACTTCCATGGATAAGCTGCCATGTCTACTGACACATGCGTTGCATACCGCTCACTGCAAGGAGCAGTAGTAGAGAAAACTTGTTCCAAAGATACCATTTTTCTGTTAAAATTCTCAAGATATCATTAGTTTTTACACATGGGATTACTCCTGCAAGGGTCAATCACAACAGGTGTTTTGTAAAAAAATGCATCTTGATGTTCCCTGCAATGCAAGGCCATCTTGCTAGTTATAGAAGAAGCCCACACGGGTATCTTGGCGCAGGGTGTGCCACCGACCCAAACTCAATTTTTTTCAGACTCTTAGGTGCACCGGATGCCGTGCCATGCTACAAAATGTAAAAAAAAGCAGCTCCAATTTTTTTAAACCAGTTATCTTCAAACCAGCAACACCCGTCCCTCACCTCATGAAAACAGCCCGAGGAATATATTTTGAGTGAAGCATGATTTATTTTTACTGATATATGTATATCAAAACTAGAGTGTTTATATTTCAAGCCTGTGAACAAGTATTATTCTACTACTTTGGATCCATTGCAACGCACGAGCCGGCACATTGGTAGTAGTAGTCTCTACCTCTACTCTTATAAACAAGTTGTTGATAATGGTGTGCCTGCCATCCTGCAATATAGGCCTTTCGATTTATATCTGATGGATAGGAAGGAAACTATGGCAATTTTGCAAAAAGATACCCACACCCCTCTCCAATAAGGCCTTCCCTTGTTCATCCTTTTCTCCCACAAGATAAACTACTCATACAAATGCATCTTTGATGTTTCGTGTAACGCACGGGCATCTTGCTAGTCTACTACTCTTATAAAAAATAGAGTTGGTGATGATGGTGTGCCTGCCATCCTGTAATATAGGCCGTTCGATTTATATGTGATGGATAGGAAGAAAACTATGGCAATTTTGCAAAAAGATACCCACACCCCTCTCCACATTTGCAAATAATGCCTTCCCTCGTTCATCCTTTTCTCTCACAAGATAAACTACTCATACAAATGCATCTTGATGTTACATGCAACACACGAGGATGTTTCCTTGGGGGTCTCTCCAGCGCGGCGTGGCCGTAGTTGCAAGTTGACGCCCCTTGAGATGACGATGGTAAGGGGCACTCGGATTTTGTCCGATGAGTAGGTAACTGATGAGTTTGATCATGTAGTAAATGCATTCTAAAGACTACTTTCGTGTCCATTTCCTAATTCTCCCGCTGCCCACTGTTTCACAGGTTAGGCTCGGTGCCAGTGGAGATTGGCTTGCATATGTACGGGAGGGTACCAACATCAATTTGTACAACATTTACAACGGTGACACCGTTCCCGTAGAACCTTTGTCCAACATTGGGATCATCCATGCAACGGGCCACCGCCTGAATTGGTACGATGGAACCACGGTGAGATTGAAGAAGATATCTATCATGGAAGCCCCGATAAGGTCGTCCGCCAACCAAAATTACACTCTCAGAACGGTGTTCAACATCGCGATTGCTTTCACGAACCTTGCACATGGCGGTCAAAGGTCGACCATGCTGTCTGCGGCCGATTTGTTGCCGTACAAGTACGAAGACGTTGTGCTCCTTTCTAACCGCATCTTCGCGGTGACAAACCAGGGGACGTGTTTCGTATGGAACTCATCCTACGGTATACTCCCTCTCTTCCAGTTTATTTGTTTTGTATTTTTTTTCATTTTATAAGTTTAAAATTCAAATTTAGAGCTCCCCATCACATGTTGAGATTACAATGTCCATTAAAATATTACGTGCATGTACTAGTAGGAAACAAATCTCGAGTTTGGCACGAGTTCATGCAGCGGTAGCACCACAAGGCCTGGTGCGGGAGTTACATTTCCCGCTCGGGGCCCTCGGGACTGTGCTTCAGCGCCTTACTACACCTGCCTTTGAGTCAATAACATGTGGACCCAATAGGTGGTTGGTCCACATGTAATGCTCCCGAAGGCAGAGGGGTAGTGGGGTCGAGAGGGGTGAGCCGCAGGTCGGGGGACATGTGGTGTCATGGGTTCGAGCGGCGTCATGGGAATCGCATGTGGTTGTGGTAGAAACTTGATGCTCGCCGCATTTCAGGTGGCCCACATGTCATGCACACAAAGGCAGAGGGGCGGTGCGGCCGAGAGGGGTGAGGCGCACATCGGGGGACGTGGTGCTGTGGGTTGGAGCTGCGTCATGGGAATCACGAGTGGCAGTGGATGAAAAGTGATGGTCATCATAGTTGAACTTCCATGGACAATTTGTCATGTCTACGGACACATGCATTGCATACCGATCACTGGAAGGAGTAGTAGAGAAATCTAGGCGAATAAATAGTTCCTTATAGTCAAGCGGACGCATGCTACTACTTGTTCCAAAGACATGCACACGATCGAAATAGTCTTCTTATTGTTGTTGTTCTCTTTTTCTGTGGGACACGGCTTCGCAAAAAGCTCTCTGGACCTTGCAGCTATCTATAAACTCACACGGGCATCAAGGGCAGCATATTTTATCCGCTCATCCGTCAAGGGATAATTCTACCATCCAGAAAACCTTAATGACAGCGTCTTGTCACCCTTCTGAAGATATGGTCCGAGCACAAAATTTCCTATGTCGAATAGGGATGGTGTCGGTTCATCACAATCTTCTATAGGAATTTTTATTTTGGTTTGTGCGTCGGCGATGCTTGTCAAGTGAAGGTTGTACGGCTCCAACTTCTGTTTGTCCCCTGCGATGGCTGCCCCATAGGAGTATATGTCCTCCTGAGACAAGAAATCATGGAGCTCACCTGGTACGGAGGGCGCGTGTATGATGTGGTACACCAAAACATCATCTTCGAGGCACAACTGAAGGACGGCGGCACGTTGGATCTTCCCAGTGGCACGCTCCATGTACTCTGCGTCGAGACCGATGACCTTCATCTCCACCTTTTGGAGGGAGTTGGATATGCTCAACGAGCCTTCGACGAGGACATGTTGGATGCTAAAAACCTGCATCTCGATCTCTTTCGCCATTTGGAACCGCTGGACCGAAGGGTTATGATTTGGAGAATTAGGATTAGATGGCTAGTCTAACTGAAGAATATGATTATTTAAAGGGGCTTCGGAATTACTCCAGGAGTATGTGAAGAGGTTAAAACAATGTGAATGCAGTGTGGTTTGGATGTAAATGAAGATGAAGGAGGGGTGAAGAAGCCGACGAAAATCGGTTCGCGATGGAGAAGTAAATGGGAGAAGTGGCCTGCAGGCAGTTGCTTGGACGACTAGGTAGACTAAACAAAAAGGCTATGCAGGTAGACTAAGGAGTGGTACCTGTCTGTGTATGTTCCCATCCTTCTAGCGTTACATGTGCCACTGGCTAGTTGAGGTCACTCTTTCGAATCACTGTGGCAAGACATTTTATGATTCCTTTTTATTTCTGCACCCCTCCCGATAGGTGGGACCTATGCAAACAAATATAAAAATGTGTCGTAGCTGGATCAGATGGATATTGGCGCGTGCGTGCGAGACACAACATTCTCTGGTTAAGGAATATGCGGTTATCCTCAAAAAAGAAAAAGCCTTCTTCGCGCTTCCGCATGCACGAGAATTTGGTTCTTCTCGCAATATGGATGATACCTGGAGGATGAAGTCAACCCAGAGGCATGCTAGCACATGAGACCTATTTCCGCTATACAGTACTACTCATGTTCCTACTACTCCTACTAGTAGTAGTAGTACAACTGTGGTACACTTGATGGTCAAAATATTATTCATCTGGTCCTCATAGTGAAGAGACAAGACCTTGCGCCTGAGGTGACACTAGTCTAGGCAGCATGTTCGGGTTACCAAAGTCCGCATCACCTTCTGCGCTGTGCAATCACTGTCACCGCCGCTGTATAGCATGCCTCGCCTCATCTCCCTCTCCCCTAGCACCACTCCATCTCCATCTCCATCTCGCGGGAGATCCTGAGGTCACTCTTCATCATCCCATTGTGCCCTCGCGTACCCTCGCCTCGCTCGCCTCCCCCAGTACCACTATTCCCTCGCTAGCCGCTCCAACACCGAGAGCCTTCTCCCCCATAAATCAAGCCCCCAAAAACCCCACCTTCGAAACTCCACAATGGCCAAACGTGAACCGCGCAGCATCCATATGAGCCGCGATTGGAGCAATCTCCCCAGTGACATCCTCGACCTTTGTTGTTCATGTATGGATATGTTGAGCGCCCTACAGTTGGTTGCATGCTCAAGGGACATGCACACGGCCAACGAAGCGAGGCCTAAGCTTTTCAAGACACCCTGCGTTTTGCTATCTGGTCTTGTGAGATTTGCTCATCATGATACGGAGGCGTACATGATGCCCCTCGACTTCAATCCGACCTCCATTAGTCGAAACTTCTTTGCAGGTATGTAGTGGGTCGCCATACATCATTTGCCTCGACTTCGAACCAATCACCATTTCCTGAAACTTCTTAGCAGGTATGTACTTGGTCTGCATGAGCTCCCACTGGATGGCTGCCATCAGACAAGACCGGAAAAAGTTGGTGCTCATGAACTTCCACACCTCCCATGAGATTATCCTTCCTACGTTGGATTATATAGGGTTTTACCGTCGTGGTCCCAGTGTACTAGATTACGAAGTCAGTTGGACGCACCTTGTTTTGCAGAAGATTGTAATCTGCCAAGTGCCCAGACGAGATGCAAATTACGCAGACTTCAAGCTAATTGCCTTGTTCGACCGTGGACTCGCCTATCTTTCCGCTGGTGCCTTCTTTAGCTGGAGACAGCTAACCTCGCACTGGATCGTCAAAGCTGATACACACTTCTGTGATGCTATTTAACACAATGGCATCATCTACGCGATCGACAGAGCAGATGGCACCACGTATTGCTAGGACGACGCGTGTAAGTTGTTTCCATCTGATGTTAATGATGACGCCATGACATTGTTTGAACTTTTTGTGATGATTGGCATATCCCTATTTGAGGAGAATTTGAGTAGAACTATGGCAATATATTAGAGACGCCATAAATCAGCTATATTTGGAATGAGTTAATTCATGCGATTGTGACCATGTCATTACAGCCAATTTGTACCCCTAAATAATCAAACGGTTAGGAAGATATGGATATTCTCCTTATTTTATGGTAATCTATATACTAAATATGAGTGTGTATCAATGGCCATGTTAGTTTCCTCATTTTCATGATGTAGAAACATGCATCACACTGTTGGTTTCATCTAACCATACATTAGGGAAGTAACTGTGCATATGGAGAACTCTATATTTGGAAGTAGTGAAATCCTGTAATACTTATGTCGGGGATATACCCCGCGGCATAAACAGGCCGGAAGTATAACCCGGCCGGACTTGGCGGTTTACTTGAGACCCGGCTAAGACTTGACGATTCACTGGCGACCCGTTTGGACCTGGCAGTTTACGGTTCATTGGTAATCCGGCAGGCGGGTCAGAGGAGCGACAAGACCCGGTGGCCCAACTGGCGGTTCATGAAGGCCAGTTCATACTATGGTGGGCCGGTTTAAGAGGAAAGGCATGACGAATATTTACCTTACAAGGAATTAAAACCAGGACTTGTATCCGGTTTGTATTAGAGATAGACTAGTCCTAATCCTAATAGGACTCCACATGTAACCCGCCCTTCAACATATATAAGGAGGGGCAGGGCTCCCTAAAGAGGGGCAAGCGACAAGCAAGAAGAAACAATTTCTAGGGTTAGACACAAAGAGCCGATTTACCGGCGACTCCCTGGTGATCATAATGAGACCTAGACTCAAACAACATGTAGGGTTGTTATCGGATGATGTTTCCCAGGGACCGAAGCTGTCTAAATCCTTGTCTTGTGTTGTGTCTCTCGATTCCGCTCAACCCCTCTCAAGCTACCACATAGATGCGTTGGCCTCGCGACTAAGTCCTAACTCTAAGGACATCTGCCGTGACAAAACCACGACAGTTTGCGCCCACCGTGAGGCCCGCGCACGGTGGTGTTGAGTTCTTGGAGGGTGCTATTCCAGAGATTGAAAAGTTTCGCCCAGCTAATTGAAGAGTTCCGACTTAGGCTACAGAAAAGTTCCGGCCGATTCGTCGGAGAGTTCCAGCCGGCTTGCCGAAAAAGTTTCGTCAGGCTCATCGAAAGGTTCCCCGGTTCGTCGGAAAGTTCCGGCCGGATCATTGGAAAGTTCTGACCGCCTCGATGCAAGGTTCCGTCTGAATCACCAAAAGGTTCCAATCGCCTCGACGAAAAGTTCTGTCCGAATCATCAAAGTGCTCCAGCCGAATCACCGAAAGGTTCCGTCCTAATCGACAAAGAGTTCTAACCTAGATTATGAAAAAAAGAGTTCCGGCCGGATTATCAAGAGGTTCCGGTTCAAAAGTTCCGGATTATCAAAAGTTCCGGCCGCATTACGAAGAGGTTCCGGTTCAAAAGTTCCGGATTATCAAAAGTTCTGGCTGGATTATCAAGAAGTTCTGGTTCCAGAAATTCCGGCTCAAAAAGTACCGGCTGGGTTATGTGGAGAGCTCACGCACTAGAAGATACAGAACCAATCAACTCTTTTGTCAAAAATAAAAGCAGCACTATGCATTATCCAGCGCCAGCATCTGGCAAAAAATACCAGGTGCTATCCTTTCTATGTATTTTATCAGTATATGTTAATTCATCCGACAAAAATTACTCTAGCCTGTAATATTCTTACGCGGGGCAATTATTAAAAAAAGGGGTGGTGTTATACCACGGATGCACGTTCGGTTGTATCAAGCGGCTTCATTGACAGGGTGTCGCGGTACGGTTTACGTCGACGTACCAGCTGACTCGCCCGTCCGCACCACCTTACAACGCCACGGACGACTGGCCCATCCGCCCTCGCGGCCGGTTCCCGCGCCAGCTTACAACGTGGAGGACAACTTGCTCGGCCGCACCGTCTTACAACGTCGGGCCGACTCATCTGTCTGCTCCCACGGTTAACTCGGCCGTTTTTAATTTTAGCATCATTGTGGTGATCATCAACTCCACGGTGGATAATTTCCGGCCTAACACATCAGGTGATATCCATCTAAAATACATTTTATTAGTACATATTATTTTTGTCAAAGAGCATTTTATCTTTGCCTTGGTATGCAATATTGTATTGAGGACAATTATTCGCTGCAATAATAATGATCATGGACATATGGCTCGTGCTATTATGATATGCTATCATCTGGTCCCAGACCTACATATGTGCATGCTGCTGCTTCTTCGGCCCAATTTATATCAACACGACGTGGCTGACTCGCCCATACGGTTTACCACGTTGGCGATTGACTTGCCCGTCCACGCTGCCTTACAATGCCGCGGCCGGGTCATCTGTCTGAGCCGCCTCTGATGCTGCGGTCATTTTTCCATCTGTCTTTCGCGGCCTGGTCTACATCAACACACCGGGCCGCACCAATTTGCATGAGACGTTTATTGAATATGAGCAAATTATCATCAACCGCCGTCTCCACTGGATGGATCAATGGACAGGCACGCAAGTCTCCGCCACTACCTTTGGTTAATTTCAAATAGTCAGTTGGAAGGAACCATTGGCCGAGTTGCTGACACGGCTCATGCGGGATCGTTTATAACCCGCCCCAGTCACCTCAACCTTCTGTGGATTCACATCGTGCTATCGCACACCAATGATATACAAGTTATGCCGGTTTATATCACGGTCAAATATGGAGAGTCTCAAGCCAACTCCTCGAGTCACCTTTGAGACTCGGGGGCTACAATGATATGATTCAGCAAATGTTTCCGGTTTTCAGTGAAGTCAAGAACCTCATGACGTTGGAGGGAAAGATAACCCGGTCCCGGAGGCTACTGCCCTATTGTTGAAAAATTTGAAGGCCAGCAGAAAAATTTCCGGCTTAGAAAGTATATGACAGTTACAAAATCCGGCTCAATGAAGAAGTTCCGGGTCATTAGAAAGGATCCGGTTTACAATTCGGTTCAAGGGAAATCTATTCTCCCACAAAGCTCTGAAGCGCTCAAATCCGGTATAAAATGTCTATTTCAAAAAGGAATTAATTGCTCGCAAAAGTTCGAGTTTAAAGGCCGTCAAAAAAATTTTGGCTGAAAATGATGATTCCGGTTTAAAATCCGGCTCAAGGGAAAGATGTCTCCCACAAAGCTTTGAAGCTCTCAATATCCGGTTCAAAATCACGCTTCAAAAAGAATTTATCTCTTGCAAAAAGTTAAAGGTTGCCGAAGAGGACCTGCTGCCATGATGCGCGGTTCAAACATGGGTATCCTGCCTTATTGGCTTATCATATTATTGATCATGTGGGGGCTTCTATTATAAAGCGGCGTCCTATTTGCTCATTGATCCGGCTTATAAAGTCATAAATGAAGAATCACTTGGGGGCTTGGTCGTATCCTAACTATAGCTACACCTCTTGATCGACGCTATGCCACAACATCACTTGGGGGCGTGGTCGTGTCCGAACCATAGCTACACCTCTTGATCGGCGCAATGCCACAGCATCACTTGGGGGCTTGGTCGTATCCAAACCATAGCTACACCTCTTGATCGATGCAATGCCACAGCATCACTTGGGGGCTTGGTCGTATCCGAACCATAGCTACACCTCTTGATCGGCGCAATGCCACAACATCACTTCGGGCTTGGTCGTATCCGAACCATAGCTACACCTCTTGATCGTCGTAATGCCACAACGTCACTTGGGGGCTTGGTCGTATCTGAACCATAGTCACACCTCTTGATCAGCTCAAAGCCTCGACTACAACGGTTTTTATTTGCCTTTTGCTAATTTTTTTCTTTCTTTTGATAAGATTTGTGATGTTTTTAAGCCGGCGTTCATTAACCCGGCTTGGCTTTCAACTACAAGTTGTCAGTATATGATCAGTTATAATCCGGAGACTACCGCCCGGTCTGGTTTCGACTATAAATCGCCAGAATTGAATATGGATAAACCGGTTTTTATCACAACACGGTACAGTTTTATCATAAACCGGAACAATATGGAAGGAGTTATCAATACTCATGATTAGGGTTATCACCCTTACAACAAAAAGTTGGTAAACCAATGATGTGATTCAATGTCACAGAAACAGGTTGAATAAAGCATGATTATAAATCATCGATGTTTATTAAACCGGCTTGGCTTTAAGACGATAAGTCGCCAGTATATGATGAGAAATTGTCCGGTGTTTGTTAACCCAGCCTGGCTTTGGACTATAAGTCGCCAGTATATATTTGTATTGCGCCATTGGAATCATGCGCTTATAAATCATTGGGTTATATTATTCAAATAGCCAAACTTGGCTGAATTTTCATTATGATATTGAATGAATAAGGTTTTCATACTGGATTATATTATCTTGAATAGCCAACATGGCTGGATTGTTTTTATGGTTATTAATAACCAATATTATTGAGGTTTTCAAAGTCGCTTTAGCGCAATGGCTATTATTTTATCAAAGGATATGATTTATTCTACAATGGAAGGAATAGTCTCGAGTCGCTGCAGGCTTACGACCCGGCACTTGGGGGCTACATTATTCAATTTGAGATTACATGCAAGTCTCATGTCACTGCAAGCATGCACCATGACACTTGGGGGCTAATGCAAAGTCATTTTTATTTATCTTATTGAAGACCCGACTCATCACATCATAACGATCCTTCGCTTGGGGGCTACCAATTGCTCCTGTCAACAATTCAAGGTACACAAATTTTCATCTATTAATGAAGGATCCACTGCTCAGTTGGTAAAGCACAAAGCTCTCAACCTTGTGGACGTGGGTTCAAGCCCCATGATGGGAGTTATATAATATAATGTTTGAAGTATATATAAAGTCCCAGCTCAATATTATCTTACTGAGCCGGCCCTTGGGGGCTACACGTTGCTGTTAAATTCTACATGATCATATTTTCAAAGTCCCTGCTCATTATTGGCATAATGACCCGGCCCTTGGGGGCTACACTGGTTGAAGTTTTTATGAGCATCAGGACATTACAAGTCCCAGGTTGCTGCAAGCATGACAACCCGACACTTGGGGGCTACATATGTGGAATACTCAGTTCTGACTATTGATTGAGATGAACAACCTGGATTTCTTCAAGATTGTGACATTCATATTTAAGCAAATCTTAAGTTGTTACTACGTTACCTTCTTAAGATTTGAGGGCTACAAGTGATAGGCATATAAAAGGTATATTTTCAAAAGCTGATGTTAACAAACAGTTATGATCCGGTGCCATCAATATTTGTAAACCGGCAAAGTTCTACATTCTTAAACCGGCGAAGTTCTACATTCTTAAACCGGCTGAAGATCAGATGAGTATTTCAAAGACCAATATTTTTGTTAAGCATTGGGAGATGATTGAAAGAAGTTATTCTTCACAATATTTCTCTGTGACAAACCAATGTCAGCAAATTGATTATGCAGCTAGCCTATTGACCCGGATTTTCTAGAAGGAAATGACAAGGATTTAAAGATGCTCATGATCAGTTTAACATGGATAAATCCAAATTAAACTGGGGGCTAATGTCGGACCCCGTGGCGTAAACCGGCCGGAAGTATAACCCGGCCGGACTTGGCGGTTTACTTGAGACCCGGCTAAGACTTGACGATTCACTGGCGACCTGTTTGGACCTGGCGGTTTACGTTTCATTAGTAATCCGGCAGGCGGGTCAGAGGAGCGACAAGACCCGGTGGCCCAACTGGCGATTCATGAAGGCCGGTTCATACTATGGTGGGCCGGTTTAATAGGAAAGGCATGACGAATATTTACCTTACAAGAAATTTGGACCAGGACTTGTATCCAGTTTGTATTAGAGATAGACTAGTCCTAATCCTAATAGGACTCCACATGTAACCCGCCCCTTCAACATATATAAGGAGGGGCAGGGCTCCCTAAAGAGAGGCAAGCGACAAGAAAGAAGAAACAATCTCTAGGGTTAGACACAAAGAGCCGGTTTACCGGCGACTCCCTGGTGATCATAATGAGACCTAGCCTCAAACAGCATGTAGGGTTGTTACCAGATGATGTTTCCCGGGGCCCGAAGCTATCTAAATCCTTGTCTTTTGTTGCGTCTCTCGATTCCGCTCAACCCCTCTCAATCTACCTTGTAGATGCGCTGGCCTCGCGTCTAAGTCCTGACTCTAAGGACATCTGCCGTGACAAAACCACGACAGCTTACCATGTGTACATACATATATTGGCCCTTCAGCAATCAATGGCTAGAATAATATCCTCACAAAAATTTTGCCCACAGAACATGAGTATATAACAGTGCATGGTTTGTTAGTTTCCTTGAAGAATTTGTTTTGTGAGGACAGAACATGATTACATAACATGCATGACATGATGGCTTCCTGTGAAGAATCTATTGCGAGATAACATGAGTATAACCATGCATGGCACTACTATATTTTCGAACCGAGTATACATTTCCTTGTATTTTCCTCCCTGTTCCAATAGGGACATATCAATGTTGTTTCTTGCATTATCCTACTCATACTCTTAACAATGCCGATCTTACATTAACAATGCATGTCCTTTTTGATATGATACAGTGTCCCTACAGTTACTGCCCTTTGTAATCACACCACACTACTGCAGGATGCTGCTAACGCGACACTACGATCAGAGACCCTTCGACAAAACTGTGTGCGATGGCATAATCGCAAACGGTGGTGTAAAAAACCATCAAAAAAGGTGCAAAATTTTTGCGATGGATGATGCATCAAACATAGTTCATATTTTAGTTGCGTGTGTGATGCAGGGCATACGGTTCAGATCAATTAACTGTTTGCGGCGAGGAAGAACAAAAGAAACGGGCAGCCAGATGAAGATGTGTGCGATGTACAGCATACGATTCATTTGGATGAAATGCTTTTGATTAGGCAACACAAAAGAAACGATCAGCTAGATCCAAGGAGTGTGTGATATACGGCATGCTGTTCACTCGGATGAACTGTTTGCGTTGAGACATGAGAACAGAAACGGTTCAAATGAACAAGATGTGTGTGATATGAGGCAAACAGGTTTGTAATCGGAAACGTGTGCGAAGACAGATAACATCACAGACAGGTTCCATTGTTTAGTCCGGGTGCGATGTGATTTTCTTTGTCCACACAACATCTACGCTCTATCTACAGAACATCAACATATATACTTAAAAAGACAGCATTGCATAACCAAATTAAGCATACAATTACAAAGGTGACTACACACATAACATTTCCACACACCAAAGTAAGCAATTACATGCATACTAAAATATAAGAAATGAGGATCTAAGCATCTACTTATTGTTGCGATGACGCTTTCCATTGCTCTGCTTTCGGCTGGATCCCTGGCCGTTTTGGGGAAGGAGGCACTTCCTCATGTCAACGATCCGCCTGTACATGTCGTAGCTCGTGTACGCCTCCTTGGCCGCGTACACGACGTGAGCTTTGTCGAGTTTCTCCATCCAAGCCGAGAGCTAGGCACGCTTGTCCTTGTTGCACGAATCCTTCATGTCAGTGAGTCCTTCTCATGCTCCTTGCTGCCCCAGGTCTTGTATTGGCCCTGGATGTCGACAAGATTCTGGTAGGCTATGCCCGAATTCTCGAGCGCCTTTACATCGTTGGTGATGTCAACCATAGCAAACATGTAGTGGGGGCTATTGACAAACCTGGCGAAATGCTCGCAAGGCCTTGTGGCCAGGCAGTAGTGGTAGACAAGGACGTGGTGACGTACGCACATCTGGGCGACGATGACCTTGGGACGAGACCCGGCACGAGCGCGAGTGTACTCGAGGTCGAACCCGACCACCTTGTACTTCTCCTCAGCAAGCAACAGCTCCATGATGTGGATGGAGTGCTCCACCCAGACCGGGTCGTTGGTGTACACCACAGCACGCATGGTGAACTGCTTCTCGTCATCGGCAGCCGCTCGGAGCGCCATTGGAGCCGCACAGGATACCCTATAAGAATTTCTCGTGGTGGGTGTGCTTCTTGCAATGGTGGGGCACGATCGAAAGGTTGAAGATACACATGGGTTAAATGGCCGCTGTAATAAATATGGGCCGGACGACCGATAGTCGTCATGTCTTGTCACGGCATTCATAGCGGAGGATTCCAGTGCACGCTTGACAACACCGCACCGCACGCGTGGGCTCGAAGAGGCACCAAATATATCATCGGTGAGCCTGTTCCCGCGCTACCGCACTGTTTACCGTGCAAGCTTCCCGCCCGGCTAGTTTGGCCACGCGTCGGCTAGAAGAGGGACAAATCGTGGGCGTTTATTGGCAAAAAGCTTTGTAAAAACGAAGTGTGTGGAATGACTTCGGTCATAAGTTTACCCGTGGGTGATGAGGTCGAAGTTACACAGAAGGGTGATGATGGACACTCGAGTGCGATAATTAATTCTGCGTTCTACAGTGCACACGGTGGAAGAAACCAACTGTGTGCAATAATGTCAAAGATCGCAGTCCAGTTAGCTATACAAATCGTGTGCTATGAAATCGACAAGGTAAACAGATTCGAGAATGGTTAATAAAATCTAAGACCATTGCATATTAAGGTCAAAATAGTGCTAGCAATATATGAGTCTCATACGATGCCATTTCAACGATTGTACCACAAAAGATTGAAATGTTACAAGGTTCAAATTCCAGAGCTATATGGCTCAAATTCAAAGATTACAAGGTTCAAACTGATAATAGAAATGAAATTCAGCTCATCAGCTGCAAACGCTCGTGCTGATCCGCTGAACATGGATATCAGAGAGGTTCAAACTAATATCACCGCTTCTAAGTCTGGCTTCGAAAACTCACAATTTTTGCAAAGGGAACATCACCTCGATACATAGCTTCTCCAGGCACGGAAAGCATCTCAGGAAACTGACAAGTTGCTCCAGGTTGGGGCCGATAGATTCTAGTGCCAAGACCTTCACTATGCGCAGTTTCGGGGTGAAGCTTGTCGGAATCATTTTCTGAATGACAGACGAACAAACATCTTCAAAATTAGAAATAATGTTAATTTGTAGAAGGAGAGGTAGAAGGTGGCTGTTGTCCTGAATGGGTGTGGATCGAATAACAGGTTTGGAGTATTTGTGAGACGAGTAGCCCACCACTGTCAATTTTGGCGCAGAAATGACATTGATTCTTATTGGACCTTCTTGATCAAGTACAAGTAATCTCTCAAGTGCAGGTGTGTCCTCAATGACCATACCGTGGTACACATCTTCCTGCTGCACCAGCAACACACATAATTAGTCTGGAGAGTCATGGAGGTGATGTGGAAGGTACTCAACCCGTTGATTGCCTAAAGACGAAGGTACTCGAGTGCAGTACAGCCATGGAGCAAGCGCTCCATGTCACCGATTGAGAGGCATAAGGTGACGAGCTCGAGGTGCTTAAGTCGTGGTAGAATAAGAGCGGGCGCGTCATTAGGGGGGGGGGGATGGCAGTTCCTGAACTTGGCGATGCGCAGCGTGGGCGCGAGGTGGATTGCGGACGTTGGCAGCGACCGCATATGCCCATCATCAAAAGTGAGCTCCTCGAGCTGATCTAGGGCATGGGATCCGAACTAGTCGTCAAGCTTGGCTCGGTCCTTGTCGTTGGAACAGAACTTTCCCAATCTAAGGCCATTGGTTGGGCCAAGTTGATTGCCGAGGATCTTGGAGAACGCATCCAAGCTTTTGCGATAGCCATGAGAGAGCTCGTGGGTGTCGATGAGGTCGAGAGGGTTGGAGTTCCATAGGGGGAACCACTGCCGGGAAATGACAGTTGTCTGCGCCCCATATTTGATTGGGAGGAGGGAGATGATGAATCTCAACATATCATCGGGAGGCTGCTGATGAAGTCTAGGCCTGCTGGAGTCGCTTGCGGTTCTAGCTCGATCACCCTGCCTCCGCTTGTTGGCAGCCATGTTCTCCACCTCCGGAGTCTCCTTGTCAGCGGCGCTTTCTGATAGAAATGGGAGTACAGTGAATATTTAGGTAAAACAGGGCAATAGAAAAGTGCATTGGTAACTAGAAGTTATTAGGTAGGAATATAGTAAGAAAAGGGAATAACAATTGGTTGCTTAAATACTACACAATTCATTTGACATTGTTGGGTAAGTCAACATGTTGATAGTTGAAAAGAAAACTTACTTCAAACAAAGTCTGGACGGATGATTTTGTCGGGGAAGTTAGCATATATCTCATGACCAGGCCCTTTTATGTGCAGTGCAATTTTAGTGCCAGCTTTTAGTACATAAAACTTAGAAATTTCTTTCCAAAAGCCAGTGCCAAAATAGGAGTTACCACGTTCATCAAGTCTTACAGTAGCAACGATTGTAAATCCATGGTTTGTGTGCAGTATGACATCCCTAGAGCCTTGATCTATGTAAAGGGGAAAATTGTGCACTACATAATCTGTTGCATAGCAAGAAATGTGCTGCAGAAAATGGTAGGATTGTTAAAGAAAATATGGTAACATGCAAATATGGGCCAAAATTGAAAGAACTGCACAGCAGTTGAAATCGAAGGACAAAAATCTAAAATTAAACAGATAGGGTAAACATGATGTCATGGAAATATGAGAGTAATCGAAAGAAGAATACATCATTAATTTGCCTAATATAAAAAGAAGAGGGGAAAATCCCCTTTGACGTATATGGTGCATGTGGGACCTTTTATCCAAATGTAGCAATATTTAGAATATGTTCAGGAAAGTAGGCCATGCCAACCGATCTAGGGTGAGATCGAACATACCGTGCGCGTCCTCAAGTTATATGGTACGGTGAGATGGAATCTTTGGCGGAGGTCGCAAAGTCCTGAAGTGTCGGCGCACTGTACATTCTAGGAATGAAAGAAAACCCTCAAATCAGCTCGAATAAAAAAGAAATCAAGGCGATTTTCGTCGGGGGATTAAAGGAGGCAGATGAACTGGGATAAGAGATGAGATAATATCTCAATAATTTAGTTACCTTGTTGTCCATGAAAAAGAACCCTCAGTATGGTAGATTCCCCAACGAAGCGGAGCTGGGTCGACCGCGAGTAGCGTCGAGAAAGTCGATGGCGATAGGCGGCGGCAAGCGGAAGTGGCGAAATGCGGTGGGCTTTGCCGCAGCCTGGCGGCGGCAGGCGTCGAGCTAAGTGTTTACCGCCGCGATAGGCGGTGCCATGGCACATACGGGGAGGAGCTTGTGCAGGTGTGAATGGGGATCGTACCGGAGGGGTGGTGGGCAGGGTGAGGGTTTTTGTGACGTGGGGATGGTGAGGTTTTTTTTTATTTGGGTGGTGAGGGTTTTCTGTCCCACAAAGAATTATGGGGGCGACGGTTTGCTAGAGCGAACCGTGTGTGATTGATGCAACAGGTAAAATGAAAGTCATTGCACACAGTTCCAATTTTGGGAACCGTGTGTGATTGACATACTCCTACTACCTCCGTCCTGGTTTATTGGTCCCCCTTTGTAATTTTTACCAAATTTTGACCAAATATTTAACATACTGAGACATAGATAATAAGGGTACACGTACTAAGCATAGTTCAACCATAAGTACATAGTTCAACCGTCATTAAGCATACTCAAGCGTACATAGTTCGATCCATCCCACATCTCATCTCACATGCCGGCATGATCCTGAAGCTTCTCAAGGTACTCGGCGTACGCGCCATCCGCCACCCTGCGAGAATAGTTCTGCTTGAAGGAACCAATGGCCCGTCCTCTTGCATGCACCAGAACACTTAGATACGCGTCATGAAGCTTCTGGTTGCAAAATGGGCATCCATAGCTGCCGTTCCAGGTCCTAATACGCCTGTTATGCATTCCCGCATAAAGCTCCCTTAGGATTTGCCTCTTGTACCTCCTCTGGCCGTCTTCATCCTCGTTGTCCACATCATCAGATAGCACCTATACAAATAGTAAATCGAATTTGGCATCAAATCAATGATTACATGCCATGAAGTAGGATTAGGAATTTATGGCTATTTATTTATACATATCCAGAGATTATGGTTCGATTTTTAAGCACAGTCGTTTATGTACATACCAATCTTGAAGAAAATAATGGCACAAACATATGTAGGTCATTCAAAATCAATTGTCATGTCATGGCTAGGAATTATTAGCACGAACACTAACCCTAGTCGGATTACCAGCAGAAATCATTTGCACAGATGAAACAACTAATCACTTATCACCTGTACCATGCAAACAATCAATACACTACACGGATCTAACGAAACTTACTCAGATTTCATGGATTGCGAGAACATAACCATAGGATTTCTATTCTAAAAAGGGGGAGGCAGGAGTAACCAGAGAAACCCTATGATCTATTTGACACATAAATGGGTATGGATGACTAACCAGATATCCGTCGTCGTCGGAGTCGTCACCGGAGTGGTCATCGGAGTCATCGCCGAAGTGGTCGCCGGAGTCGGTGTGGAACTCCACCTCCGGCTATGGAAGCTCGACGCCGTTGACGATGTCACGGTGCAGCGATAACTCGCCGGCGGTGACGGAAACCTCTGTCTCCATCACCACGCCGTGCTCCGGTGCTTTAGTAGCCCCAGCATCGCCCCTCCCTCCGATGGGGCACTTCGGCGGCATCCTCATACACTGAAGGCTTTCAGGACTGAGAGCGGCGTCGAGGATGCAAGCGGAGAGAGAGGATTGTATGTGTGTGGCGAGAATGGGGTGCGGCCGCTCGGGCGCACCATTAATATGGAGTAGTGGGACTTGTGGGAGAGAGGCGGGCGGCGGTCAAACCAATGGCTCACCTCGCGGTGAGCATGCGCACCGGACTGCTGGCATGCCTACCAAAGTTTCATACAGCTACTCGCACGCCTCCCGATGAAACTGCGCAGCGAGCACGCCTCCGTCAATTCGCACACCTGCACGCACGCTGTCAGATTTCGGGTTCTGGCAAAACCATCAAGGTTCAAACACTAGGGTGCGCATGAAGATCTCTCCTCTCCCACTCTCTCGCACTCCACGATCTCACGGACTAGCTCGCCTAACCCAAAGAACACGGGGACACAAGATTTATACTGGTTCGGGCCACCGTTGTGGCGTAATACCCTACTCCAGTGTGGTGGTGGTGGATTGCCTCTCGGGCTGAGGATGAATAGTACAAGGGAAGAACAGCCCGCTGAGGTGAGGTGTTCTTGTGCTTGGTGGGTGAGAGGACGAACTGAATGAGTTCGAGACGAGTTGCCTCCAACTATGGTGGCTAGCCCTATTTATAGAGGCTTTGTTCCTCTTCCCAAATATTGAGCGGGAAGGGATGCCACAACGGCCAATTTGAAACGGGACAACTAGTACAAGCTATCCTGACAAAAGTAGTCTTCGCCTGCCAAAGGCTCTTGTGGTGACGCCGCCTTGGGCCCCACGATGACCTCCGTCTTGCCGTCCTACTGATCTTTATCTCATTGCACTGATAAGGAAACCATTGCCTGACGCCTCAGGACTCCCCGCCTGTGCTTGCCTCCTTAGCACCAAAGAGGAAGCAAGGACACTATGCGCGCTGGTCGTCATGGCTTACGTCATGGGAAACCTCGCAAGGTTTTCCTTGCCTTGAACTCTCTGCCCCTCGCGAGCCAGCCCGGTGAGGCCGCTGACGAGCAGGTCTTGTGTCGCCCGCCTCGCGAAGCTTGGCCCCTCGCGAGGGTCTTGAATACTTGCTGGTGAAGATGGGCCGTACGGGCGCACTCGCAGAGCCATGCCGTGGGCCGTAGGCAAGCAAGTCTGGGGCCCCCCGTTCCCAAAACACCGACAGTAGCCCCCGGGCCCAAGGCGCGCTCGGACTTGGCTTCGAGGCGAAGCCAAAGGGCAAGTGCGGAGTGCCGCGGGACCCAACAGCCCGCGGCCTTGGTCGACGCATGGCGGTTGATTGGACATGGGCGTCTCCGCTTCCCCACGCTACATCGGCAACTGCTCGACTTGACGAGTCCCTGCTGCATGCAAGAAAACCATCATTACCTGCGATCGTGGGGGTCAACAGTTGGCCTCCCTCGGGCTATAAATGAGGAGGGAGGCGGAGCCCCCATCGCCCATTTCTTCCCATTCCGCTCGCTTCTCCTCCTCTGCTCCATTCCTCGTAGTGTCACCAATGGCTCCCATCCGAAGGTTTTCCGCTGCGGAGAAGGGAAAGCCTCCCCGCGATGAGCCAGGGCCGCTTCCGCCGAAGAAGAGGTCGGTCCACTGCCGTGACGTGGTGATGATGCAGGAGGTGACAAGGCCTTCATGTGTGTGGCCTCCTCCTGGGTAGCCAATACCCCTGTACACCCAAGCCGAGGGCTCAGGAGGAAGAGGCGGCGAGCGGCGCAGCGCCGCTGTGGCCTGCGTCGTCGCTCCTGGAGTCCACGCCGCGGACTCCTCGCGCGAACTTGTGCTGTGGGAGGCGATGCCTCCACGCACTTGGATCCGCTTCCCTTCCTTCTTCTCTGCCGAGATGCCGCCGAGGGGGCCCCTCGAACTTTAGCTGCAGCACGCCGACTGCGACACGCCAGCGACAGGAGCAGAATTTGAAGTCGTCTCCTCGGGCAAGATCTTCATGACCCGAGGCAGGGGTGAGATCGCTCGGGTGTGCCATGCGGAAGGCGCCCTCACGATCCACTTCGAGTATGACGACGCCTCAACGCTGTTCTTCAAGGTCTTCGACGCGGAAGGCCGCAGCCTGGAGTGTTTCTCCGGAAGGGGCCATCAGGACGGCTCTGCAGCAGGGGCATGGCCTGCTGTCCGTGTCGCCAACGACTCCTATGGTAGCAGCAGCAACGCATGGTAGCCCAGCGATTCTCCCGAGCTCTACGAGACTCCGGAGACGAGCGACAACAACTACGTGCCCCCAAGCTCTCGCCGCGCCCGGAGCAAGGCTGCAGCGTCCGGCCGCCGCCGTCGCTGATCTGGATGTGGTTGGCGACAGCCTCCCGTGGCCCACTATTGATGATGACGTCAGCCACTGGGGCGCGTGTAGATAGGGCTCCTAGAAGTTCTTTCCTTTTGTTCCCTGCGAGGAATTGAGAAGTACACCGCGGGGGCTGTAAAGGGTCCGCAATGTCTTTTGTTGGTATTATCCTTATTGTGAAATTGTGCGTGTGCTTGTCCTGTGCCGGCTCGGTTTCCCCTTTCCAACCTCGTGATGGCTTGGTGCTCTACGTTGACAGGTCCCGGTCACCAGGCAGGCTGCAGCCATCGCTGGTATGCGAGGTCGCGATGCCGTGGTCAAGGCCAGGAGGTGAGCGGCCCGAGGTCCAGTAAGAGCCCCTGAGACGCGATGCTCAGGAGGTCCCCTTTAGCGTGCAAGAGACCGCCGAGAGGTAGGGAAGGGAGACTACGTTGCCGTAGCGGGGCAACACAAATGAGAATTCTATGCTGTAGCGATTGGTTGACCCGAGCGTGAAACTTATCTTGGCAGTTCCGGGTCGGTCCATCATGAGGCGCCAGACTCGCGCGTAGGTGGTTGTAGCATAGCCAGGTCAGGCCCGTACGGGTCTCCTCCCCTTCCCCACACTCTCCTTCGTGCTCTACGTCCTCAGGTCCCGGCCCTCGAGCGAGCTCAGCCGCTGCTGGTATGCCAGGTCGCGATGCCGTGGTCAAGGCCAGGGGGTGAGGGCTGGAGAGCCAGTAAGATCTCCTGAGTCGCGATGCTCAGGAGCCCCCCTTTTAACGCGCAAGCGGATTACATGGGAAAGGAGGGAGCCCGCGGTGCCGCCTGTTGTGATCCTCAGGAGGTTCCTGCAAGTCAGCACGAGGAAGGGCGCAGATTGCCATTATAACTGCCGGTCGGCCACTGGTCGCTCCGCAGGAGAATGAAGGCACTGAGGGCCTGGTGTGGTGACGCACGCGGGGCGTGCCGCGGGCCAGAGCTCGACCGCTCAGATTTGTCGACGTTGCAGGGGCGGACCCATGCACAAGCGCCGTGCCGGTTTAAGCGGCTCCCGTGGTGGGTGACAGTTGAGTAGGTGGTAAGTGCAGATAGATCAAGCATGAGAAGCAAACTGTCTTAGATAGATGCACAAACGATTCATGCCACTGGGTCGGACCCGAGTGGCTTGGGGATGATGCAACCCGTGGGGCGCCCCCAGCAAAGTAAGCTAAAGATGTAAAGGGATACATGCCACAGGGACGGACCCACGCGGCCTAGGAATGATGCAGCCCGAGGGGCGCTCCTAGCTAAAAGAACTTTAAAGATGTCACCTAGTTCCATCGTAGAAGGGGTGTTCGGGCAGCTAAAGATGCGTGGTGCAGGGGTTGCTCCTCACGAGCCACCGGGACCCTGAGCCTCGGGAGGCTCTGCGGGTCCAGGCGGTTCCTTGAGGACCGTCTCCATCTCCGCCAGGACGGCTGGTGCCTGGCCTCCTGAGCCGCCAAGATGCTCCGCAAGCCGCGCTGGAAGGCGGACGCCACACTCGGCAGGCCAAAGGGCATGCGAACGTAGCTGTGAGGTGGGCCCTCGTAGCGCCCCACACACGAAGGCCAGAAGAGCTCCTGAGACGCGGCCCTTTTGAGCCCTAGGATGTCGATGCAGACATGCAGCCCAACATCCTCGCCTGGATGTGGAGCTGCGCCTGGTGAGCGGCGGTCGCCGCGCATGGCTCTCGCGTCTTGCAGTTCCTGAGTAGTCCTGGCAATGAACTCCTGAGCGCAGGGCGCTCCTCGCCACGTGTCCTCCTGATGGAAACGTGCTGCAAAGCACGCCTCCAGGTGGTGCCCGAGCGCCTCCCTCAGGAGGTTGGCAAGGTCTGAGGCCCTCCAGAAGAGAGCCCCCGAGCCCTGCCCGAGGAGGGCGCCGGGCGCGCCATCCTATGCGAGGGAGGGAGGCGTCCCAGGCACGGGCGCTGATCCTGACGAGGTACCACTTGCAGTGCCGCTCTCCTGAGGTCCGGCACGGAGTAGCTGCTTCTTGTGCTTGGGGCCAACCTCAGGAGGGTATGGAGCTGCATTGTTGTTGGGGTCTTCGATTGAAGCTGCTTGGAAGGCACGCTCGAGGGAGCACACCGCATCTCTTTCCTCGCAGGGTACTATGATGATCCCGCCGCTAGCTGGCATCTTGAGGATGTTGTAGCCGTGGTGCGTCACTGCCATGAACTTGGCCAGGGCCTGGTACCCGAGGATGGCATTGTATGGCAGACGGACATGAGCGTTGTCGAAGTGGATGAGCTCGGTGCGGTAGTTGTTGCATTCTCCGAAGGTGACGGGAAGGCGGACCTGCCTTATCGGCGTGGTGGAGCCGTCGGTCACTCTTGAGAAGGGCTTGGTAGGCTGAAGCTGATCGTATGGCACTTGGAGGCTGTCGAACGTCTCGACGGACAGGACGTTAAGCCCTGCGCCACCGTCAATGAGGGTCTTGGTGACTTGTACATTGCTGATGACGGGTGAACAAAGCATCGGGAGAGCGCCAGCGGTTGCCGCGCACTTGAGCTGATCCGCCGAACTGAAGGTGATGGCGCACTTGGACCACCTGAGCGGGCACGTCGCCTCGAGCCTGGGGAGGACTGCGTTCACCTTGCAAGCAAATTGCTTGAAGATGCGTTGAGAGGCTGGGGCTTGAGCTCCGCCCAGGATGCAGGCGATCGCACACGGCTCTTGTAAGCCCCCAGCCCCCTCGTCTTGATGGTGGTCGCCGTTCCTTCTTGGTGGTGGAGGCAGAGGAGGAAGACCGGCGTTGCCCTGAGGGCGGTCCTCGTGAGACTGATCCCTCCAGGCGCCCTCATGAGGCTGGTCCTGCCAACAGTCTTCACGGGCTGGTCACGCCACTCCCGGCGCGGGCCACGGTCGTCCCAGCGTCCCCCGCCACGTCCTCCTCCTCGGCTGTAGCCCCGGTTGTTGCACCCGGGGGGTCGACCAAAGCGTCCGTCTCGAATGGCCCTGAGTTCTTGATAGTCGTTGGTGTTGTGGATGTGCACATTGTGGAAGGCGCAGAATGGCCGGCTGCTCTTGGATGACTCTGGCTGGTCTCTGCTGCGCTTCGTCTCCGGCTTCGCCGTGAGCACGGTTACTCCCTTGCGCTTCATGTCCTTGGCCTTGCCTTTCTTCTCCTCTGGGTCGGTAGCTGGGAGCTCGAGGAAGGAAAGGCGCCCTTCCTTAGCTCTTGCGCACTTGCTCACCAGGTTGAACAACTCCAAAGATGTGCATAGCTCCTCGTGGATGGAGAGCTCCTCCTTCATCTTGACATCGCGGACGCCATTAGAGAACACCGAGATGATGGCCTCGTCCGTCACCTTGGGGATCTTGAGGCAAACATTGTTGAAGCGCTGGATGTACTTCTGGAGGGTCTCTCCTGGTTGCTGCTTGACACGACGCAAGTCACCCGCGGCCGGGGGGCGGTCGCGAGTGCCCTAGAAGTTGGCGAGGAAGCGGTCATGCATCTCGTCCCAGGAGGAGATCGAGCCCGGAGGCAGGTTCAGGAGGCACGAATGAGCGCCGTCCTTGAGTGCCATGGGGAACCAGTTCGCCATGACTTTCTCGTCGCTGTTGGCCGCCTCGATGCTCAGCTCATAGAGTTGCAAGAACTCTGCAGGGTCAGGGGTTCCGTCGTAGCGTGGAGGCGGATCCGACTTGAACTTGCCCAGCCAGGAGACGCTACGCAGCTCGGGGGTGAAGGCGCGGCAACCTGCCGTGGTCACCGGGGCCCGCCGTGGAGGTGGAGCTTGATCTTGGTGCATGCGCGCCACCACGGCAAGTGGCGCAAGGCCCTACCGCGGCAAGCGATCCTGACGTGGCGGTGCGGGGAGCGGTGAATCGTTCTCTTGCAGTCGTGGAACTCCTTGACAGCTTCTTTCTTCATGCGTGGGTGCTTGGCGCGCCGGGTCGCGCCGCTGGGCCGCGCGCCTTGGCGCTAGGGTGCCATCTTGGTGCAGAGGTGGTGGAGGCGCTCCGTGAGCTATGTCGCCCGTAGCTGGCGGTGGACGAGGTAGCAAGAGGGACGGTGCAGGGGAGCCCCCTGCGGCGCTGACGAGCTCGGCGATGCGGTCCAACCAGTCCTCGTAGAGGTCATCGACCGGGCGGTAGCGCAGGAGCTCGTGCGCCGTGAGCAGCACGGCCCGTGCATCCGTGTGAGCACGACGAGCGTGAGACGACGAACCGGCGGGGGTCAGCGACGGAGTGGCGGTGCGGCCATCCCACCGCACCAAGGGGTGCAGCGGGGACGCCTGCTGCTTGTTTCCAGCCGTGCCGGTGGCAGCGTTGGCAGCGGGTGACGGGGAACGACGATGAGGCCCACCGACAAGAGCCGTCTGGGTGTCATGGGCGGCCAGGGCGGCCCGGCGCTCAGCACAGGCGCGACGAGCGTCCGACATGGTTGTGGTGGAGCGGTGAGCACAGATCAACGAGACTACCATCTCCAATCAACGCCTACATGGTTGTGGTGGAGCGTCCGACTTGTCTTCGAGGCGAAGTCCAAAGGGCAAGTGCCTGACCCACCATCTCCAATCAACCCCTACCTGGCATGCCAAATGTCGGATTTCGGGTTCCGGCAAAACCCTCAAGGTTTGAACACTGGGGTGCGCACGAAGATCTCTCCTCTCCCACACTCTCGCACTCCAGGATCTCATGGAGTAGCTCGCCGAACCCAAAGAACACGGGGACACAAGATTTATACTGGTTCGAGCCACCGTTGTGGTGTAATACCCTACTCCAGTGTGGTGGTGGTGGATTGCCTCCCGGGCTGAGGATGAACAGTACAATGGAAGAACAGCCCCCTCAGGTGAGGTGTTCTTGTGCTTGGTGGGTGAGAGGATGAACTGAATGAGTTCGAGACGAGTTGCCTCCTACTATGGTGGCTAGCCCTATTTATAGAGGCCCTGGTCCTCTTCCCAAATATTGAGCAGGAAGGGATGCCACAACGGCCAATTTGAAAGGGGACAGCTAGTACAAGCTATCCTGGCAAAAGTAGTCTTCGCCTGCCAAAGGCTCTGGTGGTGATACCGCCTTGGGCTCCACGGTGACCTCCGCCTTGCTGTCCTACTGGTCTTGGTCTCGTTGCACCGATATGGAAACCTTTGCCTGACGCCTCGGGACTCCTCGCCTGCGCTTGCCTCCTTAGAACCAAAGAGGAAGCAAGGACATTGTGCGAGCTGGCGCCCGCCTGGCCTTGGTCGTCATGGCTTACATCAGAGGAAACCTCGCGAGGTTTGCCTTGCCTTGATCTCTCCGCGCCTCGCGAGCCAGCCCGGTGAGGCCGCTCTCGAGGAGGTCTCGTGCCGCCCGCCTCGCGAGGCTTGGCCCCTCGCGAGCCGTGGGCCGCAGGCAGGCTAGTCTGCGGACCCCCGTTCCCAGAACGCCGACACACGCCTCCCTGTTTGCCTGCGCGGCGGACAGCTCGCATGCGTCCCGTCAACTCACGCCTGCTCGCATGGCACACGGGTCGCGCGGCGGCACGTATATTGTTTTTCTATTTGGATGATTAATGCTGCCGCTTTATTGCTTAACCGATGCATGGCACATATCTATTGTTGTCCTAACGCTCACGGTTCAAATAAATAATCTGTTTGGGATATTGGTTCCCAATTATTAATTATCTCCCTTCTGTAATTAGATAAACATTACATCAAAACTGGTCTCAAATTTGACAAAAAAGTACAATGCCACTTTGTATTGGTGTCCATATGACAACACGATAAGTTTCATGAACTTCAAATAAGTTTTGGATGTACTAGAATATAAAAATCAAGATTCTCAATGTTTGAAATTTGTTGCACGGGGAGTAAACATCACCCAGTGAGGCACATGTGTTTTTGCAATCCATTTAGGTGCACTGTCACGTGTTCATGTAGCTCAAATTTGATTTTTGCACATTATACCCGTAGAAAATTAATCAATTGATTTACTAAAACGTCTAATGATCTCTATGATTTTTTTAAATTAAAACGTCCCTCATTTGGTAACATATATGTTCACCGATGGATAATTAATTTAACATGCATCGTAGTTGCGGTGGATTCGCGGTGTGTGTGTGGGTGTGTGCATCTAGGGGTGGCGGGTGGCTCGCAGTACACTACGAGTTGTGAGCCACCGTGTGGGTTGGCCGTTTTGTTAGGTAGGCCGGTGCCACATCAGAGTCGTGAAATCGTTATTTAAAACATTACACAACCCTTTCATACATACATGTTTTGGCCACATGCAGTCGATGGTTGTCCTACACGACACTCGATACTCGAGTGTGACGCTTTCTATGGGCCCGCGAGGTCGTCGTCCATCAGTTTGATGAACAGCCGCAGTGAGGTTAATTTGACTAGCAAGGTAGGATCTTTTTTGTTTGTGTTATGGTGGTATATAGTACGCGTCGAAGAGGTGGGAGAGGACTAGCATATATACTTTACGTACGCGTCCATGAACAAGTACGTCTCACTCAGTGTTGGGTCTTTTTGGTTTCCGAGGCACGTGCCACATCAAAATTGTGAAATTGTCTATTCAAACATCACACAACACCTTTTCAGGCCACATGCATATCCTAGCTAGGACTTCACGTGTGATGCTTCCATCTGTGGGCCCACGAGGCCATCATCGATGCATGCATGCATCACTTTGACCTACATTGGGAGAGGTTAATTAATTTCACCATCGATGAGGATTCTTTTGTGTTATACATATATTACGGCAGGAGCATATAGTATGAGGTGAAGAGGGGGGAAGGAGACCATCATATGTAGTACGCTTGATGAACCTCGCTCTGTGTGGGTGCATGGTTTACGATTTTTGAGGCATGTGGCACATCAAAGTTGTGCATTTTGGGTATTCAACATATATATGTTTGGCCCACATGCAAAGCGGTGGTGGTTGTCCTCTCGCACCCACTTAAGCGGTTATCAGCGATATCGATGCTTTCCATCTGTGGGCCCGCTTGGTCCATCACTACTTTTTGCCTGACAGCAAGATAGGTTAATTTGACTTAGGAGGGGATTATTATTTTTGCTCTGGGTTGACATGCATGATACAGTTTGAGCACACACACATGCATGTGTACGCATGAATCCCTCCCATCGAGTCGAAGTGGCTAGTACAACGACACATCATGAACCGATCTCGCTCTGTGTGGGGAGCTAGTGTATGATTTTTGACGCACGCGCCACATCAATGTTGTGTATTCAAACATGCATGCACGCATCACCTCCAACCATATGCATGTAGTGGTTGCCTTTGAACGGTACACTCCCTCGCGTGGTTATCAGCGACAAGCCTATATATTCGTGGGCCCGCGTGGACATCCATGATCACCTTGACCAACAACAAGATAGGTTACCATGGCGGATTCTTCATTTGGTTCGTGTTGTCATAGTATAGGTCATGGTGAGATTCATACCTTAAGTTTAAGTGCATATACTATGCACGCATGCATGCATGAATCCCTGTTGTTGGCTTGAAGTGTGGTGTAACATACATATGCATCGTCAACCTAACCCTCACTCAGTGTGGGGATTTCTAGTTCGAAATCACGGTGCCACATCAAGGTTGTTCCATTGTTACTCAAAACACCTCTCCATACATATGTTTGGGCCACACGCATGTAGTGGTTGTCTTCGGGGACTAGCTACTTGCGTGATTATTGGCGAGCTAGCCCATCTCCGGGGTTGCATGGACGGCCATCACTTTGACCAGCAACAAGAGAGAGGTTGTTCGACCAAGGTGGATTATTCTTGGTCCATTTTATGATCCATCTTGGTGAGATATGCCTCTCTAGCCCGCCGAATGAAAGTGTGTGTGTGTGTGGGGGGGGGAGTTTCTACTTCGCACTTTGCTAGGTGAACCTCGGTTGGGTGGGCATGCATTCATAGCTTAGGATTCCCTTCGTGGCAACACGAGAGGGGCTGCTAGCTACTTCGCACTTTGCTAGGTGAACCTCGGTTGGGGGGGAGGGGGCATGCATTCATAGCTTAGGATTCCCTTCGTGCCGACACGAGGGGGGCTGCTAGCTACTTTGCACTTTGCTAGGTGAACCTCGGTTGAGGGGGGCATGCATTCATAGCTTAGGATTCCCTTCGTGCCGACACGAGGGAGGGGGGCTGCTAGCTACTTCGCACTTTGCTGGGTGAACCTCGGTTGGGTGGCATGCATTCATAGCTTAGGATTCCCTTCGTGCCGACATGAGGGGGGCTGCTAGCTACTTTGCACTTTGCTAGGGTGAACCTTAGTTGGGGGGCATGTATTCATGGCTTAGGATTCCCTTCATGCTGACACGAGGGAGGGGGGCTGCTAACTACTTCACACTTTGCTAGGGTGAACCTCGGTTGGGAGGGCATGCATTCATAGCTTAGGATACCCTTCGTGCCAACACGAGGGAGGTGGGCTGCTAGCTACTTCGCACTTTGCTAGGTGAATGAACCTGCAATGCATTCATAGCTTAGGATTCCCTTTGTGCCGACACGAGGGAGGAGGGGGGCTGCTAGCTACTTCGCACTTTGCTAGGTGAACCTCGGTTGGGGGGAGGGGTTATGCATTCATAGCTTAGGATTCCCTTCGTGTCGACATGAGGGGGGGGGCAATCAATACCGTGTACTTTGTGAGAGAGGTGCCACATCGAAGTTGCATTTGCTATTCGAAAATCAAACCATCCTTTTGATACATAAATTTGGTCCACATGCAAGTGTGTTCGTGTTTTGACCCTCTCCCACGTCATTTTTCGCCAAATTTATGAACATTAGACAAGTCGGATGACGCAACAGACACGGTTCACTCAAAATAACCGTGTGCCACGCTGGTGCCCCAGTCACGCACACATCCGCACAGTACATTGGGCTCCATGAGGCTCCCCCTCTCAAAAATATCTGCCCGCCTGGAGGGTTTTTCTATTTCATAACACACGGTTATTATCTCCGGACCGTGTGCAGTGTTTCTTGTTCCCGATCCCGCCTGCATCCCTAGAAAATATCTACCCGCCTCGAGGGTTTTTCTGTTTCATAACACACGGTTGTTATCTCCAGACCGTGTGTGATGTTTCTTGTTCCCAATCCCGCCTGCATCCCTAGAAAATATATGTCCGCCTCGAGGGTTTTTCTATTTCATAACACACGGTTGTTATCTCCGGACCGTGTGCGATGCACTATCATCAAAATTTTCAATAGCCCGGCATTTCACTCCCGCGTAGTAAAATTTTCAGTACCCGCGTCATTTCCTCAAACACCCCACCCCCCCTCCACGGACACATAACACACACACACACACACCAAAACCTCCTCGGGCGTGCGCACACACACACACACCCCCACCCTCGCTCGAAACCCTAGCAAGGCCCCCGCCGCCGATGCCACCGCCACAAGGCCTCCATTCTCAACATCTGCCGGTTTGCCCATGCAGCTTACCCACCGATCTCCATACCCAAGCCACCCTGAGTTTCTTAGATGACGCCTGCCAAATGCCCCCTTTCCCACAGATCCCCATCCCCCACTCCAGAGCGTCGCAGCCTAAGCCCGGCTACGCTTCCCGAGGAGCTCGAGGAGCGACTGGCAAAAAGTGGTGTATAGCGGTCTCTTCGCCCGACGTCGCCGAGGAAGCTGACGACCATTACTTGCGGCAGGCACTCAAGCAGTGGGCTAGAGTATGCGGGCATATCTTGGCTACCGGCTACGACATTGAGGTCATGGACAGCAACGGCCTGAGGCGGGCTATGTCATAGGTTAAGTGGCCCACCCCCAACCCCTCGGGTTTAACCGCCGTCGATCTCATCCATGGCCCCGCTGTTGATCTCCTCTGGCTCGCTGTCAACAATTTGCCATTCTATATCGCCATCGAGCCCCTTTTGTCCTTTCTGAAGGACACGTTCTGCGACGCTGGCTTGGGATCCACAGCTTCCAAGTGAGACCTCGTCGACGGCGACCACGAGGAGGGCACCCTCTTCGGCTCTTGCAAGGTGAAAGAGCCCATCTACACTTCCAAGGGGAAAGCGCCTGTCTGCAACATCAGGGAGGGCACCCTAAAGCTGTGCTCTTCCAAAGGGAAGGAGCCCATCTGTGACAACATGGAGCGCTTCTAGGGTCCGTGCTCTTCCCATGAGAATGAGCCCATCTGTGACAAGTGAGGAAACCCATGATTTGTTTTGCCGTGCCTCTTCATAGGGGGAAACCCATGATTTGTTTTGTAGAGTCCCTTTTGTAGTGTAGTGAGAATATGTCCAGTTTTAATTTCTATATCTGGTTGTTTGCAGTATGCCTTGTTTATTTCAGTTGTTCACAATGTGATGCTCTATATGTGCAAATGTTTACTGTGCAGTACATTTCGTCAATCCAGTTTTAAACATACCGATAGGGATGCATATATTTGCTTGCTGTTAAGCCTATTGTATCTAGCATATGCCTCTTTTTAAAGTTTTTTGATTGTTCGATTGTTTGTAGTTAGCTTATGTCCAGTTTCAAAAGCTATCTTTGGTTGTTCATAGTATTATGCCTTGTTTATTCCAGTTATTCACAACATGATGTTCTATATGTGCAAGTATGAACTGTGCAGTTCAATTTCATTAGTACCAGTTTCAGTACCACTATGAATGACTACATTTGGTTGCTGCATCTTGTACTTAACACGCCTTTCCATTTTTATTTAACAATAACCAGTGTACTTAGACCGGCACAATACCAGTTTGAATGACTATGTTTGCTGGTTGTTAAATGTTAAGCCTGTTGCAGTTAGCATGCCTTTCCACTTGTTTTGCTTTACTAGCGTGCTTAAACCTGCACACTGAAGCTATCTTTTGGAGATTATTTTGTCTGCCACGGATAATTTTGGTCGATGTTTAGCCTGTTGTGCTTAACATGCTTCTCGATGTACCTACACAGGACAATTTTGGGAACGACTGTTGTTTTTCGTCGAGGTTAATTAGTTTCATCCCATGGCTTATATCTGCTCACTGTTCAAGATGTCGGTAGCTGGTACCATATAGCCCGGCGACTGATAAGGGACTAATCGGTGAATCGAACTTTTAACTGAATATATCTGCAACCCATTTATCATTAGGTTAACTAGGGCCATATGTAATATATCTGATGCTACATAGCAACATGCACTGTACTTAATGTCTAAATATGCAATCCTAGGCTACATAGCAACAAGGAAGAGTGTTACATTAATGTTCTAATGATGTCTAGATATACGTAGAAGGGCAGCAGCAACAACATCAACAACACAACCCTGTTTGGATACTCAACTTAGCTAGAGGTTAGAGTTAGTTTCTAGCTCATGACTAACCCTGAACTAACTCCATCCAAAGAGTTGTTTGGATGGCAGGGTTAGATTGACAATAAATGCACTAGGAGAACTAGCTCCAATTAGCACCTCTTGGGTTGGATAGTTTTTTTGGGTGGGTTATAGATGCAACTAGCTCAAACAAGCCCTCATGTTTAGATATACTTTAGGGCTATTTGAGCCCGAACTAGCTCAAACTAACTGTAACCCATGGATACAGCAGCAGTTAATCAGCCGATAATTTGTAAGAATGCACTAAACTCCTTCCGGCCCATAATATAAGATGTTAATTCATCTAATATGTGAGTATATTGTATGTTATAAGATACTCCCTCCGTTTCTTAACATTTGTCTTTTTAGATATTTCAAATGGACTACCACATACGGATGTATATAGACATATTATAAAAAGAGTGTTGTACTACATCATTGTGCAATTGATGTTTAGCTTCTAATACTAACTTGGTGCTTTTCGGTACATATGTCATTGGTAAAGATCCGCGCTTCGACCCTTTCTGCGTATGGGGCAATGAGATATCGATGAACCAGCATCAAGTGAGGAAGCTGATAAATATTGTTAGTAAAATGGGTCCAAAGATGGCAATTAAACTATTTGTTTACGCTTTATCCAAGACAACAGCGAACTGCAGGATGGTAAGTAAGAACTCTACAGCTTTCTTTTTACTGCCCATAATGAGTTGTGTTAGATGACAATGTCTGAATCTTTTTCCTTTGCAGTGGTTGCCAAAGCAGTTTACTCAAGATTACCTCTCAAACTACATGATGATTTGCAAAGGTTAAAGTATTTCTACCAGAAAATGATGATTATCTAGATGTTTTCATGAAGATCGTGAAGGATGGGCGGTCGGCCATCACAAGGGGTTGGACTAGAGTCGTGCGTGCCTTCTGCATGCAGAAGGGCACAATATGGGCATTCCGCTTCACCTTGTTCAGCAACCAGAATATATTTCGCCTCTTTCTTTACCATCGTTAATAGTACAAGTATACAAATGTGGTTCATCATTCTTTATTTGGTTCTTATGTAATTCTTGGACATATGTACCTATGAATCGAATAATGCATTAGTTGTTTGAACCTGATGGATATGAATAAAGCTGTAGCATACATTCAAATTCAAATCTGGTACAATTTGAAAAAGCAGCAATTAAATTACGGTGAAATTACGCTCTCTAGGTTGTTACGGCACACACGGTTGGTAAAACACAAACATTTGCGATATGCACCATAATCCGAGATGGTTCACACAGAGGAAACGTGTGCAAGCCTGCGCACAGTTGCCGTTTGCAAAGCGTGTGCGATGTCAAACAATATCACAAACGGTGCGGGCAAACTAAACATTTGTGTTAGTTGCCTTATCGTACACGATTCGCAACCTTGAACTGTTTCTGATGAAGTATGCATCGTAAATGTTGCACCACAGAATAGCGTGTGCGATAGTTGTCGTGTACGGCGATGTTACGACGGTCCGACATTTCGTAATCCTGTCCGACACTCGTACGACGATTAGCTAATCTTCTTAACAGTGAACCATTTTGATGGGCCGTGCATCATACACGTTCTATAGTAGTGAACCGTTTGCGATGGGCCATGCATCGTAAACGTAGCACCACAGAATATCAACTGCGATGGCAATGCAAGCATAAACGCGTAGGAGTACTATAGGGGCCCTATCCCTGACGGTTTCTAGGTCGTGTGGGAAGGACCCCCCTATTGCCCACACTCACTTGGCGACGGTTCTAAATGCCATCGTCGAAAGGGGTTAAAAACCGTTTGTATAGCACCGACATCCACCAGTGCCACCTTTGCCAAAAACAGGGAAGCACAACTGGTTCCTCGCTCAATCAGACGATGGCAAAAGACTGATGATCATTTAGGCACATGAGCCAGAAAAGTTATATTGCAAAAACCCCACTGTGTACAAGCACTGTGAAATACGTGAGTATTCAGACAGTGGATGTTACATCTATGAGCAGGATACCAGCTTGTTGGGGCCTTTAGGATTTTTGAGTTGGAGTCTGGTAAACAGCCCTGGTTCACACTCTCTGTTTCTCGGACTCAATTATCCGATTAACCAGGAGATCACCATTGTCAAGGACCTTGATGGCAAAGAGGCTCTGTTTGCTATGGAAAAGTGTGTCTACATGGCGAGCCCTAGGACTTCGGGAGCAAACTCCCCTGATTGTCAATGATACAGCCTGCAGCCAAAAGAAGGTGAGAATGACAAAGGCATATGGATTAATTTTGATCCTTGGATGTCTCAAGTCCGACAGGCAGTGATGTGGTTCAAGCCTTCAAGTTGATAGGTAATCGGCTGTTGCATCGAAAGGGTGAGTACTGGTGTCTCCGGATCACTAGTCGCTGAAGCGGGGCTGCAAATTATGATGGTGTTGGACCATCCCTCTTCAAATGACTTGTTGTCTTCGCTACTTGTTCTGGATGGGTAGTTCTCTCTTTTTTTATGCATATTCCTTGTCATTTGGTCATCCTCGTTTATGTCACTCTTACTATGTAATAGTTGCCTCTATTTAGAATGTCATTCTCGTCTGGATCACGAGAGTCTGAGCGCTGCATATGGGTGCGTTGTGGTGGTGTAGCAACTTCTTATGAACTATCATGTCTTGATGTTTATGTCAGTAGTAGTAACTAGTCAGTGTTTGAATGTTGTGTATATCGTTGTTTCGAACTGTTTATTGTCTCGAACTACTGGTGGGCTAAATGAGGGCATCACCATTCTTCAGTGTTCAGAGTACGTATATCTCTTTTTTTCAAGTTATAATTTGAGCTCAGTGTCTTTTCGATGATGTACACTTGTTTGGGCCAGTGAGGTGTCGTTGAATATGGGCCAAGTAGTAACGCAATGCCAAATAGGTCAATTATGACTTCTCAGGCCGGGCTCTCAAAATATCCTCAAAAAAATAAGGTCGGGCTCTCAAAAAAAGAAAGAATAAGGACTCTTAGGCCGACATGTGGGCGCCACCGGTGTTTTTGTGCGCTTGTGCACCGAGAAACATATTGGCGCTTGCTGGAAATTCATGCTACCTTTCCATCCCCAATCTCTCACCCCTCCCCCACCTCTGGAATCTCGATTCCTACTCCAGTTCCCCCAAACCCCCCGCCTGTACTCCTTGTACTCAAGTGCACTATCATGTCGCCGGTCAACGCGGATCTCCGAGCCAGAGATCCTGGGGTCCGTTCTGCCTTCGGGGTACTGAATGATGTCGCTCAATAGTGGCATGGTGGCGCTTAATGACCAGTTCGCCGGCAAAATGTTGATGGTGGCCATCAACAGCGACCGGCCTCCCGTATCGCCGGACGACCTTGTCAAAGCTCTTGGCAGTGTGCAGGACATCCTAATAAGTGACTTGCTCATCGAAGTCTGTCCGCCACCGGCTGATTTCTTTGTCAGGTTCCGGACAACTTTCAACTGCAGTCGTGTGTTCGAATCTTCTCGGCATTTGTTCTGTGATGGCACGCTGGTGAGCTTTGATCGGTAGCACCCAGGATGGGGCTCGGTGCCCTCTGAGCTTGAGTTTTTAACAAAGCTTACCTTCCACAGCATGTCTTGACGTTCTTGGAATAGCGAGTCCATGAATGAGCTTATCTATGACCTTGGAGGTGAGCTCCTAAGTATGTTTGTTCCTCTAGATAGCTAAGCTCTGACGGTTATGGCATGGATGAAGAAGTCGTCTACCATAACAAAGGTGATTGGTATTGAGATACCGGTGCAGGAACCGTGGTTGTACTATTCGTCGCCACCAAGGCTGCCGCGGACTACGTTAGGGATGTACCTGTATCAAGTGTTTGTGCATGTCGAAGAAGTGGTCAATCCATCGATCGAAGTCTTGCCGCCGCTGCTGGTGCCAGGGTCCATCGACGACATCCATTACAAGATTCAACGTCAGACTTTGCCCGTGTTGCTCGGAACGATGGATGGCACAGGGCCTGCTCCATCGCGCGGAGGCCACTGCTTCTTTGGGAGAAGAGGTAGGGCTGGCTGCTTGGACGTGCTCTAATTTGAGGTAACAACTGAATCTTGTCAGATACTAGTTAAATCTGAGCTATGGGTGTGAAGCACTGATGTGCCAGTATATTTGATTGTGACCTGTTCTATTTTTGTACCTGGACTTTTTTAGAAAGGGTTGTACGTCAACTTAATGTGCTAGCAGAACTTATTGTGTTGTTTGTCTATTTTCTTTGTGCACCATTCAAGATATTTCTCCGTCATTGATAAAGACGATGAACAATTATGTACAAGTTCGTTGGTTTCAACATAGCCCTACCCATAGCGATCCACTGCTTCCACCCTAATTGTGCCTCCTGCGTGAAATTTTTGTATGCAAGTTCAGTGTGCTATGATGTTCTATATGATTGTGTCAACTATATAAGTTTTTACTGAGCATCAGCAATGCATATGGCTGAAAGATGTATTTACAAGCATCGACCGATGGGTCTCTATCTCTCTCTCTCTCACACACACACGCACACAAGCGCACAAGTGGGACCCGTTGAATCATTTCTTCGCTCGTGACAACTTTTAATTAGGTTCCACTGTACTTTAACTTTTTTTCTTAAGTTATTAATTGAGCTCAGCCACTTCAAAAGGTTGTACAGAAGCCTTGTTTGGGCCTTTCCCGCGTCGCTGAATGTGGGCTGAGTAGCCATGTAAAGTTGTACTGTACTACACTGGCCTTTTTTTGAACATCAGCAATGCAACTGGGCCGACAGTTGAACACAATATCCGGGTCAACTTGTTATTCTCCACCCCGTTGGGCTGCAAATCATTGCTAGCTGGGATGCATTAGCTTAACAAGAAAATGGGCTTTAAGAAATATTAAATGAGATGTTATTATAAAAACTGGGCAGTAAGTATAAAAAATGCAGCAAACACGTAATTAGTTTAAAAAATATTATTTTTGGATTTTGAAAATTTTAATTTCATTACTTGTTTCACGCGCAATATTTTGTTGGATTTTTTTGTAATAAAATTTTATTTTGAAATTATATTTAATCTGACTAGAAATTTTGGGATAAAAATATTTCGGATCCCATCAAAATGTGGGAAATTTTATTGAATTCTGTTTTGAGCGGTTGGTTGAAATTATTAATCATTGTCCTAGCTAGAAAATGGGTTTTACTTTCACTACTGCAGGATGCTGCTAACGCGACACTATGATCAGAGACCCTCGAAGAAACTGTGTGCGATGCAATAATCGCAAATGGTGGTGTAAAAAACCGTCAAAAAAGGTGCAAAACGTTTGCGATGGAGGATGCATCAAACACGGTTCAGATTTTAGTTGAGTGTGCGATGCAGGGCATATGGTTCAGTTCAATTAATTCTTTGCGACGAGGAGGAACAAAAGAAACGGACAGCCAAACGAAGGTGTGTGCGATATACATCATACAGTTCACTGGACGAACTATTTGTGATTAGGCAACACAAAAGAAACGGTCAGCCAGATCAAGGTGTGTGCGATATACGGCACGCGGTTCACTCGGATGAACTGTTTGTGTTGAGACAAGAGAGCAGAAATGGTTCAATATAACAAGATGTGTGTGATACGTGGCAAACAGGTATGTAATCAGAAATGTGTGCGAAGACCAATAATAACACAGACAGTTGCTGCTAATAAGACGTGTGTGTTGTGCGATAGGATTGCATACAGAACAACAACAAATATATATAATTACATAGGTGGCTACTACAACCATGGCATTTGCATAACCAAATTAAACATCCACTTACATAGGTGGCTACTACAACCATGGCATTTGCACACACCAAAGTAAACTATTACATGCATAATTACATAGGTGGCTACTACACACATGACATTTCCACACACCAATAAAGTAAACTATATATTACATGCATGATTAACTAGCATAAACGATCATCTGATCATCATCTACTTCTTGTGACGCTTGCTCTGCTTGTGGCTCGATCCGGGCTCGTCGATTTGGGTAATGAGGCACTTCCTCATGTCCATGATCCGCCTGTGCATCTCGTAGCATGTGTACACGCTCTTGGTCGCGAACCTGAGGTGAGGTTCATCCAGTTGCCGCATCCAGGCCCTGTGTCAGGATAAGGGACTTGTCTGGGCATCCTGCTTCATCTTTTCATAGTAGGGTTCGATGATGGCCGAGGCGAGTTCGACCAGAGAGTCCTTCTTCATGCTGCCCCAGACCCTGTAGTGGTCACGGATTTCGACAAGCTTCTTTCAGGCCAAGCCGGTAACACTGAGCGCTTTTACATCATCGGTGGTTTCCAGCGTGGCGAACTTGTAGTCGGTGTTGTTGACAAACCTTTTGAAACGGTCGCAAGGCTCTGTGGCCATGTAGTAGTAGTAGATGAGGACATGATGGCACACGCACAACTAGGCGATGGAAACCTTCTGATCTATGCCGGGACGACCGGCGGTGTACTGGAGGTCGATGCCGATCACCTTGTACTTGTCTCGAGCAAGCAACTGCTCAACGCTGTTGATGCAGTCGTCCACCACGACCGGGTCAATGGTGTACACCATCGAGAGATCCGTTTCCCTCGAGTGGGTCTCCACTCTATGCTTGTCGAGCTCCATTGGAGCGCCGCTAGAAATCCCCTCTCTATTTGTCATCATGGGTGTGCTCGTTGTGTTGTGGGGCACGATCCAAAGGTTTAAGAGACTAAGTTTATAATGGCCGCGGGAATTAAAGGGGAAGTCGGACGGCCAGGAATATCGGCAGACCCTGATGGCAGTTCTAATTTGCAGCGCGTAACTCCATCGTATCGCACGTAACTGCATCGCGTGGTAACGCGCGCGGCGCAACCGCATGCATATGGGGCCCCCGGCGTGATCGTGCGCATGCCCAATAAACTGAGCGTGGCGTGCGTGGGATCGAGATACAGCGCTCATGATCGCCTCAACGGCAAGCAACATATATATATATATATATATATATATATATATATATATATATATATATATATATATATATATATATATATATATATATATATATATATATATATGCATATAGTAGTTGAACACGCAAGGAAAAGTTGTCCACAAGCCGAGCACGCCGACGGACGCGGGCAGAGCGTGCCGTTGTCGTATTTCGGGTTCCGGCAGACCCTCTAGGTTCGAACTCTGGGGTGTGCGCGGAGATCTCGCCCCCTACCTACCTGCACCTCGTCACCTCGCTAGGATCAAAACTCCCAAAGGAACAACACAAGAGACACAAGGTTTATACTGGTTCGGGCCACCATTGTGGTGTAACACCCTACTCCAGTGTGTGGTGTGGTGGATTGCCTCTTGGGCTGATGATGAACAATACAAGGAAGAATAGCCTCGCGAGGGTCTGTTCTTGTGGCTAGGCTCTCGATCGGATTGGATCAAGCTAAGATAAGGCGAGATGTCTCGATCTCTCTAATATGCCTCTCTCTAAGATGCCTCTACCCTGTGGGTGGCTAGTCCTATTTATAGCTCCCAAATATTAAGCGGGAAGGGCGCCAACAATTGGCCATTTTGAAGGGGAACATCTGGTACACTTATCCTGACTAAAGTTGGTCCTCGTCTGTCAAAGGCTCGTGGTGACGCCGGCTTGGGCTCCACGATGACTTCCTTCCTGCCGTTGTGACGGTCTTGGTCTTGTTGCACCGAAACGGGTGCCTTTGCTTGATGCTGTCGCCCGCGCTTGCCCCCTTTGCACAAAAGAGGAAATGAGGACACTGCGCGGGCTGGCGCCCGCCTGGCGCCCTTGGTCGTCATGGCTTGCGTAATGGGCACCTCGTGAGGTACCCCGCCTTGATCTCTCCGCCTCCTCGCGAGCCAGCCTGACGAGGCCGTGCCTGAGGAAGCTTCCTGTCGTCCGCCCCGCGAGGCTTGGCCCCTCGCGAGGGTCTTGAGCTTGTGCTGATGAAGATGGGCTGTGCTGGTCCTCCCCTTGAGCCACTCTGCAGGCTGCAGGAAGGCAAGTCTGGGTACCCCCGTTCCCAGAACGCCGACAGTAGCCCCCAGGCCCAAGGCGCGCCTGGACTTGGCTGAGCAGAGAAGCGCATGGGCAAGTCTGGCGCCGCGAGCCCCTAACAACATGCGGCCTCGGCGCCGCGTGGATGTTGATTGGACGTGGGCGCCCGCTTCCCACGACACCTCGGCAATCGCATCGAATTGACAAGTCCCTCGCATGCAAAGCGGTCATGATTACTGCGATCGTGGAGGCGGCGGTTGGCCTTCCCGCTAGGCATGCGAACGACGCGTGCCCTTCCAGTCCATCTCTTCTTGCTTCTCCTTCTTCTTCGTCCTTGCTCCACTTTGCGGCAATGGCTCCGATCCGCCGGTTTTCCGCGGAAGAGAAGGGAAAAGCTCCCCAAGAGGGTCCCGACCCGCTCCCGCCGAAGAAACGGCTAGCCCTATGCCGCCGAGATGAGGGCGCCCGGCAGGAGGTGTCGAGGCCTTGGTGCGAGCGGCCGCCGCTGGGGTTCCCGCTGCCCTTGTACGCCCACATTGAGGGCCCTGAAGGAGTTGACGCCGACCGCCATGGATGACGCCGCCGTCGGCGTCGGCGGGTCACGGCGGTGCGCGTTGTCCCTCCTGGAGTCCATGCTGAGGGCTCCTCCCGAGAGTTTGTGCTCCACGCCGCCAAGCCTCCTCAGTCTTGGATCCGCCTTCCTCCCTCCTTCGCCTTCGTGATGCCGCTGGGGGGGGGGATATTTGGAGCTCTGGTTGCAGCACGTCGGCTGCAGCACCCTCACGACCGAAGCGGAGGTCGCGGTCGTCGCTCCGCGCAAGGTTTTCATGACTCGAGGCTGGGCCGAGATCGCCCGGGTCTGCAGGGCGAGGGGCGCCCTCGCGATCTACCTGGAGTACGACGGTGCTTCCATGATGCTCTTCAAGGTCTTCAACGCGGAAGGACGCCGGCTGGAGTGCTGCCCTGAGAGAGGTGGTCGGGGCCCTGCCACGGCGAGGACCAGGCTCACCGATCGCCCCCTCAGCAGCTCCTCAGGCGGCGGAGGCGTCGGAGGATCCAGCGACTCCACCGAGCTTTTCGCGACTCCGGAGACGAGCGACAACAGCTACGAGCCCCCGAGCCTGCGCCGCTCTCGGAGCAGGGCGGGCTCGTCAGGCCGCCGCCGCCTCTGATCTGGATGAGGTTGGCGCCGGTGCCTGATGGCCCACTGTTGATGATGGTGTCTCTCGCGGAGGCGCGTGTAGTTAGCATTCTTTAGGATCTGCTCCCTCTGTTCCCTGCAAGGAATCAAAAAGCGCGCCCCGTGGGGGCTTGTAAGATGCCTGTGGTTCTGTTTGTTAATATAATCCTTGCCGTGAAGTAGTGCGAGATGCTCATTCCGTCTTAGCTTAGTTCTTCCTTTTGAACCTCACAAGGGCTTGGTGCTCTGCGCCGACAGGTCCCGATCCCAAGGCAGGCTTCAGCCGTCGCTGGTATGCCAGGTCGCGATGCCGTGGTCAAGGCCAGGAGGTGAGCGGCCTGGGGTCCAGTAAGAGCCCCTGAGTCGCGATGCTCAGGAGGTCCCCTTTAGCGCTCAAGCAACCATTGTTCGGTGAGAAAGGAGCGCGACGTTGCTAACACGGGATTGCATTAGGTGCGTGGTCGGCGCTGCGATAGCCAGTGTTTCCGGAGGGTGACTTATCTCGGGAGTCAGGAACCGTTTCCTGGTGCGACGTTAGGTTCGCGCATCGGCAGGCGAGGGGTTGCCTGGCGAGGTCCCCGCATGCCTCTTCCTTCTCGCCTTTGCTCCCCTTTCTGCTCTACGTCCTCGGGTCCCGGCCCTCGAGCGGGTCTCAGCCGTCGCTAGTATGTCAGGTCGCGATGCCGTGGACAAGGCCAGAGGGTGAGGGCTGGAGAGCCAGTAGGAGCCTGTGAGTCACGATGCTCAGGTACCCCCCCTTTTAACTTGCAAGCAGTTCGCGCGGGCGAGAGTGAAGAAGACGCAGTGAGGGCCTCGCCTGGTGCTGCGCCTTGAAGAGATCCTGCAGGCTCACCACAAGAAGAACAAGAGTCCGCTATGACAAGCGACGGTCAGCTGTTGGTTGCTTCGGAGGGGTGACGAGGCACTGAAGGCCTGACGAGGTGGCGCCGTGCGGGGCTGCCACGGCCAGAGCTTAGCCATTCAGGTTTATCGGCGTTGCAGGGACGGACCCATGCGCAAGCGTCGTGCCGTTGGGGAGCAGCTCCATCAGTTGGTGTCAGTCGAGCGGGTAGCTAGGTCAAGCACGTGAATCACGAACGAGCAAGTTCATTTAGATAGGTGCAGGGAAGGCAGACGTCGCTTGTTCTGGCCCGAGCGACTTGGGGATAATGCAGCCCGAGGGGCGCCCCCAACAAGGTAAGCTAGGAACATGAAGTAAAAGGGATACATGCCGCAAGGACGGACCCACGCGGCCTGGGAATGATGCAGCCCTGGGGGGCGCTCCCAGCTAAAAATGAAACTTGAAGGATGTCACCTGATAATGTTGAAGACGAAGGGATGCTGAAGTAGCAGACGTCGTGGGCTGCGGAAGCCGACCTTCACGAGCCCCCAGGCCCAGGAGCCTCGGGAGGCTCCGGAGGCGTTCGTGGCTCCTCGCGGACCATCTCCATCTCCGCCAAGACTGTGGAACGCCTGGCATCTTGAGCCTCCAGGATATTCCCCATGAGGCACTGGCGCATGGCGGCCGCGTTCGGCACGTCGTAGGTCATGCGAACGTAGCTATGGGGTGGACCTTTGCAGCGCCCCGCGCATGAGGGCCAGAAACGCTCCTGAGAGGCGGCTCGGTTGAGCCCTGGTATGTCGATGCAGACGCGTAGCCCACCATCCTCGCCTGGATGGGGAGCCACGGCGGGTAAGCGGCAGCTGCCACTCATGACTCTTGACTCCTGCAGCTCCTGAATGATCTGGCTGACAAACTCCTGAGGGTTTGGCCCTCCTTGCCTCGCTCCTTCCTGAGGGAAACGTGCTTTGAAACACGCCTCCAAGTGGTGCCCAAGCGCCTCCCTCGTGACCTTAGCAAGGTCGGTGGCCCTCCAGGAGAGAGCCCCCGAGCCTTGCTTGAGGAGGGCGCCGGGCGCGCCTTCCTATGCGACAGAAGGAGATGCCCCCTGAACAGGCGCGGACCCTGAGGGGCCTGCCTCCCGAGGGTTCAGGCCTGACGATGTCTTCTTCTTCTTGGGAGCGGTCTCGGGGAGCCTCCCGCTCTTGCGATCTGGGTCTTCAAGTGATGCGTCTTGAAAAGCTCGTTCCAGGGAGCACACTGCGTCTCTTTCTTCACAAGGCACCGTGATGATTCCGCCGCTTCCTGGCATCTTGAGGACGTTGTAGCCGTGATGAGTCATGGCCATGAACTTGGCCAGAGTTGGGTACCCGAGGATGGCATTGTATGGCAGGCGAATGTTGGCGACATCAAAGTCGATGAGCTCGGTACGGTAGTTGTCGCGCGCCCCGAAGGTTACAGGGAGGCGGACCTGCCCAATTGGAACCGTGGAGCCATCGGTGACTCCATAGAAAGGCTTGGTTGGCTGAAGCTGATTGTAAGGCACTTGGAGATTGTTGAATGTCTCTACGGACAGGACATTGAGCCCTCCTCCGCCATCGACGAGGGTCCTGGTGACTTGCACATTGCTGATGATTGGGGAACAAAGCATCAGGAGGACTCCGGCTGTGGCCGCGCACTTGAGCTGATCCGCTGAGCTGAACGTGATGGCGCACGCTGACCACCTGAGAGGGCGCCAGAAGCCGAGCTTGGGAGGACTGCATTCACTTCGCGGGCGAACTGCTTGAAGATGCGTTGAGAGGCTGGGGCTTGAGCTCCACCCAGGATGCAAGCGATCGCGCGCGGCTCCTGGAAGCCCCCAGCCCCCTCGTCCTGATGATGGTCCTCGTTTCTCCTTAGCTGCAGCGGCAGAGGAGGGAGGCCTGCGTTTCCTTGCAGGCGATCCTCGCGAGGCTGATCCCTCCAGCCTCCCTCGCGAGGTTGATCCTGCCAGCGATCCTCGCGAGGTCGGTCACGCCACCCTTGGCGAGGGCCACGGTCTTCCCAGCGTCCTGCGTTTGTTCCTCCTCCTCGGTCGTAGCCTCGGTCGTTGCGGTCGGGGCGTCGACCGATTCTCCCTTCTCGCACGGCTCGGAGTTCTTGACATTCGTTGGTGTTGTGGGTGTGGAGGTCGTGGTACACACAGTACCGGCTGCCCTTGGAAGACTCAGGCTGATCTCTGCCTTGCTTTGTATCTGGTTCTACCGCGAGCACGACAGCCCCCTTGCGCTTCACGTCCTTGGCCTTGGGCTTCTTCTCTTCTGGGTCTGCGGCTGGCAGCTCGAGGAGGGAAAGGCGTCCTTCCTCAGCCCTGGTGCACTTGGTCGCCAAGTTGAACAGCTCCAAGGATGTGCACAGATCTTCATGCATCGCCAGCTCCTCCTTCATCTTGACGTCACGCACACCATCGGAGAAGGCTGAGATGATGGCCTCCTCGGTCACCTTGGGAATCTTGAGGAGTGCTGGATGTACTTCTGCAGGGTCTCCCCTGGGTGCTGCTTGATGCGGCGCATGTCGCTCAAGCCACGAGGCCGGTCACGGTACCTTGAAGTTGGCGGCGAAGCGGGTGCGCATCTCGCCCCAGAGGAGATCGTGCCAGAGCCAAAAGGGCTCCGCCCTTGAGTGCCATGGGAAACCAGTTCGCCATGACCTTCTCGTCCCCGTTGGCGGCTTCGATTCCCAGCTCGTAGAGCTGGAGGAACTCCGCAGGGTCGGCGTGCCGTCGTAGCGAGGAGGCAGGTCTGGCTTGAACTTGTCGGGCCACGCGACGCTGCGCAGCTCGGTGGTGAAGGCGCAATAGCCTGCTGTGCCCACGGGAGGCCTTTGGTGACGAAGAGCCTGGTCTTGCGGGTCCTCATGTGCTACAGCTGGGAGCAGCACGGGGTCCTGGCGTGCTAGAGCAGGAGCGCGGTCGTGACGAGCCGGTGCAGGGAGCACTCGGGCAGCTTCTTGGGGGCGAGGGACCTCTTGACAGCTCTGCTCTTGCTGCGCTGGCGCCGGACGGAGTGGGTTCCGCCCCGGGGCCACGCGCCTTGGGGCCAAGGCGCCTTCTTGAGGGGGAGGCGGCTGAGGCGCCCCTGGAGCTTCATTGCCCGCGCAGGGCGGGGCGCGGTGCAGCGAGAAGGACGGCGCGGGGGAGCCCCCTGCGGCGCGGACGAGCTCGGCGACGCGGTCGAGCCACTCTTCGTAGACGTCGTCGACAGGGCGGTAGCGCAGGAGCTCGTTTGCCGCGATGAGCGCAGCTCGAGCCTCCATGAAAGCGCTGCTGCGCGCGAGACGGCGAAACCACCTGGGCGCGGCGAAGGGGTAGCGGTACGGCCGTCTCGCCTCACGGACGGATGCTGGGACGATACTTGCTGCTCGTTCCCCGCCGGGCCGGTGGCGGCGTTGACGACAGGCGACGGGGAACGGCGGGAGCGGCCGCCGACTGGGGCTGTCTGGGCGACGCGGGTAGTGAGAGCGGCTCAGCGCTCGGCGCGGGCCCGACAAGCGTCTGACATGGATGATGGGCGGCGAAGAACAGGCGGCGGAAGACGGATTCCGGTGCACCCCTACCTGGCTCGCCAAATGTCGGATTTTGGGTTCCGGCAGACCCTCTAGGTTCGAACTCTGGGGTGCGCGCGGAGATCTCGCCCCCTACCTACCTGCACCTCGTCACCTCGCTAGGATCTAAACTACCAAAGGAACAACACAAGAGACACAAGGTTTATACTGGTTCGGGCCACCATTGTGGTGTAACACCCTACTCCAGTGTGTGGTGTGGTGGATTGCCTCTTGGGATGATGATGAACAATACAAGGAAGAACAGCCTCGCGAGGGTCTGTTCTTGTGGCTAGGTTCTCGATCGGATTGGATCAAGCTAAGATGAGGCGAGATGTCTCGATCTCTCTAAGTTGCCTCTCTCTAAGATGCCTCTACCCTGTGGGTGGCTAGTCCTATTTATTTGCAGAGGCCCTGGGCCTCTTCCCAAATATTGAGCGGGAAGGGCGCCAACAATTGGCCATTTTGAAGGGGAACATCTGGTACACTTATCCTGACTAAAGTTGGTCCTCGCCTGTCAAAGGCTCTGGTGGTGACGCTGGCTTGGGCTCCACGCTGACTTCCTTCCTGCCATTGCGACGGTCTTGGTCTTGTTGCACCGAAACGGGTGCCTTTGCTTGATTCTCTCGCCTGCGCTTGCCCCCTTTGCACCAAAGAGGAAATGAGGACACTGCGCGGGCTGGCGCCCTTGGTCGTCATGGCTTGAGTCATGGGCACCTCGTGAGGTACCCCGCCTTGATCTATCCGCCTCCTCGCGAGCCAGCCTGACGAGGCCGTGCCTGAGGAAGCTTCCTGTCGTCCGCCCCGCGAGGCTTGGCCCCTCGCGAGGGTCTTGAGCTTGTGCTGATGAAGATGGGTCGTGCTGGGCCTCCCCTTGAGCCATGCCGCAGGCAGGCAAGTCTGAGTACCCCCGTTCCCAGAACGCCGACAGCCGTGGTGCCTAACTGCGACCACAGCTTGCGGAGGGACACGAGCAGAGGCCGACACAGTGATACATGGCAAATAAGAAGAACTGTGCGAGCGATGTCGGAGACATCAAGCACAAATTAGATTAGAGTTGTGTGTGCGATACGTGGCATACAGCTGATCCATCCGAGCTATTTGTGATGGAATAAGCCGTGCGTGTTGCGGGCAAACGCTTGCTGATATATAACCTTAAATTTAACCAAAAAAGTATTAATGCATGTGACAAAAATTATATAACTGGAAACTATGTTCAAATACAAATCCAACGATATAATCTTTGGCGACATGCATTCTTATTTTATTATTTAAATCCTACTTATAAACCTGGATGGGGGTATAGTAGGTAATTAAATCGCAAACCATTTTTGTATTAAATGTATATGTACGTGTCCTTTCATCCTCCTCTTGCATGTCTGGTCACCCCGCTGCTGCAGATGGCTTACGGCGCAAGCTTGTGTTGCGCGCGGGGGCATTCTTTTGGCCAAACGGTGGCCTGAAGTGGCACCAATGAATCGTCAGTAAGCCCGTTCCTGCGCAACCTCGCAGGTTCCCGCGCAAGCTTCCCACCTGACTCGGTGAAATCCCCCAAAATCCCTATGCTTCGCGGCCTCCTATATAAACCCTCACGACCGGCGAGTCCTGCATCGCATTTTCCCCTCCCTCCATGTAGCTTATCTCATCTACTTCTCCCACAATCGCCAATGGCACCGTTTCGTCATCGTCGCTCAGCCACTCCGCCGTCATCAGAGGACAGCTCCAGCTGGGAGGCTACACCGCGGCGGAGGCGCAGTCCCCGGCGTAGGGTAGTGCGTGTGGCGTCCCTATTGGGTGTGCCCGGAACACCCACCGCACGCTCTTCCACCGCTCCCCGTCGGTTGCTGTTGCCGGCCGCCACACCATCGTTGAAAGCCAGGTCCATCACTCGCTCCATCGCCGCAGCCCGAAGGCGGGGGGTGGCCGTCATGGCCGCCACCCCACTGCCGGCCATCACCTGCTCCGCCACCGCGGCCTGAAGGCGGGAGGTGGCCGTCGTGGCCGCCAGCCCACCGTCGACTGTTGGGATCATCACTTGCTCCACCACTGCCGCCCCAAGGAGGGAGGCGGCGGAGGTGGAGGCCCGCACGTGCGTCAGCGACCTTGCATGCTACATCGAGTTCCTGTGGGAGGAGGAGGAGCGCCTCGTCGAACATGCAAAGAGCCTTACCGCAGTCGTGGCTGCAACACACGCCAATGCCGAGGTGAGGAATCAGGAGATCTACGAGCAGTCCGGCCGCTTCAAGAGGGATCGTCTGGAGCAGCAGTGGGCGTTCGAGCTGGCGAGCGTTGCTCAACATGCAGCTGCGGCAGGCATCGTATTTCTTTTGTCCAGCTCGTCTATAGGCTCCTCCTCCTCCTCTGCCTCTTACTGAGCTTGCTCGGCAGAGGAGAGGCTACCGGAAGTAGCACAAAGCCCCTCCGTAGTAGTAGTATTTAGGGGCTATTTTGTTTAGTTCATCTGACTATATATGTGTGGTGGAACTATACAACGTGCTTAAAATTAGCTAGTATATATAGTTGAACTAGCTATTTCAGTATATCGTTGGCAACAACTGGGGAAAAGTTTGGTCGGTTCAGCTGTCGAGTTGAATTGTTTTTATAAATTAAGAAAGACTGCTTAATCTATTAATTACTGAATTTTAGTGGCAAAAATTAGATAGTCCTAGTGATTTTTTTAGCTGCATATTTTGACAAATCGCAGTGTTACAAGGATTGACAAATGGCAATGTACTTGATCAACAAATGTCAGTCTTTCTAGTTTGACAAATGGCAACATACCCAATATGACAGATGCAAATCTTACCAAATTGTTTGTACGTGGTTGCACAAGGGTCATCGAAAACAACCATTTGCATTGAAGGGATGCACAAATCCTACGCTGCAAATTTTCCCTCGACTTAAGGGGGAAGACCATAGCTCTCACTTGGCATATGGGTGTTCTATCTAAAACATTTGCGATCAAGAGCTGCAGAAATCCTGCACGACACATTTTCTCTTAGCTTCCTGGGGAAGATGTCGATTTGCATACGGGTGTTCTAACTAAAACGTTTGCGATCAAGAGCTGCACAAATCCTGCTAGGCACATTTTCCCTTGGCTTCATGGGGAAGTTGTCAGTTTTGCGTAAGGGTGTTCTAACTAAAACGTTTGCGATGAGTGTTTTATATTTAAAAATTGTATTAAATTACGGCTTGGGTGCCATTAATGGAGAGGATGCGAGCAAGGCGGGCGGCCATGGAAGTCAAAGGGCTCGCTTCCCGGTGAGACTACGCGGCGTACAGCTCGCACGCTTCCCGGTGAGCCTCCGCATTGGAGTACAGCTCGCACGCCTCCTGTTTAGTCATGTACTCAAGCACCTGTCCGCACGGCACCTCCTAGCCATTAAAAGTGTAAGGTGTGGCGTCACGTGAATGGTTAACAGAACGCACACAATTTAAATTATACAAAACGTTTGAGATGTTACTGTCACGCCCAATATGCGACCCTATCCCAAAGAGACTCGAAGGTCCCACCAAGGATAGACCCGCATATTGAAACGCTTTTGCAAGGTGGATATCATTACATCAACATTACATAATAGATGGGGATACATACATAAGGCATACAATGCCACACGAATACAACATCACATCATATACAAGATCAACATCCGTCTACGGATGAAACATAAACAGAAACTCAAACAATATCTACCCGCTAGCCGGGCTGCCGACTGGAACCTATCCCCGATCAAGGAGAAGCGTAAGAAGAACTCCAAAACAATCACACATCGCTCTCGCGTCATGATCATCGCATAACCTGTACCTGCAGCTGTTGGTGTAGTAATCTGTGAGCCACGAGGACTCAGCAATCCCATTACCATGGGTATCAAGACTAGCAAAGCTTAATGGGAAAGGAAGGGGTAAGGTGGTGAGGTTGCAGCAGCGACTAAGCATGATATGGTGGCTAACTTACGCAAATGAGAGCGAGAAGAGAAACAAAGGAACGGTCGTCAACTAGTAATGATCAAGAAGTGATCCTGAACTCCTACTTACGGCAGACATAACCCAGAAACCGTGTTCTCCTCTCGATCAACCCCGAAAAGAGACACTCACGGTTACGCACACGGTTGGTGTATTTTAGAAGAGTTTACTTCGAGTTTACTACAACCGGATATTAATAAATTCCCATCTGCCACATAACCGCGGCACGGCTCTCGAAAGTTTATACCTGCAGGGTGTCCCAACTTAGCCCATGATAAGCTCTCGCGATCAACGAAGGATATTCCTTCTCCCGGAAGACCCGATCAGTCTCGGAATCCGGCTACAAGACATTTCGACAAGAATAAAACAAGACCAGCAAAGCCGCCCGATGTGCCGACAAATCCCGATAGGAGTCGACGTACCTCGTTCTCGTGGCACACCGGATAGGTCAGCCTACGAGTAAAACCAGCCCTCGAGTTGCCCGTGGTGGCCCCTGATCTGCCTGCTTGAGACCAACACTCGAAGGAGCACCGCCGGGGTGCTAAAATAAAGATGACCCTCGGCTCCGGAAACCCAATGGAAAAAGGGGTAGGTGAGGCAAATGGTAAAACCAAGGTTGGGCCTTGCTGGAGGAGTCTTATTCAAATCGAACTGTCAAGGGGGTCCCATAAAATACCCGACCGCGTTAGGGACGCAAAATCCGGGAACATAATACCGATATGATGGAAACTAGGGCGGCAAGAGTGGAACAAAACACCAGACATAAGGCCGAGCCTTCCACCCTTTACCCAGTATATAGATGCATTAATAATATAAGAGATATTGTGATATCCCAACATAATCCTGTTCACCATGGAGCAATCTTCAACTTCACCTGCAACTAGCAACGCTATAAGAGGGCTGAGCAAAGCGGTAACATAGCCAAACAATGGTTTCCTAGGAAGGGTGCAAAAGGTTAGAGGCTGACATGGCAATTGGGAGGCTTGAAGAGCAAATGATAGGTAGCGCAGCATAGCGAAAGAACGAAGCAACTAGCATAGCAATGATAGTAATGAGATCCAAGGTGACGGTCATCTTGCCTGAAATCCCGCTAGGAAGAAGAACGAGTCCATGAAGAAGATGAAACCACGAAGACGAACCAAGCGTAGACGAACGAAACCTCACGATCGCAACGAAACGGGAACTATCAAGAAGAAGCACACAACAAGGTAAACACACCACACATAAACAAGAAATGATGCACAACCGAGCATGATGCATGAAAAGGCTACATGAAGCTACCCATGGCAAGAGATGATGCAAACAAGATCAACACATCAAGGCAAGTTTAAATGAGGCCGGGAACAACATATAACAATTCCGGTAAGTCCTCATATGCAAATTTCGAAATTGGTCCAGATCTGAATAAACCTTATGTTCAAGTTGTTAGACAGCAAGTTAAGATGCACGACGATGATCTACACGAAATTCTAGTCAAGTTACATATAAAGTTCATTAGATTCGGAGCTACGGCCTAGAAGATATGAGCAAAACAAGTTAAACATGGCATTGATGCAAAATGCATCCAAACATCAAGCAAACACCTCAAAACAAGGATGCAACATGATAATATTAAACTACATGCAATTCTAAGCAAGTTTCATATAGAACACACTCAAAACGGAGCAACGGTTCAACACATACACATGAAACAAGTTTAAAGGACAAGCTGTCCAAAACAGCAACTAGGAATATTGCAAGCACCTAAACAACAAGCTACAGCATCTTAACATGAGAAAAAAAGGCATGGGCATGATGTACAGGTAAAGCATTACAAAACAGGAACACTGAGCTATCTCCAGAAATCAAGAGAACATGCTCAAAAAGACATGGCAAGATTGCAAATAATAACAGTTTCAGTCATTAGCAGAAATAACATCAGGTTGCAATGTTTAGAGCTATCAAACAACATGCTACAGGAACTTATCATGGCAAACAAAGGCATGGCATGAATCTACTAAATGCATAGATCAAATGTCCTTTAGTGACCATGAGCCAAAAAGGACCAGAAGATATGATGGCACCCATGTAAACATGGCAAATTATAATACAGATTCATCCATGGCAGGAACAACAATAAGTAGGCATGTAGATGAGCTTGAACCACTCACCACAGAGAAATACATGGCATGGCAAGGAAACCAACAGTAAGAAGACATGTTTATGAAGCTAAACATGGCAAGAACAAGTTCATAAAGTGCATGGATCGCTAGCAAAGCTCATGGAAAAACTGAACTTAAAGTTAACAGGCTGACAGCAAAATTATTTAGCAACTTTGGAGCAAGATTACAACAAGCTACAGCAGGATATAAATGCAACCAGGGGCATTCATGGATAGAGCAAGACATGTAGAACAAAACATCCTTAGTGAACATCTCCAGATTATGCATAGAATGACTTGTAGCAGCAGGTTAACATAGCATCATGATATAGCAGATTCAGAAATGCAAAACAGCAACAGCAAGTACCCTACTTAACAAGCTTGATGCACTCACTACACAACTCACAAAAATACATTGATAGCACCCCTGTAAAGACGGCATGACATAGATCAAAACTCATGTAGACATCAACCTCATAGGATGCACACATCAATCATGGCAAAAATGACAAATCACCAAGTTATACCAGTTTCAGCAGATTAACATTATGAAACATTGTTGCAACGATGATTCAGGCATCAAGATGAACTCAAATGAACATGATGCAATGGAATGAAATGATGTACTCGTCGAGACGAACAATATAATATGCTTCACGCCCAAAACGGAGCCACTGATGGAGAGATACAGCATGACGAACATGGCATGAAAAATACTATAATCCTGGGACTTAGTCGATTTGGACCTCGGGGGAAAAGTGGACGACGGGATCCCGCGGGCCGTTTGGATGGTCGGGTGGGTGGATCTCATCCCACCCGCCGGATCCGGCGACGAGGCGGCCGGCGACGGCGGCCGGAGGGCGGGCGGCACCGAGGAGGCCGGGAAGGCCGGAGGGGCTCGGGCCGGCCGGATCCGGTCCGCCCGACCGGATCTGGCCGTGGCGGGCTCGGGCGAAGCTCTGGCGGCCGGGCGCGGAGGCGGCTCGGCGAGGTGGAGCTCGGGCGAGGAAGCTCGGTGGCGGTGGCTCCGGTGGCGCCGGCCGGGACGGTGGCGGGTCGGCGGCGCTGGAGCGGACGGCGAGGCAGCGGCGAGGAGGCGCGGGCGCCCGGTCGCTGGGCTCAAGGCTCGAAGAAGGGCGGCGCCGACGGGCGGGCAGGCCCCCTGGGCTCCGCAGGCTCGGTGGGTGGCGGCGAAGTGGGGCTCAGCCCAGGCGACGTGGCAGCGCGGGAGAGGCCGGATGGTGGCGGCGGACATGTCCGGCGGCGGGGATTTTTGTCCGGTGGCGCGAGGTAGGGGAAGGCTAGGGTTAGACCGCAAATTTCGGAGGGGATCACTTATTTATAGGTAGAGGGAGCTAGGAGAGTCCAAATGGGGAGCGGTTTTCGGCCACGCGATCGTGATCGAACGACCGAGAGCATGGAGGGGAGTTTGCTGGGTTTTGGGCCACTTTGTAGAGGTGTTGGGCTGCAAAGAGAAGGAGGCTTTTACGGTTACCCGGTTAACCGTTGGAGTACCAAACGACCTCCAAATGGCACGAAACTTGACAGGCGGTCTACCGGTGCTATACCAAGGCCGCTAGGCAAACCTTGGGCCATTCCGAGAAAGTTTAACACCCGCACACGAAAAGAGGCAAAAGGGGCGCCGGGAGACATAGGAGTGCCGGATTGCAAAAGGGCAACGGGGAAAAAGCTCGGATGCATGAGACGAACACGTATGCAAAATGAAATGCACATGATGACATGATATGAAATGCAGATGATGACATGGCAAAGTGCAACACGCAAGCACATGACATGGCAACGACGGCAAATAACTGGCGGACACCTGGTGCATCGAATCCGGGGCGTTACAACACTCCTCCACTAACAAGAGATCTCGTCCCGAGATCTTAGGACCGAGACGGAAGGGAAAAGGGTTGAGGTGAAACAAGAACTCAAGAGGAGAAGCAAAGAATCGAAAGCACTTGAGAAGAAGAGAGGAACGACGAGAATGACGAGAATCAAAAGCTCACGGAATCAGATAGACTATGAAACCACTCCGGTTAGAACGAGATAAGAAACGAATAATACTGAAAGGATTTAGGCAGCACTCCGGTTGAACATTGAAAGATTAGAACATGAACTTCACAAGATGGGATGGAACTAGATGAAGACATGACACAAAACCTCCAGAAAGAATTGAAAGAGTTGAAAGAAAAGAACGGAGAAGAAAATGACAAATTATGCCACGAATGAAATTGAAAGCAACCTTACAAGAAAGGATTGAACGGAGTTGTTGGAAATTCAACAACGAAAAGAATTGCTTGTTGTGGACTTATGGATAACATCTCAAAATCATAAGGTGATAACCGGCCAGAAACGGAAATGATTGGATAGCTGAGGAGAACGAAGAAATGCAAAAATCCACTTCAAAAGAATACGGAGAATTAATTGCACTTCAAGATGCAAGAAGAAAAGATACTTGAACTCCTCCAACAAAATCTTGATGGACTCTTGAAGAATGAATGAAATCATGAAGAACCACCATGAAGAACTCCGGTGACAAAAAGATGATGAGATAAAATTGGAGAGTGAAAGAATAAGATTAAGACTTGCGGTGATTTAGATGGAGGTTCCGACGAAATAGCCGAGGAAGCTTTGAACTCGGGAAAGAAAAGATGAAAAGACTGGAACTAGAATTTATTCACCAAGAACAAACTCGAAGGAAGGGATTACTCACTTGGATGAAATAAGAATAAGATTTATTGTATGCTTATCCTTCATCAAATTAAATTGATGACAAGCAATGGATTTTGCATACTACTTATTCTTCTTGAAAAGGATTAAGGGGAATATGGCGCAAAACTTGAGATAGTCTTCATGAACCACCGGTAGAATTGGAAAGAACGAATGAATTAAAATGATAACCAAGGAAAAGAATTTTGAACGAATCACCGTAAGAATTCGAACATGACTGATGAAAGAGACGGAATCACCGGGAAGAATTAGAAGAACAAATATGCTTGAGGGAATTTAGATGCAAAAGAACAAAGAGATCATGAGCTGATTAAAGAACACTTGAACGAGGCACCGGGATAAATAGAGAACGATAACTGGAATGATGGCCTCCAGTGAAAAGAAATAGAAAAACAACTCCTGACATACTCCGGATGGGTAAGAAAGAATATCTGACAAACGGAATAATTCGAGAGGATAACATGAAGCTAGAACCACGAATCTTCGGGAGAACGGGCAAGATTTAGAGGAAAAATTCTCTTCAATCTTCAAATGATGACGAGAAACACCACCAAAATTAATGAGATACTCCGGAAGAATGAAAAACAGAGAGGTTGAGCCAACAATGAAATGATTTGAAATTGATCTTGGAAAAGGCATGTGACTGATGGAATCCATTCTTACGTCACACTTGAAAAGAATTGAGAATAACTCCGGGGGAATTAGAAGAGTCAGGTAAGATCCTGGGAAAAGACCTGTGGGTTAGGGCCCACTGAAGAGAAAAACACCGTTGAAAAGGGATGATAAACAGATAGATGATGCATCGGAACAATTGAAATATTTGAATGAGGTGACAGCCTCGAATTAATTGGAACACCGACAAATCTCCTGAGATGACTTGAGCACTCCGGAAGGATAAACTGGCGAGAGACGAACGAGCAAGGGGAAAACATTTGAGCCGAGGAAAGAATATAATCACTACCGAAAAATGGAATTGAATCCACCAAAAAGAAAGAGATGAAGAATGACGAACCAGACGAGAATTCACCGGTTGAAACAATTGACGAAAGACTAAAGAGGCTCCGCACGAATGAAATTGATGCTCGAAACAGACTCAGACTCCGGGACGAAGAGGGTGGGAGGGCGGGAAAAACAAAGGCAACTTGGAAGGGGAAACCGACGAATATCTTGAAGAGAAAACACCGGTTGAAAATCACTGAGGAAAGAAAGCAAAGACTTCGCACGAGTAGGATGGATACTCAATTACGGACTCCGGTTTCGAGAAGAAGAAGGGTGGGCGGGTGGGAAAAGAAAACAACTGAGGATTGAACTCAAAGATGAAGAGGCTCGAGTCAACTTGACGAGAGATGCACCGGACAAAATAGGATGGACAACTCACGAAACTAACCACGTGATCCTAAAGAAAAATTTGAACGGGAAGAGGAGTAATTCAAAACACCTACGTCAAGATTTCTCACCAGTACGACGACGAAGGGCAGAGGAGTAAAAGAATTCCTACTCTCGATATAACTAGACTCGAAAATAGTTTTCTTCTAGACTCAACAACGGCCAAACTACACGATCAATCAAGGGGGCTCCTAGGGTCGGTCGAGGCTCTGATACCAACTTGTCACGCCCAATATGCGACCCTATCCCAAAGAGACTCGAAGGTCCCACCAAGGATAGACCCGCATATTGAAATGCTTTTGCAAGGTGGATATCATTACATCAACATTACATAATAGATGGGGATACATACATATGGCATACAATGCCACACGAATACAACATCACATCATATACAAGATCAACATCCGTCTACGGATGAAACAGAAACAGAAACTCAAACAATATCCACCCTGCTAGCCCAGGCTGCCGACCTGGAACCTATCCCCTGATCGAAGGAGAAGCAGAAGAAGAACTCCAAAACAATCACACATCGCTCTCGCGTCATGATCATCGCATAACCTGTACCTGCAACTGTTGGTGTAGTAATCTGTGAGCCACGAGGACTCAGCAATCCCATTACCATGGGTATCAAGACTAGCAAAGCTTAATGGGAAAGGAAGGGGTAAGGTGGTGAGGTTGCAGCAGCGACTAAGCATGATATGGTGGCTAACTTACGCAAATGAGAGCGAGAAGAGAAACAAAGGAACGGTCGTCAACTAGTAATGATCAAGAAGTGATCCTGAACTCCTACTTACGCAGACATAACCCGTAAAACGTGTTCTCCTCTCGATCAACCCCAAAAGAGACAATCACGGTTACGCATTACGGTTGGTGTATTTTAGAAGAGTTTACTTCAAGTTTACTACAACCGGATATTAACAAATTCCCATCTGCCACATAACCATGGCACGGCTCTCGAAAGTTTATACCTCGCAGGGTGTCCCAACTTAGCCCATGATAAGCTCTCGCGATCAACGAAGGATATTCCTTCTCCCGGAAGACCCGATCAGTCTCGAATCCGGCTACAAGACATTTCGACAAGAATAAAACAAGACCAGCAAAGCCGCCCGATGTACCGACAAATCCCGATAGGAGTCGCGACGTACCTCGTTCTCGTGGCACACCAGATAGGTCAGCCACGAGTAAAACCAGCCTCGAGTTGCCCGTGGTGGCCCCTGATCGCCCGTTCGGACCAACACTGAAGGAGCACTGCCTGGGGCTAAAATAAAGATTTCCCTCGGGCTCCGGAAACCCAAGGGAAAAAGGGGTAGGTGAGGCAAATGGTAAAACCAAGGTTGGGCCTTGCTGGAGGAGTCTTATTCAAAGCGAACTGTCAAGGGGATCCCATAAATCACCCGACCGCGTTAGGGACGCAAAATCCGGGAACATAATACCGATATGACGGAAACTAGGGTGGCAAGAGTGGAACAAAACACCAGGCATAAGGCCGAGCCTTCCACCCTTACCAAGTATATAGATGCATTAATAATATAAGAGATATTGTGATATCCCAACATAATCCTGTTCACCATGGAGCAATCTTCAACTTCACCTGCAACTAGCAAAGCTATAAGAGGGCTGAGCAAAGCGGTAACATAGCCAAAAATGGTTTTCTAGGAAGGGTGCAAAAGGTTAGAGGCTGACATGGCAATTGGGAGGCTTGAAGAGCAAATGATAGGTAGCGCAGCATAGCGAAAGAACGAAGCAACTAGCATAGCAATGATAGTAATGAGATCCAAGGTGACGGTCATCTTGCCTGAAATCCCGCTAGGAAGAAGAACGAGTCCATGAAGAAGATGAAACCACGAAGACGAACCAAGCGTAGACGAACGAATCCTCACGATCGCAACGAAACGGGAACTATCGAGAAGAAGCACACAACAAGGTAAACACACCACAAATAAACAAGACATGATGCACAACCAAGCATGATGCATGAAAAGGCTACATGAAGCTACCCATGGCAAGAGATGATGCAAACAAGATCAACACATCAAGGCAAGTTTAAATGAGGCCGGGAACAACATATAACAATTCCGGTAAGTCCTCATATGCAAATTTCGAAATTGGTCCAGATCTGAATAAACCTTATGTTCAAGTTTTTAAACAGCAAGTGAAGATGCACCACGATGATCTACACGAAATTATAGTCAAGTTACATATAAAGTTCATTAGATTCGGAGCTACGGCCTAGAAGATATGAGCAAAACAAGTTAAACATGGCATTGATGCAAAATGTATCCAAACATCAAGCAAACACCTCAAAACAAGGATGCAACATGATAATATGAAACTACATGCAATTCTAAGCAAGTTCTATATAGAGCACACTCAAAACGGAGCAACGGTTCAACACATACACATGAAACAAGTTTAAAGGATAAGCTGTCCAAAACAGCAACTAGGCATATTGCAAGCACCTAAACAACAAGCTACATCATCTTAACATGAGAACGAAAGGCATGGGCATGATGTACAGGTAAAGCATTACAAAACATGAACACTGAGCTATCTCCAGAAATCACGAGAACATGCTCAAAAAGACATGGCAAGATTGCAAATAATAACAGTTTCAGTCATTAGCAGAAATAACATCAGGTTGCAATGTTTAGAGCTATCAAACAACATGCTACAGGAACTTATCATGTCAAACAAAGGCATGGCATGAATCTACTAAATGCATAGATCAAATGTCCTTTAGTGACCATGAGCCAAAAAGGACCAGAAGATATGATGGCACCCATGTAAACATGGCAAATTATAATACAGATTCATCCATGGCAGGAACAACAATAGGTAGGCATGTAGATGAGCTTGAACCACTCACCACAGAGCAATACATGGCATGGCAAGGAAACCAACAGTAAGAAGACATGTTTATGAAGCTAAACATGGCAATAACAAGTTCATAAAGTGCATGGATCGCTAGCAAAGCTCATGGAAAAACTGAACTTAAAGTTAACAGGCTGACAACAAAATCATTTAGCAACTTTGGAGCAAGATTACAACAAGCTACCGCAAGCTATAAATGCAACCAGGGGCATGCATGGATAGAGCAAGACATGTAGAACAAAACATCCTTAGTGAACATCTCCAGATTATGCATAGAATGACTTGTAGCAGCAGGTTAACATAGCATCATGATATAGCAGATTCAGACATGCAAAACAGCAACAGCAAGTACCCTACTTAACAAGCTTGATGCACTCACTACACAACTCACAAAAATACATTGATAGCACCCCTGTAAAGATGGCATGACATAGATCAAAACTCATGTAGACATCAACCTCATAGGATGCACACATCAATCATGGCAAAAATGACAAATCACCAAGTTATACCAGTTTCAGCAGATTAACATTATGAAGCACTCTTGCAACGATGATTCAGGCATCAAGATGAACTCAAATGAACATGATGCAATGGAATGAAATGATGCACTTGTCGAGGCGAACAATTTGATATGCTTCACGCCCAAAACGGAGCCACGGATGCAGAGATACAGCATGACGAACATGGCATGAAAAATACTGTAATCCTGGGACTTAGTCGATTTGGACCTCGGGGGAAAAGTGGACGACTGGATCCCTCGGGCCGTTTGGATGGTCGGGCGGGTGGATCTCATCCCACCCGCCGGATCCGGCAACGAGGCGGCCGGCGACGGCGGCCGGAGGGCGGGGCGGCACCAGAGGAGGCCGGGAAGGCCGGAGGGGCTCGGGCCGGCCGGATCCGTCCGCCCGACCGGATCTCGCCGCTGGCAGGGGCTCGGGCGAAGCCAGGCGGCCGGGCGGAGGCGGCTCGGCGAGGTGGAGCTCGGGCGAGGAAGCTTCGCGGCGGTGGTTTCAGTGGCGCCGACCGGGACGGGCGGCGGGTCGGTCGCAGGCTGTGCGGACGGGCGAGGCGGCGGCGAGGAGGCGCGGGCGCCCGGCCTTGGCAGGCTGGGCGGGCGGCGGCGCAGACGGGTTAAAGCGGGCTCGCTGGGCTTCCGCTGGGCTCGGCGGGTGGCGGCAGTGGGGCTCAGCCCAGCGACGCGGCGCGGCGGGAGAGGCCGGATGGTGGCGGCGGACATGTCCGCGGCGGGATTTTGTCCGTGGCGCGAGGTAGGGGAAGGCTAGGGTTAGACCGCAAATTTGGAGGGGATCACTTATTTATAGGTAGAGGGAGCTAGGAGAGTCCAAATGGGGAGCGGTTTTGCCACGCGATCGTGATCGAACGATCGAGAGCATGGAGGGAGTTTGCTGGGTTTTGGGCCACTTTGTAGAGGTGTTGGGCTGCAAAGAGAAGGAGGCTTTTACGGTTACCGGTTAACTGTTGAGTACCAAACGACCTCCAAATGGCACGAATTTGACAGCGGTCACGGTGCTATACCAAGGCCGCTTAGCAAACCTCGGGCCATTCCGAGAAAGTTTAACACCCTTTACCTAAAAGAGGTAAAAGGGCGCCGGAGACATAGGAGTGCCGGATTGCAAAAGGGCAACGGGGAAAAAGCTCGGATGCATGAGACGAACACGTATGCAAAATGAAATGCACATGATGACATGATATGAAATGCAGATGATGACATGGCAAGGTGCAATACGCAAGCACATGACATGGCAACGACGGCAAATAACTGGCGGACACCTGGCGCATCGAATCTGGGGCGTACACTCCTCCACTAACAAGAGATCTCGTCCCGAGATCTTAGGACCGAGACAGAAGGGAAAAGGGTTGAGGTGAAACAAGAACTCAAGAGGAGAAGCAAAGAATCGAGAGCACTTGAGAAGAAGAGAGGAATGACGAGAATGACGAGAATCAAAAGCTCACGAAATCAGATAGACTATGAAACCACTCCGGTTAGAACGAGATAAGAAACGAATAAGACTGAAAGGATTTAGGCAGCACTCCGGTTGAACATTGAAAGATTAGAACATGAACTTCACAAGATGGGATGGAACTTGATGAAGACATGACACAAAACCTCCAGAAAGAATTGAAAGAGTTGAAAGAAAAGAACGGAGAAGAAAATGACAACTTATGCCACGAATGAAATTGAAAGCAACCTTACAAGAAAGGATTGAATGGAGTTGTTGGAAATTCAACAACGAAAAGAATTGCTTGTTGTGGACTTATGGATAACATCTCAAAATCATAAGGTGATAACCGGCCAGAAACGGAAATGATTGGATAGCTGAGGAGAACGAAGAAATGCAAAACTCCACTTCAAAAGAATACGGAGAATTAATTGCACTTCAAGATGCAAGAAGAAAAGATACTTGAACTCCTCCAACAAAATCTTGATGGACTCTTGAAGAATGAATGAAATCATGAAGAACCACCATGAAGAAATCCGGTGACAAAAAGATGATGAGATAAAATTGGAGAGTGAAAGAATAAGATTAAGCCTTGCGGTGATTTAGATGGAGGTTCCGACGAAATAGCCGAGGAAGCTTTGAACTCTGGGAAAGAAAAGATGAAAAGACTCGGAACTAGAATTTATTCACCAAGAACAAACTCCGAAGGAAGGGATTACTCACTTGGATGAAATAAGAATAAGATTTATTGTATGCTTATCCTTCATCAAATTAAATTGATGACAAGACATGGAGTTTGCATACTACTTATTCTTCTTGAAAAGGATTAAGGGGAATATGGCGCAAAACTTGAGAAAGTATTCATGAACCACCGGTAGAATTGGAAAGAACGAATGAATTAAAATGATAACCAAGGAAAAGAATCTTGAACGAATCACCGTAAGAATTCGAACATGACTGATGAAAGAGACTGAATCACCGGGAAGAATTAGAAGAACAAATATGCTTGAGGGAATTTAGATGCAAAAGAACAAAGAGATCATGAGCTGATTAAAGAACACTTGAACGAGGCACCGGGATAAATAGAGAACGATAACTGGAATGATGGCCTCCGGTGAAAAGAAATAGAAAAACAACTGCTAACATACTCCGGATGGGTAAGAAAGAATATCTGAGAAACGGAATATTTCGAGAGGATAACATGAAGCTAGAACCACGAATCTTCGGGAGAACGGGCAAGATTTAGAGGAAAAATTCTCTTCAATCTTCAAATGATGACGAGAAACACCACCAAAATTAATGAGATACTCCGGAAGAATGAAAAACAGCGAGGTTGAGCCAATGAAATGATTTGAAATTGCTCTTGGAAAAGGCATGTGACTGATGGAATCCATTCTTATGTCACACTTGAAAAGAATTGAGAATAACTCCGGGGGAATTAGAAGAGTCGGGTAAGATCCTGGGAAAAGACCTGTGGGTTAGGGCCCACTGAAGAGAAAAACACCGTTGAAAAGGGATGTTAAACAGATAGATGATGCATCGGAACAATTGAAATATTTGAATGAGGTGACAACCTCGAATTAATTGGAACACCCACAAATCTCCTGAGATGACTTGAGCACTCCGGAAGGATAAACTGGCAAGAGGCGAACGAGCAAGGGGAAAACATTTGAGCCGAGGAAAGAATATAATCACTACCAAAAAATGGAATTGAATCCACCAAAAAGAAAGAGATGAAGAATGACGAACGGGACGAGAATTCACCGGTTGAAACAATTGACGAAAGATCAAGAGGCTCGCATTTAATGAAATTTATGCTCAAACAGACTCAGACTCCGGGAAGAAGAGGGTGGGAGGGCGGGAAAAACAAAGGCAACTTGGAAGGGGAAACCGACGAATATCTTAAAGAGAAAACACCGGTTGAAAATCATTGAGGAAAGAAAGCAAAGACTTCGCACGAGTAGGATGGATACTCAATTACGGACTCCGGTTTCGAGAAGAAGAAGGGTGGGCGGGTGGGAAAAGAAAAACAACTGAGGATTGAACTCAAAGATGAAGAGGCTCGAGTCAACTTGAAGAGAGATGCACCGAACAAAAGAGGATGGACAACTCACGAAACTAACCACGTGATCCTAAAGAAAAATTTGAACGGGAAGAGGAGTAATTCAAAACACCTACGTCAAGATTTCTCACCAGAGCGACGAAGGGGTAGAGGAGTAAAAAGAATTCCTACTCTCCGATATAACTAGACTCAGAAAATAGTATTCTTCTAGACTCAACAACGGCCAAACTACACGATCAATCAAGGGGGCTCCTAGGGTCGGTCGAGGCTCTGATACCAACTTGTCACGCCCAATATGCGACCCTATCCCAAAGAGACTCGAAGGTCCCACCAAGGATAGACCCGCATATTGAAACGCTTTTGCGAGGTGGATATCATTACATCAACATTACATAATAGATGGGGATACATACATAAGGCATACAATGCCACACGAATACAACATCACATCATATACAAGATCAACATCCGTCTACGGATGAAACATAAATAGAAACTCAAACAATATCCACCCTGCTAGCCCAGGCTGCCGACCTGGAACCTATCCCCTGATCGAAGGAGAAGCAGAAGAAGAACTCCAAAACAATCACACATCGCTCTCGCGTCATGATCATCGCATAACCTGTACCTGCAACTGTTGGTGTAGTAATCTATGAGCCACGAGCACTCAGCAATCCCATTACCATGGGTATCAAGACTAGCAAAGTTTGATGGGAAAGGAAGGGGAAGGTGGTGAGGTTGCAGCAGCGACTAAGCATGATATGGTGGCTAACTTACGCAGATGAGAGCGAGAAGAGAAACAAAGGAACGGTCGTCAACTAGTAATGATCAAGAAGTGATCCTGAACTCCTACTTACGGCAGACATAACCCAGAAACCGTGTTCTCCTCTCGATCAACCCCGAAAAGAGACACTCACGGTTACGCACACGGTTGGTGTATTTTAGAAGAGTTTACTTGAGTTTACTACAACCGGATATTAACAAATTCCCATCTGCCACATAACCGCGGGCACGGCTCTCGAAAGTTTATACCCGCAGGGTGTCCCAACTTAGCCCATGATAAGCTCTCGCGATCAACGAAGGATATTCCTTCTCCCGGAAGACCCGATCAGTCTCGAATCCGGCTACAAGACATTTCGACAAGAATAAAACAAGACCAGCAAAGCAGCCCGATGTGCCGACAAATCCCGATAGGAGTCGTGACGTACCTCGTTCTCGTGGCACATCGGATAGGTCAGCCCACGAGTAAAACCAGCCTCGAGTTGCCCGTGGTGGCCCCACAGTCCGCCTGCTTCAGACCAACACTGAAGGAGCACCGCCCGGCGGGCTAAAATTAAGATGACCCTCGGCTCCGAAACCCAAGGGAAAAAGGGTAGGTGAGGCAAATGGTAAAACCAAGGTTGGGCCTTCTTTGGAGGAGTCTTATTCAAAGCGAACTGTCAAGGGGTCCCATAAATCACCCGACGCGTTAGGGACGCAAAATCCGGGAACATAATACTGATATGACGGAAACTAGGTCGGCAAGAGTGGAACAAAACACCAGGCATAAGGCCGAGCCTTCCACCCTTTACCAAGTATATAGATGCATTGATAATATAAGAGATATTGTGATATCCCAACATAATCCTGTTCACCATGGAGCAATCTTCAACTTCACCTGCAACTAGCAACGCTATAAGAGGGCTGAGCAAAGCGGTAACATAGCCAAACAATGGTTTGCTAGGAAGGGTGCAAAAGGTTAGAGGCTGACATGGCAATTGGGAGGCTTGAAGAGCAAATGATAGGTAGCGCATCATAGCGAAAGAACGAAGCAACTAGCATAGCAATGATAGTAATGAGATCCAAGGTGATGGTCAACTTGCCTGAAATCCCGCTAGGAAGAAGAACGAGTCCATGAAGAAGATGAAACCACGAAGACGAACCAAGCGTAGACGAACGAATCCTCACGATCGCAACGAAACGGGAACTATCGAGAAGAAGCACACAACAAGGTAAACACACCACACATAAACAAGACATGATGCACAACCAAGCATGATGCATGAAAAGGCTACATGAAGCTACCCATGGCAAGAGATGATGCAACAAGATCAACACATCAAGGCAAGTTTAAATGAGGCCGGGAATAACATATAACAATTCCGGTAAGTCCTCATATGCAAATTTCGAAATTGGTACAGATCTGAATAAACCTTATGTTCAAGTTGTTAAACATCAATTGAAGATGCACCACGATGACCTACACGAAATTCTAGTCAAGTTACATATAAAGTTCATTAGATTCGGAGCTACGGCCTAGAAGATATGAGCAAAACAAGTTAAACATGGCATTGATGCAAAATGCATCCAAACATCAAGCAAACACCTCAAAACAAGGATCCAACAAGATAATATGAAACTACATGCAATTCTAAGCAAGTTTCATATAGAGCACACTCAAAACGGAGCAACGGTTCAACACATACACATGAAACAAGTTTAAAGGACAAGCTGTCCAAAACAGCAACTAGGCATATTGCAAGCACCTAAACAACAAGCTACATCATCTTAACATGAGAACAAAAGGCATGGGCATGATGTACAGGTAAAGCATTACAAAACATGAACACTGAGCTATCTCCAGAAATCACGAGAACATGCTCAAAAAGACATGGCAAGATTGCAAATAATAACAGTTTCAGTCATTAGCAGAAATAACATCAGGTTGCAATGTTTAGAGCTATCAAACAACATGCTACATGAACTTATCATGGCAAACAAAGCATGGAATGAATCTACTAAATGCATAGATCAAATGTCCTTTAGTTACCATGAGCCAAAAAGGACAAAAAGATATGATGGCACCCATGTAAACATGGCAAATTATAATACAGATTCATCCATGGCAGGAACAACAATAAGTAGGCATGTAGATGAGCTTTAACCACTCACCACAGAGCAACATATAGCATGGCAAGGCAACCAACAGTAAGAAGACATGTTTATGAAGCTAAACATGCCAAGAACAAGTTCATAGAGTGCATGGATCGCTAGCAAAGCTCATGGCAAAACTGAACTTAAAGTTAACAGGCTGACAGAAATATTATTTAGCAACTTTGGAGCAAGATTACAACAAGCTACACCAGGCTATAAATGCAACCAGGGGCATGAATGGATAGAGCAAGGCATGTAGAACAAAACATCCTTAGTGAACATCTACAGATTGTGCATAGAATGACTTGTAGCAGCAGGTTAACATAGCATCATGATATAGCAGATTCAGACATGCAAAATAGTAACAGCAAGTACCCTACTTAACAAGCTTGATGCACTCACTACACAACTCACAAAAATACATTGATAGCACCCCTGTAAAGATGGCATGACATAGATCAAAACTAATGTAGACATCAACCTCATAGGATACACACATCAATCATGGCAAAAATGACAAATCACCAAGTTATACCAGTTTCAGCAGATTTACATTATGAAGCACTCCTGCAATGATGATTCAGGCATCAAGATGAACTCAAATGAACATTATGCAATAGAATGAAATGATGTACTCGTCAAGACGAACAATTTGATATGCTTCACGCTCAAAACGGAGCCACGGATGTAGAGATACAGCATGACGAACATGGCATGAAAAATACTGTAATCCTGGGACTTTGTCCATTTGGACCTGGGGGAAAAGTGGACGACGGGATCCCGCGGGCCGTTTGGATGGTCGGGCGGGTGGATCTCATCCCACCCGCCGGATCCGGCGACGAGGCGGCCGGCGACGGAGGCCGGAGGGCGGGGCGGCACCGGAGGAGGCCGGGAAGGCCGGAGGGCTCGGGCCGCCGGATCCGTCCGCCCGACCGATCTCGCCGCTGGCAAGGGGCTCGGGCGAAGCTCAGCGGCCGGCGCGGAGGCGGTTTCGGCGAGGCGGAGCTCGGGCGAGGAAGCTCCGCAGCGGTGGCTCGGTGGCGCCGGCCGGGCGGCGGCGGGTCGGCGATGCGGGTGTGACGGGCGAGGCGGCGGCAGGAGGCGCGGGCGCCCGGCGTGATGCTGGGCGGGCGGGCCCCGCCTGGGCTCCATGGGCTCGGGCGGGTGGCGGCGGCGGGGCTCAGCCCAGGCGACGTGGCGGCGCGGGAGAGGCCGGACGGTGGCGGCGGACATGTCCGGCGACGGGGATTTTTGTCCGGTGGCGCGAGGTAGGGGAAGGCTAGGGTTAGACCGCAAATATCGGAGGGGATCACTTATTTATATGTAGAGGGAGCTAGGAGAGTCCAAATGGGGAGCGGTTTTCGGCCACGCGATCGTGATCAAACGACCGAGAGCATGGAGGGGAGTTTGTTGGGTTTTGGGCCACTTTGTAGAGGTGTTGGGCTGCAAAGAGAAGGAGGCTTTTACGGTTACCCGGTTAACCGTTGGAGTACCAAACGACCTCCAAATGGCACGAAACTTAACAGACGGTCTACCGGTGCTATACCAAGGCCGCTTGGCAAACCTCGGGCCATTCCGAGAAAGTTTAACACCCGCACACGAAAAGAGGCAAAAGGGGCGCCGGGAGACATAGGAGTGCCGGATTGCAAAAGGGCAACGGGGAAAAAGCTCGGATGCATGAGACGAACACGTATGCAAAATCAAATGCACATGATGACATGATATGAAATGCAGATGATGACATGGCAACGTGCAACACGCAAGCACATGACATGGCAACGACGGCAAATAACTGGCGGACACCTGGCGCATCGAATCCGGGGCGTTACAGTTACCGTGGTAGCTATTTGTTTCAAAACGCCTTTGTTGGCTTTTATTCGAGTGCGCCTTCTCTCAAAATGGACACAAAAAATACCACAGCATGTCGGGTGCCATTCCATTATAGCATGCCAAGTTTCATGAATTTCACACGAGTTTTGGATTTACTAGAATTTAAAAACAAAGTATCTCAACGTTTTGCCGGCAATCAACAGTATCTCAACAGTGTCCTGGTGTTTGAAATTCATTCCCATTTCTTGCATGGGACCTAAGCATGCACCGAAGGACACATATTTGATTTTTCAACCAATTTATATGCACTGGAGCATGTGCATGTAGTTCAAATTTGAATAATGTACATAAAATACCTAGAAAACCAAGTTTATAAAAATGTCCAAACGAACCCCTAAAATTCCAAAATTAAACATAACACTCATGTTGTTCTATGTTGACACTAGAAATTTTTTGAAAGCAATAAGAGGCAACGGATATCGTTTCGTCCCCAAAGGTGGCACGTTCCCTATCGAAACCATCACGCATGCTCTGAGAAGCTCTGGTTTGTGAGAAGCTTATACCTAAACCTGCCCCAAATGGGACAAAAAAATTATACGGCATGTTGATGCCGCTCCATGATAGCATGCCAAGTTTCATGAATTTTAGACGAGTTTTGGATTTGCTAGAATTTAAAAACCAAGTATCTCAATGTTTGTGGCCTAGTGACGGTGGCAGGGTGTTTGAAATTCATTCCCATTTCTTGCATGGGACCTAAAAGTACTGCAGGATGCTGCTGACGCAACACTACGATCAAAGACCCTTCGACGAAACTGTGTGCGATGCAATAATCGTAAACGTTGGTGTAAGAGAACCGTCAAAAAAGGTGCAAAACGTTTGCGATGGTGGAGCCATCAAACACAGTTTAGATTTTAGTTGCGTGTGCGATCCAGGGCATACGGTTTAGTCCAATGAACTGTTTGTGATGAGGCGGAACAAAAGAAATGGGCGGCCTGATGAAGGCGTGTGCGATATAGAGCATACGGTTCACTCAGATGAACTGTTTGTGATTAGGCAACACAAAAGAAACGGTCAGCCAGATCAAGGTGTGTGTGATTGAGGGCATACGCTTAAGAAGGATTAACTGTTTGCGATTAGGCAATAGAACATAAACGGGTCAGCCAGATCAAAGTGTCTACGATTGATGGCATACACTTCACATGGATGAACTATTTGCGATTAGCCACAACAAACTGAAACAGTTAGATAGATCAACGTGTGTGCGCTAGACGGGCACACACATTCTAATTAAAAGAAGCGTGCGTGATGGTAATAAACAAGCGCGCACGATTGTTGGAATAAGACATGTGCCGACATTGCCTATTGCGGTGCACCCTATGGTGCAAACACCACGTACGCGGCCGAGAAGGTGTACGTGCCCACGTTACGCCTTCCGGGAATAGTGCCGCACTTATAACCGTCAGTAAATTTTGAGAATGTGTCCCGTCACAATTTTTTTAGAAGAACAGGGAGGCCGCATCCCGTCACATTCCAAATTGCAAACCTGTTCACACCGATCAAAACGTAAACGGTTTCCCACTTAGGAGCGTATTACTACTCAGTTATAAATACTACTACTCCAAGATGACTGCACATTTCTACTCAACTCCTCATCCACAAAAACAAACAAGTCATTCATCATCGTTCCCTTGCGTCTGCCATGGCCAACATGAGTTCTGGGTCGAGAGATTGCCACCAGGGAGAGGCGAGCCTGGAAGCGGAAGCACGAGAGATGTCCCACCTCACCGCGAGAGCAGCCAAAGTCCCGCCGCGCGGCCATAGCAGCAGAGAGGTCCCGCCGCGCCGTCAAAGCGTCATGGAGGTCCCGTTGCACTGTCGATGCAGCAGACTGCTCCGGCCGCACCGCGGAAGCAGAAGAGATGTCCCGCCGCATCGAAAATGCAACAGAGATGTCCTCTCGCGCCGCGGTGGCCTGGGAAAATGTCTCGCGGGCAGGCGAGGACTCTTACAGGCGCATGCGTGCCCTCGTCCTTAGGCAGATGAATCAGATCTCCAGGTGGGCGAGGTTGCAGGATGACCTGAAAGCCTCGTTTGAACAGTCTACCGGCGTCATTCGGCAACTAAATAAGAGCAATGCGAAGCTCCAGGCCGAGCGCGACCTGCTGAGGGTGAAGATCGAGGGAAGTGCGGAGCAGCGGGAGCAGACCACTGCTTTGTTGAAGAGGACCAGCGTCATCGTCGAGAAACTTATGTAAGAGAATGCCATGCTGCGCATCGAGCGCAGAAGGCTAGTGGAGGAATCCGTGGAAGCTCTCCAGCAGCATCTTGAGGACAAGAAAGAGCTCATCGCCGCTCGCCGCGGAGACTAGTTCCTGCGGCCTGCAGCAACGCATCAACAAAGTAGAGATCAGCGAGCCAGATCGTTGTATTTCTTCTTCTTTTGCCCTTGTGTATTTCGGGCGATGCCGCATGTGGCCTTTTTTAATTATGTTCCTAAATATGTAAGACAATTATTATCCACTGTCATCGTCCTTATATTCATCATGCTTGTTACAAGTCGCAGTCAATGCTATATAGGTCCGTTGGATCTTACATCAAGATCCGTGCAGAACTTTCTTTTCAGATTTTCATTTTTCTCTCTTAAATCTCACCAAGTGAGACATATAGCCACGCCGTAAAATAGGTGCTCAGGCGCCATTAGTGGGACGTTGGGAGGGAGGTGCGCGGCGGGTAGCGGTCAAAGGGCTCTCCTCCCGATGAGCACGCGCAGGGGTCTGATCGCACGCCTCCCGTACTCAAAGAGCTACCCCGAACGGCACCTCCTAGCCAATAAAAAAAGGGGACACGTGGCGGCACGTAATTGGTAAGTAGAACGCCCAGGGTTTCAATAATACTAGTGTTTCCGATTTGTAACGTGACAACACTTGTTCCAAAATGACTTTGTTGATTGTTAATGAGTGCGCCTTGTCAAATCGGACAGAAAAATTACCATAGCATGTTGGTGCCATGTCATGACACCATGCCAAGTTTCATGATTTTCAGGCGTGTTTTGGATTTACAGGAATTAAAAAACCAAGTTTCTCAATCTTCCCGGGCGAGCCACGACGCCCAGTTGTTTGAATTTCATTCCCATCTCTTGCATGGGACCTATAAATTCACTCAAGGACACACATGTGATTTTTCAAACAACTTTGGTGCCATGGAGCATGTGCTTGTAGTTCAAATTTGAATTGTGCTTATTAAATTCCTACAAAATCAATTAATGCATAAAAATGCCAAACGAACCAGGAATAGTTTCAAATTTTAGCACGATACTTCTATTTGGTCTAATCTTCCTATGTAAAAAAAATTAAGGCGAGAGAAGGCAGTGTACGTATCTCGTTTCGCACACGAAGGTGACACGTTCCCTCTCAGAACCACGAGCCTTCTTGAGGGAAGCTCCGGTTTGCAAGAAGTTTACACCAAAGCTTGTCCTAATTCGGCCCAAAAAATTACCGCAGCATGTTGGTGACATGTCATGACAAGTTTCATGATTTTCAGGTGTGTTTTGGATTTATAGGAATTTAAAAACCAAGTTTCTCAATCTTTCCGGGCGAGCCACGACGCCCAAATGTTTGAATTTCATTCTCATCTCTTGCATGGGACCTATAAATTCACCCAAGGACACACGTGTGATTTTTCAAACAACGTTGGTGCACTGGAGCATGTGCTTGTAGTTCAAATTTGAATTATTCACATTAAATTCCTAGAAACTCAATTAATGCATAAAAATGCCAGACGAACCCGAAATAATTCCAAAATTTAGCATGGTACTTCTATTTGGTCTAATCTGCATGTGTAAAAAAATTAAGGCGGGAGAAAACAGTATACGTATCTCGTTTCGCACACGGAGGTGACATGTTCCCTCTTGGAACCATGAGCCTTCCTGAGGGAAGCTCCGATTTGCAAGAAGCTTACACCAAAGCTTGTCCCAATTCTGCCAAAAAATTTACCGCAGCATGTTGGTGCCATGTCATGACACCATGCCAAGTTCCATGATTTTCAGACGTGTTTTGGATTTACAGGAAATAAAAAACCAAGTTTCTCAATCTTTCCGGCCGAGCCACGATGCCCAGATGTTTGAATTTCATTCTCATTTCTTGCATGGGACCTATAAATTCACCGAAAGACACACATGTGATTTTCAACCAACTTTGATGCACTGGAGCATGTGCTTGTCGTTCAAATTTGAATTATGCACATTAAATGCCCAGAAACTCAATTAATGTATAAAAAGGCCAAACAAACCTGGAATAATTCCAAAATTTAGCACGATACTTCTATTTGGTCTAATCTGCCAGTGTAAAAAAATAAAGCGGGAGAAGGCAGTGTACGTATGTCGTTTCGCACACGGAGGTGACACGTTCCCTCTTGGAACCAAGAGCCTTCTTGAGGAAAGCTCCGGTTTGCAAGAAGCTTACACCAAAGCTTGTCCCAGTTCGGCCAAAAAAATTACTCAAACATGTTGGTGCCATGTCATGACACCATGCCAAGTTTCATGATTTTAAGCCGTGTTTTGGATTTACAGGAATTAAAAAACCAAGTTTCTCAATCATTCCGGTCGAGCCACGACGCCTAGATGTTTGAATTTCATTCCCATTTATTGCATGGGACCTATAAATTCACCCTAAGACACACATGTGATTTTTCAAGAAACTTTGGTGCATTGGAGCATGTGCTTGTAGTTAAAATTTGAATTATGCACATTAAATGCCCAAAAACTCAATTAATGCATAAAAATACCAAACGAACCCGGAATAATTCCAAATTTAAACACGACACTCATGTACTAGTTGCATGTTCACTGTACGTAAATGTTCTAGAAATTCAAACACCATCCTTTCCCTCCGTAACACCATTTTGTCTTTCAAAACATAATGAAAAATCAGGTGTACCACAAACAGTTTACTAGAAAGAATCGTGTGGGATGCAATATAAAATATCTTGGCGCACCGTCTTGTCTGGCTTATGCAGGAAGCTTCGTCGTCTACAGTCCACCACCCCGGCTTGAACCACACTTGTGTGCCAGTTTCTCGCAGCAACGAGAGAAAAATTTTTGCCACCGCGGAAATATTTATCTCCCCGCCCCCTCCCTCCTACCAAAAGCCACATTTCCACTGTTCCTCCTTGCTTTCCAAGTTCAAACCTTCACTGCTGCTTAGTGGCAGCTCAGCCTCCTCGCCGGCGACCCTTCTTCTTGCAGCGCCGCCTCCTTGCCGCCTACCCTTCTTCTTGCAGTGTCGCCTCCTCGGCGGCGACCCTTCTTCTTGAAGCGCCGCCTCCTCGGCGGCGACTCTTCTTCTTGTTGCGTGTCCTCCTTGCTGCCGACCCTTCTTCTTGCTGCGCGGCCTCGTGGATATGGTCAGGTAATCCACACCCCACCCACACCATCCTCTTCCTTTCCCGTCCCACATGCCCCGACCGACGGAGCGACACCTTCCACCGAAATCACTGCCCCCTCCTACAATTAAGCGCCGCCCATAGCCATTTTGCACGCAGTATAACATGGAGCTCACTAGCATGCGTCCGCACGCATGAACGAGGTCACCATGGCTACCATGCGTGTCGACCGCCAGATCTTGGAGGAGCACCTCGTCTTCGAGGCCACCGACGACACCGCCACACGGTTGTCTACTTTAAAATAGAGTTCGTGATGTTTTCTCGAGGCCACCGCCAGTGCCTTCTAGTGATTTTTCCTCTGTAATGTTAATATGCAATTTGATGTTCAATTAACAGTTTGGCCCTCTGAAATGTAATCTTCAGTTAACACTTTGGTCCAACAATTGCTACATTTCGTAGTACTGTTCTCAAGCCTTCTTTTTTTTGTTAACTGTCTTATCTTCTAGTTCATGTTTCTATTCTGCAATGTCGTGCTCAGTTAACTATTTTGGTTCATTTGGTCTGCTGTCCATTTAACTGTTTGGTTCAGTTCTGCAATTTGGTTTTCATTTGATCTGGGTACAATTTTGTATTGTTATGCATGTGACACCAATCGAATTTGGTTGTACTCAATACATATTCTATTGATAGTATGGCAACTCTCAGTTAACCTGATCAAGATCTTCCTTATGTGTGTTGCAGGAAAACAATGGGAGACACTACGGTTTACCATCGAGGTTTGTTCAAGCAGGGTCCTTTGGCTAATAGCACATTATTGTGCAGTTGCAGGAATCATTCTAATATTTAGGTTTCTTACGATTTGGTCTTGCACATGTAGGTCCTGCTGTCAGAGGCTTAGACCCACTATTCGACCCATTTTGCATATGGGGAAATGAGATGTTTAAGATGAAAAAACTTGCGACGAATAACAGCAAGATCTTTGTTTGCACAATGAAGAAGACATCAGTCAACTATAGGATGGTACCAACTCTTTCACCTTGTTTTTACCCCTTGCGCCATTTCAAAATTTACAATAGCGATTTATGCATATTGGTGTAATATCTACTGTATTACAACTTCTCTATGGTCCATACCCTCCGATACTACTCATAGATTCATCAAAATAAGCAAACAACACAATGAAAACAGAACCTGTCAAAAACAGAACAGTCTGTAGTAATCTGTATGAAACGTATAATTCTGGAACTCCAAAAATTCTGAAATAATTGTTTGACCTTATGAATTTGTCTATTAATCATCTGCAAAAATAATCAACCTAATATCACTCTCCAGTAAAAAAAATGGCAGCTAATCTCGTGAGCGCTAAAGTTTCTGTTTTTTACAGCAAGATCATAAAGACTTCACCCAAGTCTTCCCAAAGGTTCTACTTGGCACAAACACTAATTAAAACATAAAACCACATCTAAACATAGGCTAGATGAATTATTTATTACTAAATAGGAGCAAAAGAAAAGAACAAAAATAAAATTGGGTTGCCTCCCAACAAGCGCTAACGTTTAACGCCCCCAGCTAGGCATGATGATTTCAATGATGCTCACATAAAAGATAAAAATTGAAGAATAAAGAGAGCATCACGAAGAATATTACTAGCACATTTAAGTCTAACCTACTTCCTATGCATAGGGATTTTGAGAACAAACAATTTATAGGAACAATAATCAACTAGCATAGGAAGGCAAAACAAGCATAACTTTAAAACTTTAAGCACATAGAGAGGAAACTTGATATTATTGCAATTCCTACAAGCATATATTCCTCCCTCATAATAATTTTCAGTAGCATCATGAATGAATTCAACAATATAACCATCACATAAATCATTCTTTTCATGATCTACTTGCATAGAAATTTTACTACTCTCCACATAAGCAAGATTCTTCTCATTCGGAATAGTGGGAGTATCATAAGAAACTCGAATACTATAAATTGTTTCCACATTAAAAGAGTAATGTTCAGAAAAAGGGTAACCATAATCATGACAAGTTTTAAGTAGCATACGTGTCATCACAGTAATCATCATGAGTAGCAACTTTGTTCTCATCATAATCAATTGAAACCTCTTCGAAGATAGTGGAATCATTAGTAAATAAAGTCATAACCTCTCCAAATACACTTTAATAATTGTCACAATAAGATTCAACACCCTCCAAAATAGTGGGATCATTACTTCCTAAAGTTGACACTGTTCTAAACCCACTTTCATCACCAAAATAGTGGGATCATTACTTCCTAAAGTTGACACTGTTCTAAACCCAGTTTCATCAATATAATCATCATAAATAGGAGGCATGCTATCATCATAATAAATGTGCATATCAAAACTTGGGAGGTTAAACATATCATCTTCATAAAACATAGCATCCCCAAGCTTGGGACAAACATTAATTGCAGCAAATAAATTCTCAAACGTGTCATTCTCATCAAACATACCATCCCCAAGCTTGGCCCTTTACATATCATAAGCATAATCACTCTCATAATTACTAGTATGGATAGCACCAATAATAGTATAGCAATTATCATCATCACAATGAGTAATACAAGCAACATCATTTGGGAGGGATACCTTTTTACCTTTGCTTCTCCGTCTTTTCTTTTTCTTCTTCTCATCATGTGTGGGTTTAATCCTCTTTTTGGAGCTCCTTATTAATGAGATTGGTTGAATAGAGAGCTCCTCCTCGTTACCTGATTCATCATAAGAAAGAATAGGAGGATATTGGGAAATCTCTTCCCTTTCATTAGTATTCTCTCCATCCTTTATTTATTTTCTTGTCTTTATGCAATTGGCAATATAAGGATTTTTAATGCAATTCACCGCACAATACATATAAATTTCCTCTAGATCAAAATCAAGAACTTCATCAAGGACAAACTCTGCAAGATTCTTAGTTAAACGTTTCATTTCTTCATAACCCATAAGCAAACTAAGTTCATTATGATGTGCAAGGGAAATCAATTCATCACAATTTTTGGACATGATACGATCATGAAACAATTTGCATTGGAGATTTAGATGATCACGTTCATTGCAAAGTTCACAAGGATGGCAAAGAAATTTTAAATTTTCAGCACAAGCATCCAGCCTCTCTTGCAACCATTTAGTTTCTAAATACTTATGCCTCTTGCAAAATCTATCTTCCCTGTTTGGTGTGTACTTGCAAACTCTATGCACTCCATAAATGTTGACATGCTTATAAGAGACATTTTCATCATGACTAGTGGAATCATCATTAGTACTATGGATATTCAAAGAGTTCATACTAACAACATTACAATTATGCTTGTCATTCAAAGATTTAGTGCCAAAATTTTAATGCATTCTTCTTCTAACATTTTGGCACAATTATCAGAATCCTTATTTTCATGAAAGATATTAAAAAGATGAAGCATATGAGGCACCCTCAACTCCACTTTTTTGTTGTTTTCTTTTATAAACTAAACTAGTGATAAAACAAGAAACAAAAAGATTCGATTGCAAGATCTAAAGATATATCTTCAAGCACTCACCTCCCCAGCAACGGCGCCAGAAAAGAGCTTAATTGACGGGGAGTGAGTGCCGCTTACCTAGCCTCCCCCGCAACGGCGCCAGAAAAGAGCTTGATGACTACTACACAACCTTCTTCTTGTACACGTTGTTGGGCCTCCAAGTGCAGAGGTTTGTAGGACAGTAGCAAATTTCTCTCAAGTGTATGACCTAAGTTTTATCAATCCGTGGGAGGCGTAGGATGAAGATGGTCTCTCTCAAGCAACCCTACAACCAAATAGCAAAGAGTCTCTTGTGTCCCAAACACACCCAATACAATGGTAAATTGTATAGGTGCACTAGTTCGGCGAAGAGATGGTGATACAAGTGCAATATGGATGGTAGATATAGGTTTTGTATTCTGAAAAATATAAAAACAGCAAGGTAGCAAGTGATAAAAGTGAGCATAAACGGTATTGCAATGCTAGGAAACAAGGCCTAGGGTTCATACTTTCACTAATGCAAGTTCTCTCAACAATTATAACATAATTGGATCATATAACTATCCCTCAATATGCAACAAAGAGTCACTCCAAAGTCACTAATAGCGGAGAACAAACAAAGATATTATTGTAGGGTACGAAACCACCTCAAAGTTATCCTTTCTGATCGATCTATTCAAGAGTCCGTATTAAAATAACACGAAGCTATTCTTTCTGTTCGACCTATCATAGAGTTAGTACTATAATAACACCTCCAGATACAAATCAACCAAAACCCTAATGTCACCAAGATACTCCAATGTCACCTCAAGTATCTGTGGGTATGATTATACGATATGCATCACACAAACTCGGATTCATCTATTCAACCAACACAAAGAACTTCAAAGAGTGCCCAAAGTTTCTACCGGAGAGTCAAGACGAAAATGTGTGCCAACCCCTATGCATAAGTTCACAAGGTCACTGAACCCGCAAGTTGATCACCATAACATACATCAAGTAGATCACGTGAATATCCCATTGTCACCATAGATAAGCACATGCAAGACATACATCCAGTGTTCTCAAATCCTTTAAGACTCAATCAGATAAAATAACTTCAAAGGGAAAACTCAATCCACTACAAGAGAGTACAGGGGGAGAAACATCATAAGATCCAACTATAATAGCAAAGCTCGCGATACATCAAGATCGTGCCGAATCGAGAACACGAGAGAGAGAGAGAGAGAGAGAGAGAGAGAGAGAGAGAGATCAAACACATAGCTACTGGTGAACTACTCCCTCCTCATCATGGAGAGCGCCGGGATGATGAAGATGGCCACCGGTGAGGGATCCCCCCTCCGGCAGGGTGCTGGAATAGGGCCCTGATTGGTTTATGGTGGCTACAGAGGTTTGCGGCGGTGGAACTTCCGATCTAGGTTATGTTCTGGAAGTTTGGGTATATAAAAGAGGTTTTGGCGTCGGGAACAAGTCAGGGGGGTCTCAGAGGCGGCCATGAGGTTGGGGGGCGCGCCCAGGGGGTAGGGCGCGCCCCCCACCCTCGTGGGTGCCTTGGGACTCTTCTGGTCCATCTTCGATGCTCCGTGGGCTTCTACTGGTCCAAAAATAATCTCCGTCAAATTTCAGGATAATTGGACTCCGTTTGGTTTTCCTTTTCTGCAATTCTCAAAGACCAGGAAAAAACAGAAACTGGCACTGGGCTCTAGGTTAATAGGTTAGTCCCAAAAATCATATAAAATAGCATATAAATGCATATAAAACATCCTAGATGGATAATATAATAGCATGGAACAATCAAAAATTATAGATACGTTGGAGACGTATCAGCATCCCCAAGCTTAATTCCTGCTCGTCCTCGAGTAGGTAAATGATAAAAATAGAATTTTTGATGTGGAATGCTACCTAGCATGTTTATCAATGTAATCTTCTTTATTGTGGCAAGAATATTCAGATCCATAAGATTCAAGACAAAAGTTTAATATTGACATGAAAACAATAATACTTCAAGCATACTAACAAAGCAATCATGTCTTCTTAAAATAACATGGCCAAAGAAAGCTATCCCTACAAAATCACATAGTCTGGCTATGCTCTACCTTCATCACACAAAATATTTAAATCATGCACAACCCCGATGACAAGCCAAGCAATTGTTTCATACTTTTGATGTTCTAAAACTTTTTCAATCTTCACGCAATACATGAGCGTGAGCCATGGACATAGCTCCATAGGTGGAATGGAGTGGTGGTTGTGGAGAAGACAAAAAGGGAGAAGATAGTCTCACATCAACTAGGCGTATCGACGGGCTATGAAGTTGCCCATCAATAGATATCAATGTAAGTGAGTAGGGATTTCCATGCAACGAATGCACTAGAGCTATAAGTGTATGAAAGCTCAACAAAAGAAACTAAGTGGGTGTGCATCCAACTTGCTTGCTCACGAAGACCTAGGGAATTTTGAGGAAGCCCATCATTGGAATATACAAGCCAAGTTCTATAATGAAAATTCCCGCTAGTATATGAAAGTGACAACATAGGAGACTATCTATCCTGAAGATCATGGTGCCACTATGAAGCACAAGTGTGGCAAAAGGATAGTAGCATTGCACCTTCCCTCTTTTTCTCTCATTTTTATTATTTTTTTATTGTTTTTTTAATTTGTTTTTTCCTTCTCTTTTTTTATGGCCTCTTTTTTCTCTCTTTTTCCGGAGTCTCATCCCGACTTGTGGGGGAATCATAGTCTCCATCATCCTTTCCTCACTGGGACAATGCTCTAATAATGATGATCATCACACTTTTATTTACTTACAACTCATGAATTACAACTCGATACTTAGAACAAAATATGACTCAATGTGAATTCCTCCGGCGGTGTACCGGGATATGCAATGAATCAAGAGTGACATTGTCGAATGTGGGGTTCTGGCAAACCCTTAAGGTTCGAACACCGGGGTGCGCGCGAAGTCTTTCCCTCCTACCGATCTACGCCCTAGCTCACTAAGATCTCGCGGACGAACTCGCGACACATAAAAACACGAGGTTTATGCTGGTTCTGGCCACCGTTGTGGTGTAATACCCTACTCCAGTGTGGTGGTGGTGGATTGCCTCTTGGGCTGATGATGAACAGTACAAGGAAAGAACAGCCTCCCGAGGTCGAGGTGTTCTTGTGCGTACGAGCTTGTTCGCGTCTCTGGATCTGATCGGATCAAGTTAAGATGAGATGCCCCTACTATGGTGGCTAGCTCTACTTATATAGGCCCTGGTCCTCTTCCCAAATATCGAGCGGGAAGGGAGCCAACAACGGCGGGCAAATTGGAAGGGGGACAGCTAGTACAAGCTATCCTGACAAAAGAGGTCTTCGCCTGCGAAAAGCTCTGGTGGTGACGCCGTCTTGGGCTCCATGATGACCTCCTTCTTGCCATCCTCCTAGTCTTAGTCTCGTTGCACCAATATAGCAACCTTTGCCTGATGCCTCGATATTCTTCGCCTGCGCTGGCCTCCTTAGCACCAAAGAGGAAATAAGGACGCTGCACGCGCTAGCGCCCGCCTGGTGTCGTTCGTCATGGCTCACGTCACGAGAGCCTTGTGAGGTTTTGCCCCGCCTTGATATCTCCGCTCCTCGTGAGCCTGGCTGGCTTGGCTACTCCTGAGGAGGTCTTGCATCGTCCGCCTCGTGAGGCTTGGATCCTCGCGAGGGTCTTGGATGCCTTGTTGATGAAGATGGGACGTACGGCCTGCTTGCTTAGCCACTCCATGGGCCGCAGGCAGGCAAGTCTGGGGACCGCCGTTCCCAGAACACCGACAGTAGCCCCCAGGCCCAAGGTGCGCTCGGGCTTGGCTTCGCGGCGAAGCCAAGGGTCAAGTTTGGAGCATCGCGGGCCCAAAAAGCCTGCGGCCTTGGTCGACGCATGGCGGTTGATTGGACGTGCGCGTCTCCGCTTCCCCATGCTGCCTTGGCAACTGCTTGACCTGACAAAAGGCTGGCGCAGGCAGCACTTGCCTTCATTGCTTCTTCCTTGCCTCGCTCCAGATCCCCTTTCTTACTCCTCGCCACTGCTACCTCCAGATTCGCTCCAATCTGATCCTGCGCCCGCAATTCATGGTGCCGCGCAAAGTCAAGACTTCCTTAGCACCGGCTTGGTATGAGCCGGCCCTTGAGGTGCCCACCGTCACGGAGAAGAGCCTTGCCTCCGTGCGCCTGCTGACGGCGGGCGAGAGTAATGAGTGGGGGGGCGACCGAGCTCCAACGAGCCGGATCCTGAGGGGAGCACCTTCTTCCCCTTCTTCTCGAGCAGCGTCACCATTGGGTTGGTCCCCCCTTTCTCCGATTTCTTTTATGAAGTCCTTGACCACTACGGTCTGCAGGCGTTGCATCTCCATCCCAAATTTGTCCTCCTCCTGTCCATGTTTGCCTACTATTGTGAGGCGTACCTGGGCGTTTTGCCATCCGTGGCGCTCCTGCGCCATTTCTTCTTCCTCCGCGTCAGCGGCGAGCACACCTCCGGGTGCGCCAATTTCGTCGCATGCGGCAAGGCCAACTCGATCTCGAGCACCGGGAAGAGGGCCGACAACATCCGATCCAAATGGGTCATGATGGATGCCCAGCGTGCCGATCTGCTCCTGGAGTTTCCAACGGCAGCGCCCCCTCCCAACGAGGGGTGGCCCAAGGCGGAGCTCGTCGACAAGCGGGCATCATTAGTGTTGGGGCAGATGATGACCGACTTGAAGCCGGGAAGCGCGACGGCGGTCAAGATAACGGGGGCCATGCTCTTGGGGGAGTTCTTGATGCTGCGGGTTGCCCCACTCCAGGCGCGCGCGTGCCCCCTCTGGGAGCTTGAAGAAGAGGAGAACAAGACCCGCCTGAGGCCAAAGGACCTGCCTGGCGACGAATTGGATGTTGTCCTGCGCCTCATAGTCGGGGACAACCAGGAGTACCCGCCTAGCGCCTTCGTTCCCTTGTTCCAGCGCAGGGACCGGGAGGAATTCGTCGCCTCCTGGCCGACTTTTGACGCGCGCGGGCTGGTGCCGCCTGCGCTTCCGGGAGCACAGAAACAGGGAGCGCGGGCTGGTGTCTTTTGGCGAGTCCCGCGGAGAGGGGGAAGAGGAGGTGGACTCGGAGAAGACTCTGGAAGAGGTGGGGGAGACTTCCCCTCTGAGCAAGGCCGAGATTCTCCGCGCCCTTCCTGATGATGCCGAGGTCGATGCCTACCAAGGGGAGAGGGGGCTACCCCTCGTCCCGACGAGGGGTAGGTCGTCACTGGTGGCCCGTGGTGCCGCCTCCGCCCCGACACCTCCTGGGGTTGGATCCGGCTCTGCCTCCACACCGCCTGGCGCCGCCGGTGCCCGAACGCCTGCTCCTCAGGTCCCGAAGCTGTCAGGCTTCAAGCTTCCCAAGCGGTCAGTGGAATACATCGCAGTGGATCGGTAAGTGTCTTAAGCTTCGCCTTGTCCTTGTTTGTACTCGTCATTTCCTGATACTCGCCCTTGGTTGATCAGGTCGACATCTTCGGTGAAGAAGAGGAAGGAAGACACAGCGGTCGTGCCTACCGTGGAGAAATGAGGCGACAACGCCAGCATCTCCCTAGACCGGTCTTCCTCGCGAGGCCAAGAGGAGCATCGCCGCATGGAATAAGCACCCATGGCCCCGCTGGCTCCGGAGGTGCCGGTACTTGGCGCGGCTGATGAGGACCCAGCTGCTCCAGAACCCGCGATCCCTCAGGCCCTAGTGATGTTGTCGCCTCCTCCCGCTGCTGCACCTCCACTCCCAGGCTCTTCTGCTGCTGTTGCTCTGGAGAGTGCTCTTTCGAAGATGACCCAGCTGCTGGCGGATCTCCTAAGCACGGACACGCGCCTGGTGGCCGGGCGTCTGGAGTTGGCCTCTGGCTGGCTTCACTCCGACCTAGCGGTTCGCGCGGCGCTAGGCCGGGCTGCTGCGGCTTCCGAGAAGGAGAAGCAGAATGCTGCCAACACCGCAGTCGATCGTGAGGTGGCGCTGAAGGACGCCGAGGCCGCCCGTGACCGCTGTCGGACGCTTGAGGACGAGTTGCATAGCCTGCGCGACAAGCACGCCGAAGAAGCACGCTGCCACCAAGTGAAGGAGGAGGAGGTAAAGGCTCGGGAGGACGCCATGAAGAACCGTGATACCGAGCTGGTGGAGCTGGGGAAGAAGTAGGCCGCTGAGCGCAACCGGTTGGAAGAGCTGGAGCGGAAGGCGAAGGCGAGGAAGGCCGATCTTGATGCCAAGGCGCGAGTCCTAGCCGAAGACCGCGTGGCCTTCGCCGATCTAGAGAAGAGCTCTCGCAAGGCGCTGAAGACACTCTACGAGCACGGCCTGGAGAAGCCGCTGGACACCGACGAGGACGGCCCCGCACAGCTGCTTCCTCTCATGGTGAAGGTGCTTGAGGAGGTCGTTGATGGTCTCGGTCCCATGGCGGAGGCAGAAGCTCGCGTCCTATCTTCAGCCGCGCTGACTCGTGTCTTTAGCCACCTGCACCTTCGCGACCCCAACGCTTGCCTTGACGAGCTGCTGGAGCCTGTGGCTGAGGATCATTACGAGGCGGCCGCCGCGGCCGTGCAAGGTCAGGTGGGGGCCTTGCTGAGGAAGTTCCGCGGCTTTGTCTCCGCTTATCTGCCCAGCAATGTCGTCGACCTTGCAGCTGGTGGTGATGGTGAAGACCAAATTTATCACAGGGGAGCACCTTCCGCGGGCGACGGCGACGTTTAGAGGTGACTTGTGCCCATTTTTCCCGTTCCGTTCCTGCGACATGTATCAGGCCTCGTGGAGGCATTTAGACTTTTCATTTGGTATTGTGAGGACAATATGCTTGTAATATTTGCTTTGAGATTTTGCGATTTCCTTCCTATTTGCTTTGCGTTCTGCGTCGGCAGAGCCCGGCCCCGCGCATACCTCAACCGCCATTGGGCCGACCGGAGACCAGGACGGACCAAGGAGTGAGGGGCTACGTGACCAGTTAGGCTCCTGAGTCGCGATGCTCAGGAGTCCCCCTTGACGCGCAAACAACATATAGGGAGAGTTCGTGAGGATAGATCAACATTCTACGTCGGCAGATCCCGGCCACGCGCATACCTCAACCGCCATTGGGCTGACCGGAGACCAGGACGGACCAAGGAGTGAGGGGCTACGTGACCATTTAGGCTCTTGAGTCGTGATGCTCAGGAGTCCCCCTTGACGTGCAAACAATTTCCATACCTTCCCTCGCCGAGGCCTCGGGAGGGGCACGCAACGCCCAGGTACGGGGGACCTAGTTGGGTGGCGTGCGCTTGGGCGTGACCCGAGCGCAGCCCCCATGCCCAGCCCCCTTGTGCGGCTCTCCCGAGGGGAGGTGTTGTGGTGAGGCTGCGCGCTGAGCTCTGGGCTCCCTAAGGTTGGTACGACCGTGGGGCCGCCCTCAGTTGTTTATCACCTGTGCGGAGCATAGTGCTTCCGCTTGTGCATGGGCATAGCCGCTCCTCGGCAGTGTCTATAGCCAGCGCGAAGCATGGTGCTTCCACTTGGGCGTGGGATGGGGGCCCCCTTCCGGGAGGAACCCCCGGGGCGTGTACAGCCCCGCCCTGACACGTGGCTTGCACGGCAGGGCTGCGAGGTGTATCTGGGCACTCGTGAGCCAGCGGGGGACTCACGAGGCCCTACCTCAAGGCGGGTTGCGCCTGGTCTTGAGTCTTGGTGAATGTATGTTCCTGCAAGGCGGTTAGATGCAAGCACTCTACGTCCTCAGGTCCCGGCCCTTGAGCGAGCTCAGCCGCCGCTGGTATGCCAGGTCGCGTTGCCGTGGTCAAGGCCAGGGGGTGAGGGCTGGAGAGCCAGTAAGAGCTCCTAAGTCGCGATGCTTAGGAGCCCCCCTTTTAACGTGCAATCGAATTGCATAGGATGAACAGACCCGTGGCGGGCGCCAATCGAGCGGGCGATAGCCGTTGGCAGGTTAAGCATGGAGAGCGGATCAGCTTAAGTAAATGCAGGGAGATACATGCCACTGGGTTCGGCCCGAGCGGCTTGGGGATGATGCAGCCCGAGGGGCGCCCCCATCAAGGTAAGCTAAAGACATAAGCAAAAGGGAAACATGCCACAGGGACGGACCCACGTGGCCTGGGAATAATGCAGCCCGAGGGGCGCTCCCAGCTAAACGAGCTTGGAAGATGTCACCTGGTTCTATAGACGAAGTAGAGTTGGTGCAGCTGGAGGCGTGCATTGAAGAAACAACTCCTCATGAGCCACCGGGACCCTGAGCCTCGGGAGGCTCTAGGGCTCGGGAGGTTCCTTGAAGACCATCTCCATCTCCTCCTGGACGGTGTGGTACCTGGCCTCCTGAGCCGCCAGGACACGCTGCACGTCGCGTTGATAGGCTGACGCCACGCTCGGCAAGCCGAAGGGCATGCGAACGTAGCTGTGTGGTGGGCCCTCGCAGCAGCCCATACGCGATGGCCAGAAGCGCTCCTGAGATGCGGCCCTGTTGAGCCCTGGGACGTCAACGCAGACACGCAGCGCGGCATTCTCACCTGGATGGGGAGTTGTGCCTTGTGAGCGGCTGTTGCCGCGCATGGCCCTTGCATCTTGCAGTTCCTGAGTGGTCTTGGTGATGAACTCCTGAGTGGTGGGCACTCCTTGCCCTGTGCTCTCCTGAGGGTCACGTGCCGCGAAGCACGCCTCCAAGTGGTGCCCAAGCGCCTCCCTCGTGAGGTTGGCAAGGTCTGAGGCCCTCCAGAAGAGAGCCCCCGGGCCCTGCCCGAGGAGGGCGCCGGGTACTGATCCTGACGAGGCTCCTGCCGTGATGCCATCCTCCTGAGGTTCTGCACGGCGCGGCTTCTTCTTCTTGGGGATGGCCTCCGGAGGGCCCTCGCTTCTGCTGTCAGGGTCGTCGATTGCTGCAGCTCAAAAGGCGCACTCGAGGGAGCACACCGCATCCCTCTCTTCACATGGGACTGTGATGATTCCGCCGCTTCCTGGCATCTTGAGAACGTTGTAGCTGTGATGGGTGACTGCCATGAACTTGGCCGGGGCCGGATACCCGAGGATGGCGTTGTATGGCAGGCGGATGTGCGCGACGTCGAAATCGATGAACACGGTGTGGTAGTTCTTGCGTTCCCTAAAGGTGACAGGCAGGCGGACCTGCCCTATCGGTGTGGTGGAACCATCGGTCACTCTTGAGAAAGGCTTGGTGGGCTGGAGCTGCTCATATGGCACTTGGAGGTTGCCGAACGTGTCGACGGACAGGACGTTGAGCCCTGCACCGCCGTCCATGAGGGTCTTGGTGACCTGCACATTGCTGATGACTGGGGAAGACAGCATAGGGAGGGCGCCAGCGGTGGCTGCGCACTTGAGCTGATCCGCCGAGTTTAAAATGATGGCGCATTGGGACCACCTGAGCGGCCGCGTGGCCTCAAGCTTAGGGAGCACCGCGTTCACCTCGCGAGCGAACTGTTTGAAGATGCGCTGAGAGGCTAGGGCCTGGGCGCAGTCCAAGATGCAGGCGATCGCACGCGGCTCCTGGAAGCCCCCGGCCCCCCTTCTTGGTGGTGGTCGTCGTTCCTTCTTGGTGGCGGCAGCGGGGGAAGACAGGTGTTGCCCTGGGGGCGATCCTCACGAGGCGGGTCCCTCCAAGCACCCTTGCGAGGTTGATCCTGCCAGCGGTCCTCACAAGGCCGGTCGAGCCACCCCTGGCGCGGGCCACGGTCGTCCCAGCGTCCGCCTCCACGTCCTGCTCCGCGGCTGTAGCCCCGGTGGTTGCGCTCGGGGCGTCGACCGTAGCATCCTTCCTGTATGGCTCTGAGCTCTTGACAGTCGCTGGTGTTGTGGGTGTTCAGGTTGTGGAAGGTGCAGAATGGTCGGCCGTTCTTGGATGACTCGGGCTGATCTCTGCCTTGCTTGGTGTCGGGCTCAGCTGCGAGCACCACCGCCTCCTTGCGCTTCACGTCCTTGGACTTCGCCTTCTTCTCCTCCGCTCCTACGGCTGGCAGCTCAAGGAGAGAGAGGCGCCCCTCCTCAGCTCTTGTGCACTTGGTCACCAGGTTGAACAACTCTTGAGATGTGCAGAGCTCCTCGTGGATGGCCAGCTCTTCCTTCATCTTGATGTCACGGACGCCATCAAAGAACGCGGAGATGATGGCTTCGTTCGTGACCTTGGGGATCTTGAGGAGGGTGTTGTTGAAGCGCTGGATGTACTTCTGGAGGGTCTCTCCTGGTTGTTGCTTGATGCAGTGTAGGTCACCCGCGACCTGTGGGCGGTCGCGAGTGCCCTGGAAGTTGGCGACGAAGCAGTCGCGCATCTCGTCCCAGGAGGAGATCCAGCCGTGCTGCAGGTTCAGGAGCCATGAGCGGGCTCCATCCTTGCGATCCATGGGAAACCATTTCGCCATGACTTTTTCGTCGACGTTGGCCGCTTCGGTGCTTAGCTCATAGAGCTACAGGAACTCCGCGGGGTCGGCGGTGCCGTCGTAGCAAGGAGGCAGAACCGGCTTGAACTTGCCTGGCCAGGCGACGCTACGCAGCTCGGGCGTGAAGGCGCGGCAGCCGGCCGTGGTTGTCGGGGCTCGCTTCTGAGGTGGAGCTTGGTCTTGACAAGGTTCGTGTTGCGTCGCTGTGGGCGGCGCGCGGTCCGGACAAGGTGGCGCGGGGAGCGCAGGTGCAGCTTCTCTCTTCGCGCGCGGGTACCGGGCGCGGAGGATCACGCCGCGGAGCCGCGCGCCTTGGTGCTAAGGCGCCATCTTGGGGCTGAGGTGGTGGAGGCACGCCATGAGCCTCGTCGCCCGTGGCTGGTTGAGGGGAGGCAGAGAGTGGGACGGTGCAGGAGAGCCCCCTGCGGCACGGACAAGCTCGGCGACGCGGTCGAGACACTCCTCGTAGAGGTCGTCGATGGGGCGGTAATGCAGGAGTTCTTTCGCCGCGAGGAGCGCGGCCCGTGCCTCCATGGGAGCGCATCGCGCATGAGATGAAGAACCGGCAGGGGTCAGTCATGGAGTAGCGGTGCGGCCGTCCCACCGCACCGAAGGGTGCAGCAAGGACGCCTGCTGCTCTTTCCCCGCCGGGCCGGTGGCAGCGTTGGCGGCGGGAGACGGAGAACGGCGAGGTGGCCCGCCGACGGGAGCCGTCTGAGCGATGCGGGTGGTGAGGGCAGCCCAACGCTCAGCTCAAGCACGGCGAGCGTCCGCCATGGAGACGACGGAGCGACGAACTGACGGAAGGGAAGCTACGGTGCACCCCTACCTGGCGCACCAAATGTCGGATGTGGGGTTCCGGCAAACCCTTAAGGTTCGAACACTGGGGTGCGTGCGAAGTCTTTCCCTCCTACCGATCTACGCCCTAGCTCACTAAGATCTCGCGGACAAACTCGACGAACTCGCAACACAGAAAGACACGAGGTTTATACTGGTTCGGGCCACCGTTGTGGTGTAATACCCTACTCGCGTGTGGTGGTGGTGGATTGCCTCTTGGGCTGATGATGAACAGTACAAGGGAAGAACAGCCTCCCGAGGTCGAGGTGTTCTTGTGCGTACGAGCTTGTGCGCGTCTCTGGATCTGATCGGATCAAGCTAAGATGAGATGCCCCTACTATGGTGGCTAGCTCTACTTATATAGGCCCTGGTCCTCTTCCCAAATATCGAGCGGGAAGGGAGCCAACAATGGCGGGTGAATTTGAAGGGGGCGGCTAGTACAAGCTATCCTGACAAAAGCGGTCTTCGCCTACGAAAAGCTCTGGTGGTGACGCCGTCTTGGGCTCCACGATTACTTCCGTCTTGCCGTCCTCCTGGTCTTGATCTCGTTGCACCAATATAGCAACCTTTTCCTGATGCCTCGGTACTCTTTGCCTGCGCTGGCCTCCTTAGCACCAAAGAGGAAATAAGGACGCTGCGCGCACTGGCGCCCGCCTGGTGTCGTTCGTCATGGCTCACGTCACGAGGGCCTGGTGAGGTTTTGCCCTGCCTTGATATCTGCGCTCGTTGTGAGCCTGCCTGGCTTGGCTACTCCAGAGGAGGTCTTGCGTCGTCCACCTCGCGAGGCTTGGACCCTCGCGAGGGTCCTGGATGCCTTGTTTATGAAGATGGGTCATACGGCCCGCTTGCTTAGCCATGCCGTGGCCCGCAGGCAGGCAAGTCTGGGGACCCCCGTTCCCAGAACGCCGACAGACATGTATGAAAGAATTATAAAGGTGGCTTTGCCACAAATACGATGTCAACTACATGATCATGCAAAGCAATATGACAATGATGAAGCGTGTCATAATAAACGGAACGGTGGATAGTTGCATGGCAATATATCTCGGAATGGCTATGGAAATGCCATAATAGGTAGGTATGGTGGCTGTTTTGAGGAAGGTAATGGTGGGTGTATGGTACCGGCAAAAGTTGCGCGGCACAAGAGAGGCTGCAAATGGTGGAAGGGTGAGAGTCCGTATAATCCATGGACTCAACATTAGTCATAAAGAACTCACATACTTATTACAAAAATCTATTAGTTACAGAAACAAAGTACTACACGCATGCTCCTAGGGGGATAGATTGGTAGGAAAACACCATCGCTCATCCCCGACTGCCACTCGTAAGGAAGACAATCAATAAATAAATCATGCTCCGACTTCATCACATAATGGTTCACCATACGTGCATGCTACGGGAATCACAAACTTTAACAGAAGAATCTCTAAAATTCACAACTACTCAACTAGCATGACTCTAATATCACCATCTTCATATCTTTTTAGAGCACGTCAGTGGTTTTATTTTGAAGAAATAGATGAACTCTCATGCTTTACTTATATTATTTTGAGTCTTTTTGAACAGCATGGTAATTTTCTTTGGTTATGAAATTAGTCCTAATATGATAGGCATCCAAGAGGGAAGCACTAGAGCAATCGACAAACTACTCCGAAAGATATAAGTGAAGATCAATGAGTAGTAGAATAATTATGTAACTATGTGAAGACTCTGTAAAATTTAAGAATTTCAGATCTTGGTATTTTATTCAAACAGTAATAAAAACAAAAGAAAATAAAATGACGCTCTAAGCAAAACACATATCATGTGGTGAATAAAAATATAGCTCCAAGTAAAGTTACCGATGAACGAAGACGAAAGAGAGGATGCCATCCGGGGCATCCCCAAGCTTAGGCTCTTGGTTGTCCTTTAATATTACCTTGGGGTTCCTTCTTCATCCCCAATCTTAGGCTCTTGCCACTCCTTATTCCATAGTCCATCGAATCTTTACCCAAAACTTGAAAACTTCACAACACAAAACTCAACAGAAAACTCGTAAGCTCCGCTAGTATAAGAAAATAAAACCACCACTTATGTACTGTTGTGAACTCATTATAAATTAATATTGGTGTAATATCTACTGTTCCAACTTCTCTATGGTTCATACCCTCCGATACTACTCATAGATTCATCAAAATAAGCAAACAACACAATGAAAACAGAGTCTGTCAAAAACAGAACATTCTGTAGTAATCTGTATCAAACGTATACTTATGGAACTCCAAAAATTCTGAAATAAATTGGTTGACCTGAAGAATTTGTCTATTAATCATCTGCAAAAATAATCAACCTAAAATAACTCGCCAGTAAAAAATGGCAGCTAATCTCGTGAGTGCTAGAGTTTCTGTTTTTTTACAGCAAGATCATAAAGACTTCACCCAAGTCTTCCCGAAGGTTCTACTTGGCACAAACACTAATTAAAACATAAAACCACATCTAAATACAGGCTAGATGAATTATTTATTACTAAACAGGAGCAAAAGCAAAGAACAAAAATAAAATTGGGTTGCCTCCCAACAAGCGCTAACGTTTAATGCCCCCAGCTAGGCATGATGATTTCAGTGATGCTCACATAAAAGATAAAAATTGATGCATAAAGAGAGCATCATGAAGAATATGACTAGCACATTTAAGTCTAACCCACTTCATATACATAGGGATTTTGTGAACAAACAATTTATGGGAACAATAATCAACTAGCATAGGAAGGCAAAACAAGCATAACTTTAAAACTTTAAGCACATAAAGAGGAAACTTGATATTATTGCAATTCCTACAAGCATATATTTCTCCCTCATACTAATTTTCAGTAGCATCATGAATGAATTCAACAATATAACCATCACATAAATCATTCTTTTCATGATCTACTTGCATAGAAATTTAACTACTCTCCACATAAGCAAGATTCTTCTCATTCGAATAGTGGGAGTATCATAAGAAAGTCGAATACTATAAATTATTTCCACATTAAAAGAGTAATGTTCAGAAAAAGGGTAATCATAATCATGACAAGTTTTAATATAATCACAGTACTTTTTATAGCATACGTCTCATCACAATAATCATCATAAGTAGCAACTTTGTTCTCATCATAATCAATTGAAACCTCTTCCAAGATAGTGGAATCGTTACTAAACAAAGTCATAACCTCTCCAAATCCACTTTCATAATTATCACAATAAGATTCAACACCCTCCAAAATAGTGGGATAATTACTTCCTAAAGTTAACACTCTTCCAAACCCACTTTCATCAATATAATCATCATAAATAGGAGGCATGCTATCATCATAATAAATTTGCATATCAAAACTTGGGAGGTTAAACATATCATATTCATAAAACATAGCATACCCAAGCTTGGGACAAACATTTATTCTAGAAAATAAATTCTCAAACATGTCATTCTCATCAAACTTAGCATCCCCAAGCTTGGGCCTTTTCATATCATAAGCATAATCACTCTCATCATTACTAGTATGGATAGCACCAATAATAGTATAGCAATTATCATCATCACAATGAGTAATACAAGCAACATCATTTGGGAGGGATACCTTTTTACCTTTGCTTCTCCGTCTTTTCTTTTTCTTCTTCCCATCATGTGTGAGTTTAATCCTCATTCTGGAGCTCCTTATTAATAAGATTGGTTGAATAGAGAGCTCCTCCTCGTTACCTGATTCATCATAAGAAAGAATAGGAGGATATTGGGAAATCTCTTCCCTTTCATTAGTATTCTCTCCGTCCTCTATTTGTTTTCTTGTCTTTATGTAATTGGCAATATAAGGATTTTCAATGCAATTCACTGCACAATACATATAAATTTCCTCTAGATCAAAATCAAGAACTTTCTATCAAGGACAAACTCCGCAAGATTCTTAGTTAAACGTTTCATTTCTTTATAACACATAAGCAAATTAAGTTCATTATGATGTGCAAGGGAAATTGATTCATCGCAATTTTTGGACACGATATGATCATGAAACAATTTTCATTGGAGATTTAGATGATCACGTTCATTGCAAAGTTCACAAGGATGGCAAAGAAATTTTAAATTTTCAGCACAAGCATCTAGCCTCTCTTGCAACCATTTAGTTTCTAAATACTCATGCCTCTTGCAAAATCTTTCTTCCCTATTTGGTGTGTACTTGCAAACTCTATGCACTCCACAAAAATTGACATGCTTATAAGAGACATTTTCATCATAACTAGTGGAATCATCATTAGTACTATGGATATTCAAAGAGTTCATACAAACAACATTGCAATTATGCTCGTCATTCAAAATTTAGTGCGAAACATTTTAATGCATTCTTCTTCTAACATTTTGGCACAATTATCGGAATCCTTATTTTCATGAAAGATATTAAAAAGATGAAGCATATGAGGCACCGTCAACTCCATTTTTTTGTAGATTTCTTTTATAAACTAAACTAGTGATAAAACAAGAAACAGAAATATTCGATTGCAAGATCTAAAGATATACCTTCAAGCACTCACCTCCCCGGCAACGGCGCCAGAAAAGAGCTTAGTTGACAGGGTGTGAGTGCCGCTTACCTAGCCTCCCCGGCAACGGCGCCAGAAAAGAGCTTGATTTCTACTACACAACCTTCTTCTCGTAGACGCTGTTGGGCCTCCAAGTGCAGAGGCTTGTAAGACAGTAGCAAATTTCCCTCAAGTGGATGACCTAAGGTTTATCAATCCTTGGAAGGTGTAGGATGAAGATGGTCTCTCTTAAGCAACCCTGCAACCAAATAGCAAAGAGTCTCTTGTGTCCCAAACACACCCAATACAATGGTAAATTGTATAGGTGCACTAGTTCGGCCAAGAGATGGTGATACAAGTGCAATATGGATGGTAGATATATGTTTTGTAATCTGAAATTATAAAAACAGCAAGGTAGCAAGTGATAAAAGTGAGTGTAAACGGTAATGCAATGCTAGGAAACAAGGCCTAGGGTTCATACTTTCACTAATGCAAGTTCTCTCAACAATAATAACATAATTGGATCATATAACTATCCCTAAACATGCAACAAAGAGTCACTCCAAAGTCACTAATAGCGGAGAACAAACGAAGATATTATTGTAGGGTACGAAACCACCACAAAGTTATCCTTTCTGATCGATCTATTCTAGAGTCCGTAGTAAAATAACAAGAAGCTATTTTTTTCCGTTTTATCTATAATAGAGTTCGTACTAGAATAACACCTTCAGATACAAATCTGGTGGCTAGTCCTAGATACTCCAATGTCACCTCAAGTATCCGTGGGTATAATTATACGATTTGCATCACACAATCCCAGATTCATCTATTCAACCAACACAAAGAACATCAAAGAGTGCCCAAAGTTTCTACCGGAGAGTCAAGACAAAAATGTGTGCCAACCCCTATGCATAAGTTCACAAGGTCACTGAACCCGCAAGTTCATCACCAAAACATACATCAAGTAGATCACGTGAATATCCCATTGTCACCACAGATAAGCACATGCAAGACATACATCCAGTGTTCTCATATCCTTAAAGACTCAATCCGATAAGATAACGTCAAAGGGAAAACTCAGTCCATTACAAGAGAGTAGATGGGGAGAAACATCATAAGATCCAACTATAATAGCAAAGCTCGCGATACATCAAGATCGTGCCGATTCAGGAACATGAGAGAGAGAGAGAGAGAGATAGAGAGAGAGAAAGAGAGATCAAACACATAACTACTGGTACATACCCTCAGCCCCGAGGGTGAACTACTCCCTCCTTGTCATGGAGAGCGCAAGGATGATGAAGATGGCCACCGGTGAGGGATCCCCCTCCGGCAGGGTGCCGGAACAGGGTCCCGATTGGTTTATGGTGGCTATAGAGGTTTGCGGTGTGGAACTCCCGATCTAGGTAATGTTCTAGAAGTTTGGGTATATATAAGAGGTTTTGGCGTCGGGAACAAGTAAGGGGGGTCTCCGAGGCGGCCACGAGGTAGGGGGCGCGCCCCCACCCTCGTGGGTGCCTCGGGACTCTTCTAGTCCATCTCTGATGCTCCGTGGGCTTATTCTGGTCAAAATATAATCTCCGTCAAATTTTAGGTTAATTGGACTCCGTTTGATATTCCTTTTCTGCAATACTCAAAAACAAGGAAAAAACAGAAACTGGCACTGGGCTCTTGGTTAATAGGTTAGTCCCAAAAATCATATAAAATAGCATATAAATGCATATAAAACATCCTAGATGGGTAATATAATAGCATGGAACAATCAAAAATTATAGATACGTTGGAGACGTATTAGCATCCCCAAGCTTAATTCCTGCTCGTCCTCGAGTAGGTAAATGATAAAAACAGAATTTGTCGGCCTTCTGGGAACGGGTGTCCCCAGACTTCCCTGCCTGCGGCCTGCGGCGTGGCTCAAGTGGGGGCCCAGCGCGGCCCAGCTTCATCATCTCGAGCTCAAGACCCTCGCGAGGTGCCAAGCCTCGCGGGGCGGACGACAGGAACCTTCCTCAGGAGCAGCCTCGTCAGGAAGGCTCACGAGGAGGCGGAGAGATCAAGGCAGGGTACCTCACGAGGGTGCCCCGTGACGCAAGCCATGACGAACGAGACCAGGCGGGCGCCAGCCTACGCAGTGTCCTCGTTTCCCCTTTGGAGCAAGGGAGGCAAGCACAGGACAAGGCAACAGGCAAAGGTTACCGCTTCGGTGCAACAAGACCAAGACCAGCAGAGCGGCAGGACGGAGGTCATCGTGGAGCCCAAGACGGCGTCACCGTCAGAGCCTTTGGCAGCCGAAGACCAATTTTAGTCAGGATAAGTGTACTAGATGTTCCCCTTCAAAATGGCCAATTGTTGGCGCCCTTCCCGCTCATTATCTGGGAAGAGGCCCAGGGCCTCCCTCTATAAATAGGACTAGCCACCACCGAGGTAGGGGATCGATCGATCGATCGACGAGACACAGGTCGAGCCTACCAGAGAGAAAGAGGGAGAGAAGCGACTGGGCTCACCCAAGCAGTCCATCGCACCAGCTCAAGAACAGCCCCTCGCGAGGTTGTTCTTCCTTTGTACTGTTCTTCATCAGCCCCAGAGGCAATCCACCACACCACACACTGGAGTAGGGTGTTACACCACAACGGTGGCCCGAACCAGTATAAACCTCGTGTCTCTTGTGTTGATCATCGTTCCTAGCTTAGATTCCTTACGCGTGAGCTGGTAGGGGAAATATCTCCGCGCGCACCCCAGTGTTCGAACCTCAAGGGTCTACCGGAACCCAAAATCGGACATTTGGCGCGCCAGGTAGGGGTGCGCCGGAATCTTTCTTCCGCTGGTCGCGTGTGATCTTCCGTCAGGTCCATGGCTGACGCTCGTCGAGCCCGTGCCGAGCGTCGGGCTGCTCGCGCCGCTCGAGTCGCCCAGACGGCTCCCGTCGGAGGACGCCCCCGCCGTTCCCCATCGCCTGCCGCCAACTCCGCCACCGGCCCGGATGGGAACAAGCAGCAGGCCTGTTGGGGGGAGCTACGCGACCTCTACCTCGCCCCTCGCGCCGGGCCGGCGCCCCCGGTCGTCGCAGCTCTCCTGGGCGGCTCACTGGCGCCACCTTCGAGCTGCCACGTCAAGCCATTCACCCTCCAGATCGCCACCGCCTCCAAGCGCCAGGGGGCCCCGCCGGGCTGGGTGGCGCCCGAGGCCGACCTGCTCTTCAACTCGGACGATCACCCCTCCAACCCCGCCGGTTCGGTGCACTCGATGATCTGTGCACCCCACCATCTACGGTGGCTGTCACCAGACCTCATCGACGGCGGAGCCGGCCTCAGCATGCTCTCTGTGGAGGCCTTCAGCCTCCTCCATGTGCCACCAGAGCGGCTCCGGCCCAGCAGGCCTTTCTCGAGAGTCGGAGCCGGTTCCACCGCATCCCTGGGACAAATTCGCCTCCCGGTGACCTTCGGCACCCGCGACAACTTCCGCACAGAGCTGATTGACTTCGACATCACCCCCTGTCGGTGTCAAAACCGGCGGATCTTGGGTAGGGGGTCCCGATCTGTGCGTCAAGGCCGATGGTAACAGGAAACAAGGGACACAGATGTTTACCCAGGTTCGGGCCCTCTCGATGGAGGTAAAACCCTACTTCCTGCTTGATTAATATTGATGACATGGGTAGTACAAGAGTAGATCTACCACGAGATCGTAGAGGCTAAACCCTAGGAGCTATCCTATGATGGTATGATTGTAATTGTGATCGGCCTTCTAAGGACCATCCTCTCCGGTTTATATAGGCACCGGAGAGGGCTAGTGTTTACATGTAGTCGGTTACAAGGAAGGAAATATAATATCCGGATCGCCAAGCTTGCCTTCCACACCAAGGAAAGTCCCATCCGGACACGGGCCGAAGTCTTGAGTCTTGTATATTCACGCTTCAATGGTTCGGACATAGTACACAGTCCGGCTGTCCGGATAGCCCCTAATCCAGGACTCCCGCAGTAGCCCCTGAACCAGGCTTCAATGACGATGAGTCCGGCGCGCAGTATTGTCTTCTGCATTGCAAGGCGGGTTCCTTCTCCTAATACTCCAAAGTGCTTGTTACGGTGAATAGTATTCTGCCTCTAATCAATACTGTGCTCCTCGGCTTCGGTGCCTCAATAATGACCATCTCCACGTGTCGAGCGAATGCGAGGAGTCGAGGCATTTTTGCATTTGCCACCCTCGATCCTTTGGGCCAACCGTCTATTTGAAGGGACGGGAACTCTCAGATCCAAACCTCACTCTCCCTCCCAGAGCCAGCATCCAATAGAGCGCCTCACGAAAAGCCATTCCAACATGGCCGGCCGTCGCAGCTCCTCTGCTTGCCCTTCTCGTTCCAAGTCGGGGGGATTGGGGAGAGTGTTCAGTTCCTCATAGCCGTTTGACAAAGTTACAAACCCAAGGGTTTCTCCCACCGGCGTTCCTGGTCTCCGTCCGAGCTGGAATAGCCACTTATGATGGAGGAGACCAGGCTGAGGGATCTCCTAACCCATCTCCGGAGGAGCGTATATGTCTGATCCCTCATCTGTTGAGGGGCGTCGGGTTCCCTATCCACCCATTTCTTCACGGGCCTCGGAGTTCTATGGCCTCCGAGCACGATCTTACCCCTGCCTCTATTCTACACATAGCGGGTATGTTGCCTGTCTGAAGCTGTTTTAGGCTACGAACCACACTTCGGATTATGGCGGAAGTTGTTCTGCCTCGTCCCCCGCACCCAGGGGGAGTCCCTATGTCAAGTGGGCGGGGCTGAAGTATGGTGCATTGCCGAGATCGGATACCTGTCCGGCACTCCTAAGAAGGCACCAGAAAACTGGCCTTCAGAGTGGTTCTATATAAACGACGTCCCCCTTCCGGATCCTGTCCGGATAGGTCTCCGCAAGTTCAGCAACGCCCCGCCGAGGGCACGCCTAAGTTGGCGCCCCCGGGGCCCTCAGGAAGAGGACACGAGGGAAATATTCCTCATGATGGATAGGATAAAGTTACTGGCCAAATCCGGACTGACGATAGTTGAGGTTATGGAGATATGCATAAGACGAGGAGTGCAACCGCTCCAATATCGGGGGAAGCCCATGTGGCATTTCAACGGGGAAGATGACGCCACCCGCTGCGGCCGTAAAGGTCCGGACTTCGCTGCCGCTCTGGCAAGGATATTGTCCGTTCTGTACAAAGGGGAAGAGGAGGAATTCCTTCGCATAAAAACGCGGGACGGATTCTCCATCTACAACCCCCCAGCGTGGGTAAGTTGCCATTCTTTTTCCCCGCTTTGCTCTAGCGTTCTTCTGCTAAGATTACTTGCATCAATGCTTCTGGGCAGGAATTAAGGAGGGCCATAGAAGGAATCTTCAGCCCCTCCCCGCAACTAGAGGACCCTAGGAGGGCCCTAGATCCGGGACTTAAAGTGGATCTGGATATCACTGTGGAGCTCGTCAACAGGGTATTTTATCAGGCGAGCTGGGATGGCGACCTAGTGGCCATTACGGCCGACTACCCTGGACTGCTCCCCGCTTTGTGTGTAAGCCAAACTAGAAGGCCCTATCCTTCGAAGAGGACTCCCCCCAGGTGTTATAATTTACCTTTGAGGCGTCATTCTATTTGCAGAAACGACGGTCGGAGCGAGGGGCCGAGCCCCTAGGGACTCGTCAACCACGGGCGTCCAGATCGGGCAGGCTCAAGAGGAAGGCAGTGAGGGTTGACACACCGCTACAGAGGTAAAACAATAACCTGTCCTGTAATTGTAGAATTTAAAATATGACAACGCCCTTGGTGTCTGGCAGGAAGAAGAATAACCGGACTATATCTGGAGACCCTACCAACCACGCCTCCACCAGCCGGGTTGCAGAACCGGCTTCAGGGGCGGAGGCGGACACGGGGCCAGCACCGCATAGCTCTCCAACAGAGAGTGCGGACATGCTCTCAGCCAGAATTTTGAAGTAGAGAGCACCATGAATCACAGGCGCCGACGGGCCGTACTTCGGAACAACATCTTTTCCAAAGAGGCGTTTAATGCCTTCAATTCGGTGGACGCGTACGTCCAAGCTGCTCGGGGCGGGCTTGCCCAAGCGACAAAACAATATACCAAGGACATATGGGTGAGAATTTTTGATAAGTATGCATAGCCCCGAGAAGCTCATTTCCCCGAGAAAGGCCCGGGGCCTGTGAAGAAGGCCAACGCCTGTGAAGTTCATTTCCCCGAGAAAGGCCTGGAGCTTGTGAAGAAGGCCAATGCCTGTGAAGCTCGCCGCCCGTGACACTCTCACGTAATAATGAGTGGGGATGTACACGCCCCGGAGTCTCAGGAGCGCCGGCCTCAGGCCCTGGGGCTCCCTCCCACGCATAGTGGCAGCACTTAGCTCCGCGCTGGTGAGAAGACGTCAAAGACTAGACTAGGTGCCGGACGCGGCTTTTTCATTTGCTTTCTGCAGTTGGCTTGTTCGTTCCTATTTGAAGTTTTATTGAAGTTGTTGCCGTCTTTGGCTTGTGACTCTTTGTCTTTTTTGCTCTCTTGCCTCGATTTCTCTCGCGCAAGTCTCGCGAGGGAGCAGCGCGGGCACCCTCGCGAGTGTTTTCTGCCCTTATCGTGTGAGGCTTTCCTATCCGGGTCCACTACGGGAGCACCCCTCCCAGTCCGTGCCCCACGGGCATTGCGACGCGAACACAGGACCTGGGTCGGTCGCCTCCACGACCGAGGCCGGAAGCTACCCCTCCTGACTAATCCTTGCAGGACATGAAGCGTTCGACGAGGCCTCGGCCTCGGGAAGCGAAGACCGCGACAGGTCCCCCCGAGCTAAGTAATTCCTATGCGCGGGCATGCGGCACAAAAGCATAGCACAGAAATAGCGGAAACAACATTGTAATTAACAGCAACAGTTCAGCACGCCCCACGGGGCCCTACAATACTTTCTCTTTGCAGGGAAGGGAGAAAAACAAAATAGGCATGACTTGCTTGGCGCCAACCCGCGGCGAAGGCTCGCACTGCCTGCGGAGCTCAGTCGGACTCCTCCTCGCACTTCACCGAGGCGCGACGGCGGGCTGACCCGCTACCTCCCTCCAGGTGGGCGCGACGGCACGGGGGCTGGTCGCGGCCACCGCTGGAGGAGCCGATGTCCGAAGGAGAGCCGCCGAAGCTCGACGAGCCCCGAGCGCCGCCGACCACGCGCCTGCTGCCATCTTCATCCCGATCATCGCCGGGGCTGGGTCCACGTCCGCGTTCATCGTCCTCGGGGCAGCACCCGGCTCGGCGACCGTCTTCTCCAAACACCCTCACGTAGAGGGTGGCGTTGCCATCGAACTTGAAGTGCAAGGTGCACTGCCGGCTCAGGCCATGCGCGCGGGCGAACGTTTGCCAGCCACGGGTCAGGGCCACACTCCCGGCGGCGGAGACCTCCAGCAAAGCCCATGTCACGCCCAATATGCGACCCTATCCAAAAGGAACTCGACGGTCCCACCAAGGATAGACCCGCATATTGAAACGCTTTTGCAAGGTGGATATCATTACATCAACATTACATAATACATAGGGATACAAACATAAGGCACCACTGCCACAAGAATACATCAACATCATATACAAGATCAACATCCGACTACGGATGAAACATAAATGTAAACTCAAACGACATCCACCCGCTAGCCCAAAGCTGCCGACCGAACCTATCCCCGATCGAAGAAGAAGCGTAAGAAGAACTCCAACAAGCAAACATCGCCTCACGCCATGATCATCGCAAACCTGTACCTGCAACTGGTGGTGTAGTAATCTGTGAGCCACGAGGACTCAAAGAATACCATTACCATGGGTATCAAGACTAGCAAAGCTTAAAGGGAAAGGAAGGGATAAAGTGGTGAGGTTGCAGCAGCGACTAAGCATATATGGTGGCTAACATACGCAAATGAGAGCGAGAAGAGAAACAAAGGAACGGTCGCCAACTAGTAATGATCAAGAAATGATCCTGAACTCCTACTTACGTCAAACATAACCCAGAAACCGTGTTCTCCTCTCGATCAACCCTGAAAAGAGACACTCACGGTTACACACACAGTTGGTGTATTTTAATTAAGATCAACTTCGGGTTTTCTACAACCGGACATTAACAAATTCCCATCTGCCACATAACCGCGGGCACGGCTTTCGAAAGTTCAAACCCTGCAGGGGTGTCCTAACTTATCCCATGATAAGCTCTCGCGATCAACGAAGGATATTCCTTCTCCCGGAAGCCCGATCAGTCTCGAATCCGGCTACAAGACATTTCGACAAGAATAAAACAAGTCCAGCAAGACCTCCCGCGCGCCGACACCTCGATAGTAGCCGCAGATCTCGCCTCGTGCCACGACCGGATAAGCGAAGCGACAGAACCGACGTAACCCAAGTTGCAAGGGATGGTCCCGACGGTGCTCTAGTTTGGACCAACGCTAGACAAGCACCGGCTCGGGGGTAATAAAGATGACCCTCGGGATGCGCGACTCCCAAGGGAAAAAAGGCTAGGTGAGGCAAATGTAAAACCAATGTTGGGCCTTGCTGGAAAAGTCTTATACAAAGCGAACTGTCAAGGGGTCCCATAAATCACCCGACCGCGTTAGGGACGCAAAATCCGGGAACATAATACCGATATGACGGAAACTAGGGCGACAAGAGTGGAACAAAACACTGCATAAGGCCGAGCCTTCCACCCTTTACCAAGTATATAGATGCATTAATTAGATAAGATATATTGTGATATCCCAACAAGTAAACATGTTCCAACAAGGAACAACATCTCCATGTTCCAACAAGGAACAAACTTCATCTTCACCGCAACTAACAACGCTATAAGAGGGCTGAGCAAAGCGGTAACATAGCCAAACAACGGTTTGCTAGGAAGGGTGCAAAAGGTTAGAGGCTGACATGGCAATTTGGGATGGCTTGAGCAGCAAGTGATAGGTAGCGCAGCATAGCGAAAGAACGAAGCAACTAGCATAGCAATGATAGTAGTGAGATCCAGGGTAGCGGTCATCTTGCCTGAAATCCCGCAAGGAAGAAGAACGAGTCCATGAAGAAGATGAACGAGTCCATGAAGAAGACGAACGGATGAAGCCGAACCAAGCGTAGACGAACGAATCCTCACGATCGCAACGAAATAGGAACTAACAAGAAGAAGCACACAACATAGTAAACACACCACACATGAACAAGACATGATGCACAACAAGCATGATGCATGACAAAGCTACATGAAGCTACTCATGGCAAAAGATTATGCAAACAAGAGCAACACATCAAAGCAAGTTTAAATGAAGCCAGGAACAACATATAACAATTCCGGTAAGTCCTCATATGCAAATTTCGAAAATTGGTCCAGATCTGAATAAACCTTATGTTCAAGTTGTTAAACAGCAAGTTAAGATGCACCATGATGATCTACACGAAATTCTAGTCAAGTTACATATAAAATTCATTAGATTCGGAGCTACGGCCTAGAAGATATGGGCAAAACAAGATAAACATGGCATTGATGCAAAATGCATACCAACATCAAGCAAACACCTCAAAACAAGGATCCAACATGATAATATGAAACTACATGCAAAATCAAGCAAGTTCCATATAGAGCACACTCAAAACGGAGCCACGGTTCAACACATACACCCTATACAAGTTATAGCAACAATCTGTCCAAAACAGCAAGTTGGCATATTACAAACATCGAAATAATATGCTACAGCACCTCAATATGAAAACAAAAGGCATGGGCATGATGTACAGGTAAAGCATTACAAAACATGAACACTGAGCTATCTCAGAAATCACTAGAACATGCTCAAAAACACATGGCAAGATTGCAAATAATAACAGTTTCAGGCATTGGCAGAAATAACATCAGCTTGCAATGTTTAGAGCTATCAAACAACATGTTACAGGAACTTAACATGGCAAACAAAGGCATGGCATGAATCTACTAATTGCATAGAACAAAAGTCCCTTACTGACCATAAGCCAAAAAGGATCACAAAATATGATGGCACCCATGTAAACATGGCAAGTTATATTACAGATTCATACATGGCAGAAACAACAATGAGTATGCATGTTGGTGAGCTTGAATCACTCACCACAGAGCAATACATGGTATGGCAAGGCAACCAATAGTAATAAGACATGGCATAGAAGCTATACATGGCAAGAACAACAATATAGCATGCAAGGATCAACTACAACAACCTTGGCAAAATTGAATAACATGTAAACAATCTGCCAGGAAACATTTTATAGCAAAAGTAGAGCTCGATTGACTCAAGCTATGGCACTCCATAATTGCAAACAAGGGCATGGATGCATAGAGCAAAACATGTTTAACAAAACATCCTTACTGAAGTATCTCAAACTATGCATGGAACTCTCGGTATCATAAAGTTAACATGGCATCAAAATATCAGCAAAACAGGGCTGAAATCAGCAACAACAAGACACCTAGTTTGCATGCTTGTGCTAGTCACCACATAGATCACAAAAATAAATAGTAAGCACCACTGTAAAGATGGCATGGCATATTACAAAACACATATAGGACTCAAGTCCATAGGATGCACACATCAATCATGGCAAAAATGACAAAAGTGCAAGTTCTGATAAGAATCAGAAACCAACATCACGTAGCACTCTTCCAACAGCATTTCGGGCATCAAGATGAGCTCAAATGAAAATGATGCAATGAAATGAAATGATCTAATCTTCGAGGCGAACATTTTGACATATTATACACACAAAACGGAGCAACGATGACAGAGATATGATGCAATGAAAATGCAATAAAATAACAAAAATGCTCGGGACTTAGATGAATTTTAGAGGGGGGGGGGAGAAGTCAACCCTTGGCACGGTTATCGATGCAGGCCGGAGAGCTCGCCGGAGGGGCTGCCGGAAAGGAGGGAGATGGCCGGATCCGGGGCACCACGCCCGGATCTGACCGGAGCAGGGCGGCGCGAGGAGCGGAGGCGGCCGGGAGGCACGCCGGCGGGGCGGCGAGGACGGCGCTGGCTGGGCGGCGCGGGCCGAGGCGGGCTGTGGCGGCGAGGGCCTGGGGGCCGGCAGTGGCGCGGCGCTCCGCCCGGGCGACGGGTCGGGAGGCGACGGCGGGAGCGGGAGGCGCCGCGGCGGCGATCGGGCGGCAGCGCGGAGGCGGGCGAGGCCGATTCGCCGAGGCGGCGGGCGCCGGCGAACGGAGGCGGCGGCAAGAAGCGGCGGCGGGCACGGGCGCCGGGCGGCCGCTGGCTCGGGCGGCCGCGCTGGCTCGGGCGGCCGCGGCGGCGAGGAGGTCGGGCCACGTGGCGCGCCGCTGGCTACGGAGGCGGCGGCGCCGACGTGGAGGCACGGGATTGGCCGGGCGACGTGGAGGCAGGCGGCGGACTCGTCCGGCGGCGGGGTGGACACGTCCGGTGGCGTGCGGGGGAAGTTGGCTAGGGTTAGACTGCGAAAATCCGGGGGAGGAAGACATATATATAGGTAGAGGGAGCTAGGAGAATCCAAATGAGGTGCGGTTTTCGGCCACGCGATCGCGATCGAACGACCGAGAGCATGGAGGGGAGTTAGATGGGTTTTGGGCCACTTTGAAAGGGGTGTTGGGCTGCAACAAAAGAGGCTCTGCGGTTACTTGTTAACTGCTGAGTACCAAACGACCTCCAAATGATCCAAACTTGACAGAGGCAGTCTCACGGTGCTATACCAAGGCCGCTTGACAAACCTCGGTCCATTCCGAGACCGTTTAGCACCCGCACATGAAAAGAGGTAAAAGGGGGCGCTGGGAGACATAGGAGTGCCGGATTGCAAAACGGACAACGGGAAAAATGCTCGGATGCATGAGACGAACACGTATGCAAAATGAAATGCACATGATGACATGATATGAAATGCAGATGATGACATGGCAAAGAGAGACGCAAGCACATGACATGGCAAAGACGGCGAATAACTGACGGACACCTGGCGCATCGAATCCGGGGCGTTACAACAGTCCTCCACTAACAAGAGATCTCGTCCCGAGATCTTAGGACCGAGACGGAAGGGAAAAAAGGGATGAGGTGAAACAAGAACTCAAAAGAAGAAGCAAAGGCTCGAGAGCACTCGAGAATGAGAGAGGAACAACGAGAATGACGAGAATGACGAGAATCGAAAACTCCCTGACTCAGATAGACTCTGAAAGCACTCGTTCTAACCGGAGTGGTTAGAATGAGAAAAGAAACGGATAAGACTGAAAGAATTTAGGCAGCACTCCTGCTGAAAATGGAAGGATTAGAACTGAGTTTGACGAAATGGAACGATAGTTGACGAGAGAAAGAACACAATGCCTCCGGAAGAATTGAAAGAATGAAATGAAAAGAACTTAGAAGGAAAGGTCGACCGGAGTTGTTGAGAAAATCAACAACGAAAGAATAAGCTTGATGTGGACTTATGGAAAAACATCTCAAAATTATGAGGTGATAACCGACCACAAGCGGAAAAGATTGAATAGCTGAGAAGAACGAAGAAATGCAAAACTCCACTTCAAAAGAATATGGAGAATTAATTGCACTTTGAGACGCGAGAAGAAAAGATACTTGAACTCCGCCAACAAAATCTTGATGAACTCTTGAAGAAATGAATTAAATCATGAAGGACCACCGTGAAGAACTCCGGTAACAAAAGGATGATGAGATAGAAAGAAGGATGAAAGAATAAGATCAGCCTTGCGATGACTTAGATGGGGGTTATGACGAGATAGCCGAGGAAATTAAACTCCGGAAAAGAAAAGATGAAAACACTTGGAACTAGAATTTATTCATCAAGAACAAACTCCGAAGGAAAGGATTACTCACTTTGAGGAAATAAGAATAAGATTTTTTGTATGCTTATCCTTCATCAAATTAAATTGATGACAAGCAATGGATTTTGCATACTACTTATTCTTCTTGAAAAATAATTGAGAAGTGGCATAATGCAAACTTGCGAAGGACTTCATGAACCACCGGTAGGATTGAAAAGAACGAATGGAATAATATGATAATCAAAGAAAAAGAATCTTGAACGAGCCACCGTAAGAATTCGAAATGACTGATTAAAAATAAATAATCACCGGGAAGAATTAGAGAAGCACGGAGATAATTGAGGGAATTGAAAAGCAAGAGAACAAAGAGATCACGAACTGATAGAAGAATACTTGAACGAAGCACCGGAAGAATATTGAGACAAACGAAGGGGCACGGATATAGAATAATTGGAGAACGACTTTGAAAACTTAGAACGAAGAAATCTTCCGAAATGGAGGCCTCCGGATGATCGAGAGAGAAAGTAACTCCTGAAATACTCCGGATGGATGAAAAGAATTTGCATGACTCGAAACAATTAGATAGGATAACATCGAGCTAGCACCATGAACCTCCGGGAGAACGGACAAGATTTAAGAGAAACTCTACTTCAATCTTCAAATATCGACGGGAAACACCACAAAAATTACTGGGATACTCCGGGAGAATGAAAAGCGAAGAGGTTGAGACACTAATAAAAATGATTTGAAATCGATCTTGAAAAGGCATGTGACTGATGAAATTCATTCTTACGTCACACTTGAAAAGAATTGAGAATAACTCCGGGGAAAAAGAAGAGTCAGGTAAGATCCTGGGAAAAGACCTGTGCGTTAGGGCCCACTAAAAAGAAAACACAGTTGGAAAAGGATGTTGAACAGATAGATGATGCACCGGAAGAACTGAAATATTTGAATGAGGTGACAACCTCGAATTAATTCAAACATAGACGAATCTCCTGAGATGACTTGAGCACTCCGGAAGGATAAACTGGCAAGAGGCGAACGAGCAAAGAGAACCCTTCGAGGAAAAGAATATGATCGACAATGAAAAACTTGAATTGAGTCCACCGGAAAAGAAAAGAGATGAAGAATGTCGTACAAAACGAGAATTCACCGGTTGAATTAATTGATAGAAGACTGAAGAGGCTCCATACGAATGAAATTGATGGACAAAAGAAACTCGAACTCCGGGAATAATAGGGTGGGAGGGCGGGAAAATAAAGACAACTGGAAGGGGAAAACGACGAATATCTTGAAGAGAAAACACCGGTTGAAAGAAAGCAAAGACTTCACACGAGTAGGATCGATACTCAATAGTGGACTCCGGTTCCGAGAGGAAGAAGGGAGGGTGGGTGGGAAAAACAAGGACAACTCCGGACAAGGAAAAACAACGACGTCGGAGGAAGAACTGAGGATTGAACCCAAAGATGAAGAGGGTCGAGTCGACTTGACGAGAAATGCACCGGATGAAAAGAGATGAGAACCCACGATCGGAAAACCAACTGCGTGACCCTAAAGAAAAAAATTTGAAGGGGAAGAGAAGTAATTCAAAACACCTACGTCAAGATTCCTCACCAGAGCGACGAAGGGGCTGAGGAGTAAAAAGAATTCCTACTCTCCGATATAACTAGACTCCGAAAACAGTTTTCTTCTAGACTCAACAACGGCCAAACTACACGATCAATCAAGGGGCTCCTAGGGTCGGTCGAGGCTCGATACCAACTTGTCACGCCTAATATGCGACCCTATCCAAAGGAACTCGACGGTCCCACCAAGGATAGACCCGCATATTGAAACGCTTTTGCAAGGTGGATATCATTACATCAACATTACATAATACATAGGGATACAAACATAAGGCACCAATGCCACAAGAATACATCAACATCATATATAAGATCAACATCCGACTACGGATGAAACATAAACAGAAACTCAAACGACATCCACCTCGCTAGCCCAGCTGCCGACCGAACCTATCCCCGATCAAGAAGAAGCGTAAGAAGAACTCCAACAAGCAAACATCGCCTCACGCCATGATCATCGCAAACCTGTACCTGCAATCTGGTGGTGTAGTAATCTGTGAGCCACGAGGACTCAAGAATCCCATTACCATGGGTATCAAGACTAGCAAAGCTTAAAGAGAAAGGAAGGGATAAAGTGGTGAGGTTGCAGCAGCGACTAAGCATATATGGTGGCTAACATACGCAAATGAGAGCGAGAAGAGAAACAAAGGAACGGTCGCCAACTAGTAATGATCAAGAAGTGATCCTGAACTCCTACTTACGTCAAAAATAACCCAGAAACCGTGTTCTCCTCTCGATCAACCCCGAAAAGAGACACTCACGGTTACACACACGGTTACACACACGGTTGGTGTATTTTAATTAAGATCAACTTCGGGTTTTCTACAACCGGACATTAACAAATTCCCATCTGCCACATAACCGCTGGCACGGCTTTCGAAAGTTCAAACCTCGCAGGGTGTCCCAACTTAGCCCATGATAAGCTCTCACGATCAACGAAGGATATTCTTCTCCCCGGAAGCCCGATCAGTCTCGAATCCCTGCTACAAGACATTTCGACAGAATAAAACAAGTCCAGAAGACCTCCCGCGTGCCGACACCTCGATAGTAGCCGCCAGATCTCGCCTCAGCCACGACCGGATAAGCGAAGCGACAGAACCGACGAACCCAAGTTGCCAAGGGATGGTCCCAAGACGGTGTTTAGTTTGGACCAACGCTTAGACAAGCACCGCCCGGGGTAATAAAGATGACCTCGGGATGCGCGACTCCCAAGGGAAAAAAGGCTAGGTGAGGCAAATGTAAAACCAATGTTGGGCCTTGCTGGAAAAGTCTTATTCAAAGCGAACTGTCAAGGGGGTCCCATAAATCACCCGACGCGCTAGGGACGCAAAATCCGGGAACATAATACCGATATGACGGAAACTAGGGCGGCAAGAGTGGAACAAAACACAGGCATAAGGCCGAGCCTTCCACCCTTTACCAAGTATATAGATGCATTAATTAGATAAGATATATTGTGATATCCCAACAAGTAAACATGTTCCAACAAGGAACAACATCTCCATGTTCCAACAAGGAACAAACTTCATCTTCACCTGCAACTAACAACGCTATAAGAGGGGCTGAGCAGAGCGATAACATAGCCAAACAACGGTTTGCTAGGAAGGGTGCAAAAGGTTAGAGGTCGACATGGCAATTTGGGATGGCTTGAGCAGAAGTGATAGGTAGCGCAAGATAGCGAAAGAACGAAGCAACTAGCATAGCAATGATAGTAGTGAGATCAGGGTAGCGGTCATCTTGCCTGAAATCCCGCAAGGAAGAAGAACGAGTCCATGAAGAAGATGAACGAGTCATGAAGAAGACGAAAGGATGAAGCCGAACCAAGCGTAGACGAACGAATCCTCACGATCGCAACAAAACAGGAACTAACAAGAAGAAGCACACAACATAGTAAACACACCACACATGAACAAGACATGATGCACAACAAGCATGATGCATGACAAAGCTACATGAAGCTACTCATGGCAAAAGATGATGCAAACAAGAGCAACACATCAAAGCAAGTTTAAATGAGGCCGGGAACAACATATAACAATTCCGGTAAGTCCTCATATGCAAATTTCGAAAATTGGTCCAGATCTGAATAAACCTTATGTTCAAGTTGTTAACCATCAAGTTAAGATGCACCACGATTATCTACACGAAATTCTAGTCAAGTTACATATAAAATTCATTAGATTCGGAGCTACGGCCTAGAAGATATGGGCAAAACAAGATAAACATGGCATTGATGCAAAATGCATACCAACATCAAGCAAACACCTCAAAACAAGGATCCAACATTATAATATGAAACTACATGCAAAATCAAGCAAGTTTCATATAGAGCACACTCAAAACGGAGCCACGGTTCAACACATACACCCTATACAAGTTATAGCAACAATCTGTCCAAAACAGCAAGTTGGCATATTACAAACATCAAAATAATATGCTACAGCACCTCAATATGAAAACAAAAGGCATGGGCATGATGTACAGGTAAAGCATTACAAAACATGAACACTGAGCTATCTCGAGAAATCACTAGAACATGCTCAAAAACACATGGCAAGATTGCAAATAATAACAGTTTTGCATTGGCGTAAATAACATCAAAGTTGCAATGTTTAGAGCTATTAAACAACATGTTACAGGAACTTAACATGGCAAACAAAGGCATGGCATGAATCTACTAATTGCATAGAACAAAAGTCCCTTACTGACCATAAGCTAAAAAGGATCACAAAATATGATGGCACCCATGTAAACATGGCAAGTTATATTACAGATTCATACATGGCAGAAACAACAATGAGTATGCATGTTGGTGAGCTTGAATCACTCACCACAGAGCAATACATGGCATGGCAAGGCAACCAATAGTAATAAGACATGGCATAGAAGCTATACATGGCAAGAACAACAATATAGCATGCAAGGATCAACTACAACAACCTTGGCAAAATTGAATAACATGTAAACAATCTGCCAGGAAACATTTTATAGCAAAAGTAGAGCTCGATTGACTCAAGCTATGGCACTCCATAATTGCAAACAAGGGCATGGATGCATAGAGCAAAACATGTTTAACAAACGTCCTTACTGAAGTATCTCAAAATATGCATGGAACTCTCGGTATCATCAAGTTAACATGGCATCAAAATATTAGCAAAACAGGGCTGAAATCAGCAACAACAAGACACCTAGTTTGCATGCTTGTGCTAGTCACCACATAGATCACAAAAATAAATAGTAAGCACCACTGTAAAGATGGCATGGCATATTACAAAACACATATAGGACTCAAGTCCATAGGATGCACACATCAATCATGGCAAAAATGACAAAAGTGCAAGTTCTGATAAGAATCAGAAACCAACATCACGTAGCACTCTTCCAACAGCATTTCGGGCATCAAGATGAGCTCAAATGAAAATGATGCAATGAAATGAAATGATCTACTCTTCGAGGCGAACATTTTGACATATTATACGCACAAAACGGAGCAACGATGACAGAGATATGATGCAATGAAAATGCAATAAAATAACAAAAATGCTCGGGACTTGGATGAATTTTAGAGGGGGGGGGAGAAGTCAACCCTTGGCACGGTTATCGATGCAGGCCGGAGAGCTCGCCGGAGGGGCTGCCGGAAAGGAGGGATATGGCCGGATCCGGGGCACCACGCCCGGATCTGACCGGAGCAGGGCGGCGCGAGGAGCGGGAGGCGGGCCGGGGAGGCTGCCGGGCGGCGGCGCAGGGGCGGCGCTGGGCGGGGGGCCGAGGCCGGCGGCCGGGCGGCGAGGGCCTGGGGGGCCGGCGATGGCGGCGCGCGCCGGGCGACGGGTCGGGAGGCGACGGCGGGAGCGGAGGCGCCAGCAAGGCGATCGGCAGCGCGGAGAGGCGGCGGAGGCCGATTCGCCGGAGGCGGCGGGCGCCGCGAACGGAGGCGGTGGCGGCGGCGGGCACGGGCTCGGTCGGCCGCTGCTGGTTTGGCGGGTTAGCGCTGGCCGCGGCGGGCGCGCGGGAGGAGGCGGGTTACGGGCGCGCCCGCTGGCTACGGAGGCGGCGGCGCGCGACGTGGAGGCACGGGATTGGCCGGGCGACGGAGGCAGGCGCGGACTCGTCTGGCGGCGGGGTGGACACGTCCGTGGGCGTCTTGGGGAAGTTGGTTAGGGTTAGATCGCAAAATCCGGGGAGGAAGACATATATATAGGTAGAGGGAGCTAGGAGAGTCCAAATAAGGTGCGGTTTTCGGCCACGCGATCGTGATCGAACGACCGAGAGCATGGAGGGGAGTTAGATGGGTTTTGGGCCACTTTGAAAGGGGTGTTGGGCTGCAACAAAAGAGGCTCATGTTACTGTGTTAATTGTTGAGTACCAAACGACCTCCAAATGATCCAAACTTGACAAAGCGGTTCACCGGTGCTATACCAAGGCCGCTTGACAAACCTCGGTCCATTCCGAGACCGCTTAGCACCCGCACATGAAAATAGGTAAAAGGGGCGCCGGAGACATAGGAGTGCCGGATTGCAAAACGGACAACGGGAAAATGCTCGATGCATGAGACGAACACGATGCAAAATGAAATGCACATGATGACATGATATGAAATGCAGATGATGACATGGCAAAGAGAGACACGCAAGCACATGACATGGCAAAGACGGCGAATAACTGACGGACACCTGGCGCATCGAATCCGGGGCGTTACAGCCCAGGAGGCCCAGCTGCAACAACCGTCCGCCTGAAGCCAAAGGCCGCCCGGAGCGCCGGACGGAAGTTCACCTAAAAGGAAGCGGGGAAGCTGGAGCCAGGTGCTGGTTGGCTCCACCGACCACACGACAAACTCCGGTAGCACCTTCGCCGAGTGGAAGCGCGACCTAGGGGGCCGCGCGGTCACGTCGCGCCCCTCATCGACAAACTGGCGCCCATCGCCGCGCAGGAGATCGCGTCCACAGCCGCGGGAAGCCGCTGCGGAGCCACAGGATGCTTGCGAGGACGGCCTCGGCCGCGCTTGGCTGGGGGAGAGTCAGACCCTACCTAGTGGGCCTTTCCCTCTCCGCGGCCAAGAACCTCTTCGACGGAGCCATGGAGAGAAAGGAGTTGCGAGAAGGGATGGACTGGAAGGGCTAGCACCGTTTCGTACTTATAGCCGGAGGAGGCCAACCGTCGGCCTCCATGATCACAAGTAATTATGACCCATTTATGCGCGCAAGGACTTGTCAAGTCATGCGGTTGCCTAGGGATCGTGGGGAATCGGATACGCCCACGACCAATCAATCACCACACGGCGCCCAAGGCTGTAGGCTGTTGGGGCCCGTGGCGCTTCGCACTTGCCCCTTCGCTTCTCTCGCTAAGCCAAGTCCGGCGCGCTTTGGGCCCGGGCTACTGCCGGTGTTCGGGAACGGGGTCCCAGACTTGCTCGCGCCGCTGCCCGCGGCGTGGCTCAAGTGGGGCCCAACGCGCCCAGCTTCATCACTCGAGCTCAAGACCTCGCGAGGGGCCAAGCCTCGTGGGCGGACGACATGAACCTTCCTCAGAGCAGCCTCTGCAGTGTGCTCACGAGGAGGCGGAGAGATCAAGGCAGGGTACCTCACGAGGGTGCCCCGTGACGCAAGCCATGACGAACGAGACCAGGCGGGCGCCAGCCTGCGCAGTGTCCTCGTTTCCCCTTTGGTGCAAGGGAGGCAGGCACAGGCCAAGGCATCAGGCAAAGGTTACCGCTTCGGTGCAACAAGACCAAGAACAGCAGAGCGGCAGGACGGAGGTCATCATGGAGCCCAAGACGGCGTCACCGTCAGAGCCTTTGTCAGCCGAAGACCAACTTTAGTCAGGATAAGTGTACTAGATGTTCCCTTCAAAATGGCCAATTGTTGGCACCCTTCCCGCTCATTATTTGGGAAGAGGCCCAGGGCCTCCCTCTATAAATAGGACTAGCCACCACCGAGGTAGGGGGATCGATCGATCGATCGACGAGACACAGGTCAAGCCTACCAGAGAGAAAGAGGAAGCGATTGGACTCACCCAAGCAGTCCATCACACCAGCTCAATAACAGCCCCTCGCGAGGCTGTTCTTCCTTTGTACTGTTCTTCATCAGCCCCAGAGGCAATCCACCACACCACACACTGGAGTAGGGTGTTACACCACAACGGTAGCCCGAACCAGTATAAACCTCGTGTCTCTTGTGTTGATCATCGCTCCTAGCTTAGATTCCTTAAGCATGAGCTGGTAGGGGAAAGATCTGCGTGCGCACCCCAGTGTTCGAACGTCAAGGGTCTGCCGGAACCCAAAATCCGACATAATTATTTATAACTAAATAGGAAGAAAATCAAAGAACAAAAATAAAATTGGGTTGCCTCCCAACAAGCGCTAATGTTTAACGCCCCCTGCTAGGCATGATGATTTCAATTATGCTCACATAAAAGATAAAAATTGAAGCATAAGAGAGCATCATGAAGAATATGACTAGCACATTTAATTCTAACCCACTTCCTATACATAGGGATTTTGTGAACAAACAATTTATGGGAACAATAATCAACTAGCATAGGAAGGCAAAACAAGCATAACTTTAAAACTTTAAGCACATAGAGTGGAAACTTGATATTATTACAATTCCTACAAGCATATATTCCTCCCTCATAATAATTTTCAGTAGCATCATAAATGAATTCAACAATATAACCATCACATAAATCATTCTTTTCATGATCTACTTGCATAGAAATTTTACTACTCTCCACATAAGCAAGATTCTTCTCATTCGGAATAGTGGGAGTATCATAAGAAACTCGAATACTATAAATTGTTTCCACATTAAAAGAGTAATGTTCAGAAAAATGGTAATCATAATCATGACAAGTTTTAATATAATCATCACTACTTTTTATAGCATACGTGTCATCACAATAATCATCATAAGTAGCAACTTTGTTCTCATCATAATCAAATGAAACCTCTTCCAAGATAGTGGAATCATTAGTAAATAAAGTCATAACCTCTCCAAATCCACTTTCATAATTGTCACAATAAGATTCAACACCCTCCAAAATAGTGGGATCATTACTTCCTAAAGTTGACACTCTTCCAAACCCACTTTCATCAATTTAATCATCATAAATAGGAGGCATGCTATCATTGATGAAGCTATGTACCTAGGGTAGGGTCATAGGCCTAACCTAGATACCTTCCCAAGGTCATCACTCTAAAAACAGAAGCTTTAATGATCATTATGTCTCTTTATTACTAGCGTTACCAGTAACGCCCCCCTCTTGATGTACCTTAAACCCTTTGTAACGTGGGCTGGCCGGGGTCCTGGCGCACTCTATATAAGCCACCCCCCTCCACATGCATAAGGGTTCGCACCCCTGTAAACACACATACGATAATCACCGACCGCCTCCGGCCCAGACGAGGGCTGTTACTTCTTCTTAGAAGGGCCCGAACTCAGAAACTCGGTGTACAACTCGCCATAGCTAGGATCTTGCCTCTCCATACTACCCCCCTATTCTACATCACAATCTTAGTACCATGACAGTTGGCGCCCACCATGGGGTAGGTGTCTTAGCGACTTATTGGAGAAGTTGCAATTTTTTCGATTCCCATCATCATGGTTTCTGGCGGAGGCTTGGCCGAGGGCCGCGAGATCCGTCTCGGCAAGCTCGTGTTCGTCGCTGACGCCTCCACTTGGCTCCAAGAGGCCCCGCTTGACGTCGAGGCGCTCCCCATCCGTGGGGCAACACACTTTTGCGTGTGCGTCCGCGGCGTCCTTCTGCGACAGCCGTCGACTCAGTATCGGTCGGCTAATGTGGCGTCCTCGCTCTCTGCTGCTCGCTGGCGCAAGGGTTCCGGCCGGTCGCGGCTCCAGCGGTGGGTGAGTGTCGGCGTTTTGGGAACGGGGGTCCCCAGACTTGCTCGCCTGCATGCTCTGGGCGTGGCTCAAGGAGGCCCAGACATCCCATCTTCATCAACGCATCTCAAGACCTCGCGAGGGGCCGATTGCTGGGCGGACGACACGGAGCTTCTCAGCACGGCCTCATCAGGCTGGCTCATGAGGAGGCGGAGAGTTCAAGGCAGGGTACTCGCGAGGTGCCCATGACGCAAGCCATGAGGACCAAGGGCGCCATTGGCGCCAGCCCAGAAGGTCCTCCTTTCCTCTTGGTGCAAAGGGAGCAAGCACAAAGTAGAGCATCAAGCAAAGGCATCCGCTTGGTGCAACAAGACCAAGACCAGCCCAAACGGCTAGAAGGGAGTCATCAGGAGCCCAAGCAAAAGATCACCAGAGCCTTTGGCAAAGCGAGGACCAACTTTAGTTAGGATAAGTGTACCCGCTGTTCCCCTTCAAAATGGCCAATTGTTGGCACCCTTCCCGCTCAATATTTGGGAAGAGGCCCAGGGCCTTCGCCTATAAATAGGAATAGCCACACTCAGAGCTAGGGCATCTTAGAGAGAATAAGAGAGACCGGAATCCTCATCAAGAAACCAGTAGCTAGAGCAACTGAACATCACCTAGCAGTTCATCACACACGCCAAGAACAGACCCTCGCGAGGCTATTCTCCCTTGTATTGTTCCTCATCAGCCCAAGAGGCAATCCACCACACCACACACTGGAGTAGGGTATTACACCACAATGGTGGCCCGAACCAGTATAAATCTTGTGTCTCTTGTGTTGTTCCGTTAGTAGTTTAGGTCCTCGCGATTCGGGCGGCGCGAGATGAAGGAAGGTTGATCACCGCGCACTCCCAAAGGTTCGAACCTCAAGGGTCTGCCGGAACCCGAAACCAAATTTGGCGCGCCTGTAGGGGTGCGCCTGAATCTGCCTTTCGCTCGTTTTTCCCCGACCACCGCAACCATGTTTGATGCCCGCCGGGCTCAAGGCCGAGCGCCGAGCCACCTCGCTTCCATGTCGCCCGGACGGCTTCCGACAATGGTGCCTCGCTCCTCACCGCTCATTGTCAACACCACCACCGCCCGGCGGGAACGGGCAGCAAGCATCGCCCCGCACACCTCGGTGACCCCAGGGGAGGAGCCGCGCAGCTTCCTCATGGCCGCAACCCACCCGGGGTAAAACCTCATGAAGTTGCCCGGGAGCAGCGGCGTCCTCACCGTACCTGGAGATACCAAGGTGCGCTGCGAAGCCGGCTCACCTCAAGACGGCGTCATGGGCGCAGCCCCGGCCGGCGCGGAAGCCCTCAAGTTCAAGGGGCTGCGCCACCAAGAAGAAGCAGCTTGTTCACTCAAGACAAGGCGGAGACCAAGCAGACACTTGTCGACGAGGACGGGTCCACAACGCCACCAGACCGACGCCTTAACTCGCCGAGCACCCGTGTACTTCGCCAAGACTGCGTGTTACGGGATGCGAGGGCACGGTACCCCATGCCGCGAAGCTCCTCGTCGCTTATTGGTGGCTTCGCGCAAGTCGCGCACTACTTCCGTGGTCATTCAATCAAGGTTGTCTCGCATACCCCCGGAGAGGGTGCTCAGAGCCCCAACTCGCCGGAAGGATCGCCGAGTGGAACATTGAGCTGCAGCATTCCAGCCGAGTTCAAAGACAACCAGAGTCATCAAGGGGGCCGCTACGGCAGATTTCATGGCCGAATGGATGAAGCACCGGCCTCGTGGTCGGGCGAGGATCGGTCCCTTCCCCAGAAGCGGCTGTAAGGTTGGGTCATGTACTTCGACGAGCGCTTCCAGACAGGGCGCTGGGCTGGGGCAGGCTCATATCTCCCGCCAGACAAGCTCTACTATGCCGTGCAGCTCTGCTTCCAAAGATGGCGAGAAGGTCTCCAACAATATAGCGATCACGAGGGGCTGATGGTGGGTCCAGGCTGCCGCTGCCCCGGGGTGAAGCGCCTACCATCAAGGGTGATTCGCAGCCTCGCCAATTTCTCCAACAAGGTGTACGAGCCAAGAGATGAACACATGGAGGCCTACCTTGGCGGAGGTCCGCAGGATGGAGAAACAGCCTGGGGTTGAGTTGCAGCACGTGCTGCAAGGCACCAATCAAGAGGCCGATGACATCGCCGAACGAGCCTCCAGGAGGTTACCCCAGAGCCGGGCGCCTTGAGGAACAGCTCATCAAGCCTCAGCCCTGCCGCCACTATCAAGCACAAGACAGCCTCGGAGGAGCTTCTCACCACTGCCCGGGAGCCCCACTGTGGGTTCGCCTCAGAGCACGCCCGCTCCTAACGATGGAACCTCAAGAGGAGTGCTGGATCACGGAGCTCAAGAGTTACTTAACGCTGGGACTTTGCCGAGAAGGAGGAGGAGGCAGATCGTGGTGGCGCGACAAGCCATGGCATACAGCATAGCTCTACCGGAAACGACCGAACGGCGTATCCCTGCGCCGCATCACCAGGAACAGGGAAGGAACTGCCGCGATATACATGGCGGAGATTGTGGGCACCATTCGCCGTCACGGACCTCGCGGCAAGGCTTTCCGCAGCGTTTTATTGGCCCACCGCGCCAATGACGCTTATCGAACTCGTGAAGGCTTGCAAGGCTTGCCAATTCCATGCCAAGCGATCCACCACCAGCAGGAGGTCTCGCAAACCATCCCCTCACTTGGCCATTCGCGTCCGGGGCTGGACATTCGGCCCTTTTCCTGGGCGCCAGGGGCTATCGCCACTCTATGTCGCCAGGACAAATTCACCAAGTGGGCTGAAGTCGAGGCCGTCGCGCCATCCCCGCTGGTTCTACGGTCAAGTTCATCAAGGGCATCGTGAGTCGGTTCGAGTGCCGAACCGCATCATCACCGACAACGATATGTTACGCCGTGGCGCACTTCGCAGCAACGCCAGGCCGAAGGGCTAACGCAGAGGTCCCGAGAGGCCTCAAGACCAGACGCTCAAGAAGAAACCGAGGCCCGCGGCAGGGGCTGGTATGACGAAGCCCGTCCAGACAGGTCCATCCGCACAACCGCAATCAAGCCAACCGGGAGACCCCTTCTTCCCGGTTCACGGAGCCAAGCGGTCCTCCTCACGAGGTCAAGCGCCGATCCCGCTGGTCCCGGCGCTCATGAAATGCCGGAGGACGCCATGCGGGGACGCACTCGGCCGGGGAGGAGCGCCGAGAAGAAGGCCATGAAGCGGCAAGGTACCAGCAGCACTCCGCGATACCACCGCCGCAACATCCGCCTGTAACTCTCGAGGTAGGGGACCCGTGCTCCACCGGTCCTCTCTGTGGAGGGATTGCATAAGCTCCCATGTGGAGGGCCCGCTCAAGGTTGTTCATGTTTCCAGTGCCTGGCCCGTGAGCTTGAGACTCAAGAGGGAGTACCTATACGTAACGCGCGGGAACATCCAGCACCTCCAAGGTTTTACCCCTAAAAGGCCCAGAGCTCGTGAAGAAGGCTAATGCCCGTGAAGCTCATCTTTTGGAAAAGGCCCAGAGCTCGTGAAGAAGGCTAATGCCCGTGAAGCTTATCTTTTGGAAAAGGCCCAGAGCCTGTGAAGAAGGCGAATGCCTGTGAAGCTCATCTTTTTGGAAAAGGCCCAGAGCCTGTGAAGAAGGCGAATGCCTGTGAAGCTCATATTTTTGGAAAAGTCCCAGAGCCTGTGAAGAAGGCGAATGCCTGTGAAGCTCATATTTTGGGAAAAGGCCCAGAGCCTATGAAGAAGGCGAATGCCTGTGAAGCTCATTCTTTTGGAAAAGGCCCGGAGCCTGTGAAGAGGGCAAACGCCCGTGAAGCTTCCTTCCCAGAAGAAAGGCCCGGAGCCTGTGAAGAGGGCCAACGCCTGTGAAGCTCGCCGCCTGTGACACTCTCACGTAATAATGAGTTGGGGTTGTACACGCCTGAGTCTCGTGGGTGCCGCCTCAGCCCGGGCTCCCTCCCACGCCCAAAGGGCAGCACTTAGCTCTGCTACCGGTGAGAAGACGTGAAGACTAGACTAGGTGCCGGACGCGGCTTTTTCATTTGCTTTCTACAGCTTGACTAGTTATTCCCATTTGGAGTTTTTATCAAAACTATCGCCTTCTTTTGGTCCGTCTGTTCTTCGATCTTTTTCGCCTCCCGCCGATTTTCTCTTTATGGGGACTCGCGAGGCGAGGCCTCGGAGCCCTCGCGAGCTGCTCTGTCCCTATCCCTCAAGTTTTCACGGCCCTGGTCCACAGCCGAGCACCCTCCCGACCATGCCTCACGGGCATCACAACGCTAACACGGGCCCGATCGGTCGCCTCACGCCACGGCCGGAGTTCACTTGGTAATGGGTGTACAAATGTAAAGGAACAGATCAGATAACAAGAGCAAGACAATAATTAATGGCGTTAACCTAAACACGCCACTGCTGGGCCACATTGTTGCCTTTTTACGCATGAGGAAAGAAAGGAAAAGGACAAAAGAAGGTGATAGACGCCTGCGCCGCCCTCTTGAAGGCTCGAGCCGCCTCCGAGCTCAGCGGACTCTCTCGGCTTCACCTGTATGCGCGGCAAGCGGACCCGCTGCCACCCCCAAGCGCGCGCGCGGCTTGGGGCTGGCGCGCCGCTGCCGGAAGAATCACCACCAAGAAGAGCTGGTGAAACATGAGGAGTCACGGCATCGCCACCAAGACGCCAAGACCGCCTTCCATCCACGCCGGGCTGAGTCCTCGTCGCGGTCGCCGCCTTCGTGGAAGCACCCCATGCGGCGACTGCCTTCCCCAACACCTCACGAGAGGGTGGCGCCGCCGCACTTGAAGTGCAGGGAGCACCGGCGGCGAAGACCACGCTGAGCGAACGCCCGCCACCGCTGGTCGTGAACAGTTCCTCAGAGAGACCTCCAGAGAAGCCCACGGCCCGGCCACAAGAGCCATCTGCTCGAGCCGAGGCCACCTGTGGCGCCATCCGGGAGCTCACCTGTGAGGAAGCGCTGAGCTGAAGCGGACGCCGGACGGCCTCCGCCTCACCATGAACTCCGCAGCGCAAAGAAGCATGGAGGCGTGGCCTCGGGGACGCGCGCCGAGCACGCCCGACAATGACCGCCGCCTGCTGCAAGGCTGAGAGCTCTCCCCACGCATCATGGGGACCGCCAGGAGGCTGTGGATGCTTACAGGGCGACTCGACCACGCCTAGGCAGAGGAGAGGAAGACTCGACCGACGGCCCTCCCCCTCTCGCGGTCGAGAACTTCCTTGGTGGAGCCATGGAGAAGAAGGAGCGACAAGAAAGAATAGACCGAAGGGCGCCCACCGCCTGCATTTATAGCCGAGAAGACCAACCGCCGGCCTCCACGATCACCGTAATCATGACCGACTCGCATGCGTGGACTTGTCGAATCCGGTGGTTACCGAGGCATCGCGGGGAAGCAAAGGCGCAAGCGCCCAATCAACCGCCACGCTGCCGCCTAAGGCCGCAGCTGTTAGGGCCCCTGACGCTCACACTTGCCCTTTCGCCTCCGCCGCTGTTCGGGCGCGCCAGGCCCGGGACTACTGCCGGCATTTTGGGAACGGGGTGCTCGTCGCGCCAGGGCGTGGCTCAAGGAGGCCCGGACAGCCCATCTTCATCAACGCAGCTCAAGACCTCGCGAGGGGCCGACTGCTGGGCGGACGACAAGGAGCTTCTCGTGCACGGCCTCGCCAGCTGGCTCATGAGGAGGCAGAGACTTCAAGGCAGTGGTACTCGCGAGGTGCCCATGACACAAGCCATGATTTACCAAGGGCGCCTGGCCGGGCGCCAGCCCGCAGATTGTCCTCCTTTCCTCTTTGGTGCAAAGGGAGCAAGCACAAAGTAGAGCATCAAGCAAAGGCATCCGCTTTGCAACGAGACCAAACCAGCCCCAACGGCCGGAAGGGAGTCATCGTGGAGCCCAAGCAAAGGCCATCACCTGAGCCTTTGGCACGCGAGGACCAACTTTAGTCAGATAAGTGTACCCGCTTATTCCCTTCAAATGGCTAATTGTTGGTGCCCTTCCCGCCAATATTTGGGAAGAGGCCCAGGGCCTTCGCCTATAAATAGGAATAGCCACACTCAGAGCTAGGGCATCTTAGAGAGAAGAAGAGAGACCGGAATCCTCATCAAGAAACCAGTAGCTAAAGCAACTGAACACCACCTAGCAGTTCATCACACACGCCAAGAACAGACCTTCGCGAGGCTGTTCTCCCTTGTATTGTTCCTCATCAGCCCAAGAGGCAATCCACCACACCACACACTGGAGTAGGGTATTACACCACAATGGTGGCCCGAACCTGTATAAATCTTGTGTCTCTTGTGTTGTTCCGTTAGTAGTTTAGGTCCCTCGCGATTCGGGCGGCGCGTAGACGGTGGAAGGTTGATCACCGCGCCGCACCCAAAGTTGTTCGAATCCTCAAGGGTCTGCCGAACCCGAACCGACAAAGGAGGCACGCGGTGGCTCGCCACCGCCACTCCGCAAGTCGCGCAATCGAGCCCGACGAAACTCTTTATGCATGTTCGACCGTTCACGAGATCGTGCATCCGAAAAGCGACAAAGAGCGATTCTCCGGGCGGAAGTCCTAATGGTCAACGGACCATGCAGTCCTCCTGGCTTCCTCCGCGACGACGGAGGCGATGGCGGGGGCGATCCGTCGCACGCCCACGAGGAATACCGCCCCGAGCCCCTCTCTTCGCAGCAGAGGGAGGAACTTCATCGTCGTAACATGGATGCGCTTTACACTCCTATCATTGGAGAAACCCCCAAGGCCTGGGCCTTGGAGGAGGCGTGCCTGGCCAACTTGGTTGAGCGATTGACCGAGAATTTCCAAAGACGACTGACGAGCGCAGCGCGCAGCAGATTCCTCGAGTCCAACATGCACAAATTTTTCCACCTCCAACTCAGGTATACCGAACTCTGATTCAGAATCTCACAGCTGCAGCCCGAATAGCAGAGTCGATTCAGCCCTCCCAGTCAGAAGCTCGCAGAGGTTTGATGCAGATCAGGGGTTTACTCCGGGCAGCGGGAGAGCAAAACACAGCAGTATCTCAGTCACGGAATAGGATCCATAGCATATCCATGGTAGCAGACACAGTCCAGTCGGCACACAGCCCAAGATCGCCCCCGAGACATGAAGGACGTGGAGACCGACGAGATCAGTACAGAAACTGTGAGCAGTATGATCACCGACTCGACCATGATGGTCGTCGTCGAGTGCCGACGCCTCCCCCAAGGAGTGGGTCATACGTGCCTCGGGAGCATGATGATGACGCCTCACAAAGCAGGGCGAAGGATTCCAACGACTTCGGAGCCAAAGCTTCGATGCGAGATCTATTCTCATTCAAGGTCTGGTTGACAGGAACAGAGTGCACAGAGAAGGCCATGATAGAGATTACCCGACTGGCAACAGAGTCCATGTTTCAGGTCCCGAGTGTTTTAGCAGAGCCATCAGGGCTGCAGTGATTCCTCCCAACTTCAAAGTTGGCGATCGAGTCGCTAAGTTCATCGTGAATCCAAGCCTGACACTTGGCTTGAGGATTACTGAGTGGCTGTTCAGATTGGTGGCGGCAACAATGAAGTGGCCATGAAGCACCTTCCTTTGATGTTGGAAGGCTCGGCTAGAGTGTGGTTGAATCGGTTAGCACCTGGCAGCATATATAGTTGGGAGGAACTCGCCCGAGTGTTTGTTAGGACCTTCGAAGGTACATGCAAATGACCAGCAGGGTTAACAGAGTTGCAGTCCTGTGTGCAGAAACCGAATGAAACCTTGAGAGACTATATCCAGAGATGGATCACGTTGCACCACATGGTGGAGAATGTGTCAGATCACCAAGCAGTTTGTGCCTTCAAGAAAGGTGTCAAGTATCGAGAATTGAACCTAAAGTTCGGTCGGACTGGGGATATGTCTCTGAGTCGGATGATGGAAATTGCCACCAAGTATGCTAATGGTGAAGAGGAGGATCGGCTCTGGAGTGGCAAGCACAAAACAGTCGCCCATGAAACCGGAGGAGGGAACTCTAGTCGGAAGTAGAAGCGCAAAGCCGAGCCAGCTGCTCCTGGCGAAGCCTTAGCCGTGACTCAATGAAAGTTCAAGGGGAAGCCCAAGGGGCCATGGAATCCCAAGAAAGTCAAAGATCAAGATGGAAATGATGTGTTGGATTTGCCCTGTCACATTCATACCAAGAAAGATGAGGAGGGTAACCTGATTTACCCCAAACACACCACTCGGCAATGTCGGCTCCTGATTCAACAGTTCCGAGAGAAACAACCCAAGGAAATGGAAAAGGAGTCGGACAAGGGTGAGGATAAAGAGGAAGAAGATGATGGTTTTCCCAACGTCAATTCCACTTTGAAGATTTTTGTTGATGTTGAAAGCAAAAGTCGATTGAAAGTTATAAACAGAGAGGTGAATATGGTTGCTCCGGCGACACCCAGTTATCTGAAGTGGTCCCATACTGCCATCACATTCGACCAGTCTGACCACCCAGCACGTATAGCCACCCCTGGGAGGCAAGCGCTGGTGGTCGGCCCAGTTGTTGAAGGCACTCGACTGACTAAAGTGCTGATGGATGGTGGTAGTGGCCTAAATATCCTGTATGCGGAGACCTTGAAGGGAATGGGCATTCCGATGTCCAAACTCGTGAAAGCAATATGAGTTTCCATGCTATACCGGCAAAAGGCTGAATCACTCAGCCAGATCGCCTCGACGTGGCTTTCGGTGATTCCAAAAATTACCGCAAGGAAAAGTTGATGTTTGAAGTCGTGGATTTCCAGAGTGCTTACCACGCTATTCGGTAGGCCTGCTTATGCATGTTTTATGGCTCGACCATGTTACCCGCATTCTCAAACCAAGATGCTCGGTCCGTGAGGGGTGATCACTATCACCGGCAATCGATGTATACGGAAGAGTGCTTCCGTAAGGGCTCAAACATCGCCGATGCCCAAATGGCGTAGTAGAATTGCAAGAGTATCGTAAAAGTGCAGATCCGAGGATTTGCTACGAGCCAAGAAGCCTGCCATGACATCAGATTTCAATCGCCAGTGAAACGGCCGATTCATATTCACCGACCGATTCCAATGCTGCCCGACTCACATTTCGACAACACTTGACTCTAAATAGGAAGAAGCGCCATCCAGCTTCCTCCATGAGAACTGGGACATCTTTGCATGGAAACCTTCCGACATGCCGTGTTCCTGTGGGGCTGGTTGAGCACCGCTTATGAAGTCGACCCAAAAGCTTAAACCAATAAGGAACATCTTCGACGGTCCGTCGTACAGAAGAGGAAAGCAATTGGTGAAGAAGTAGCTCGGCTCCTGGCAGCTGAGTTTATCCGAGAGATTTACCACTCCGAGTGGCTCACCAATGTTGTCATGATCCCTAAGAAGGACGACTCACTTTGCATGTGCATTAACTTCAAGCATAACAATCGGGCCTGCCCGAAAGATCACTTTCCTCTCCCCTGTATCGACCAAATAGTCGACTCAACTGGGGGGTGTGAGCAGTTGTCCTTTTTGGACGCCTATTTCGGGTATCATCAGATCCGATTGTATTGACCCGATGAGATAAAAACGGCTTTCATCACTCCATTCGGATGCTTCTGTTATGTCACCATGCCATTCGGCCTGAAGAACGCTGGAGCCACATTCATGAGGATGATTCAGAAGTGCTTGCTCACTCAATTCAGTCGGAATGTGGAGGCATACATGGATGACATTGTGGTCAAGTCACATAAAGGTTCTGACCTGCTGGCTGACCTTGCTAAAACTTTTGCCAACCTCAGAAGGTATGATATCAAGCTTAATCCATCAAAGTGCACATTCGGAGTTCTTGGCGGAAAATTATTCGGTTTCCTCGTTTTCGAACGAAGGATCGATGCTAACCCAGAGAAAGTTGGTGCTATACTCCGGATGAAACGCCATGTGTGTGTGCACGATGTACAGAAGCTTACTGGTTGTTTGGCCGCCTTAAGTCGATTCATTTCTCGCCTCGGTGAAAAGGCATTTTCTTACCGACTAATGAAGAAGTCTGATAAGTTCGAGTGGACTCGGGTCGATGCAGCATTTGAAGAGCTCAAAGCCCTCGCTTCCACCCAGCCGGTGCTTGCTGCCCCAATCAAAGAAAGAGCCTTTATCGCTTACATTGCATCCATCGGACAAGTTGTCAAGACAAGATTTACTACGAGCGGTAAGAATAAGTAAAAGCTTATAAAGTTCAGCGCCCCGTATATTATGTTTCTGAAGTTCTGACTCCATCCAAGCAAAGATATCCACATTATCAAAAGCTTGTCTATGGGATTTATTTGACCACAAAGAAGGTTGCACACTATTTCTCTGACCACTCCATTACAGTCGTCAGTGATGCTCCATTATCAGAGATTTTGAACAACAGAGATGCAACTGGTCGAGTGGCAAAGTGGGCGATTGAACTCGTTCCCTTGGATATCAAGTTTGAGGCAAAGAAAGCTATCAAGTCCCAAGCAATAGCAGATTTCCTTGCCGAGTGGATCGAACAGCAGCTGCCGACTCAAGTCCACTCGGAGCACTCGACCATGTTCTTTGATGGCTCCAAGATGCTGAATGGTTCCGGTGCTGGGGTGGTACTGGTATCCCCCCGAGGAGACAGGCTCTGATATGTTCTCCAGATTCACTTTGATTCCTCCAATAACGAAGCTGGATATGAAGCACTCTTATATGGGTTACGTATGACCATTTCACTCAGCGTTCGTCGCCTCATGGTCTACGGTGACTCAGATTTGGTAGTCAATCAAGTGATGAAGGAGTGGGACGTTAGAAGCCCAGCTATGACTGGTTACCGTAATGTAGTGAAGAAGTTGGAATAGAAGTTTGAGGGGTTAGAGCTCCATCATATACCCCGACTGAAAAATCAAGCAGCCAATGATTTGGAAAAAATAGGTTCCAAGAGAGAAGCTATTCTCAAAGAATGTGTTTTTGGAACACATTCATACACCTTCGCTCAAGAAGATCCTTCACCAAGAGCCCCGCAGCCTAAAAGTGCCACAGATCCGACTAAAGTCGAGGTCCCAGCCGTGGTCGACTTGATCATGGAGGTTTTGGTCATAACTCCCGACTGGACAGTGACATACATTGCGTATATCCTTAGGAAGGAACTCCCAGAGGATGAAGAGGAGGCCCGACAGATCGTTCGTCAATCAAAAGCCTTTACTATGATAAGAGGACAGCTGTTCAGAGAAAGTGTGACTAGAGTCAGCCAGAAATGCATAACACCAGAAGAAGGTCGAGTGATCCTCAACGACATCCACTTGGGGACCTATGGCCACCATGCTTCCTCTCGGACCATTGTGGCCACAGCATACCGAGCTGGATTTTATTGGCCACGAGCAAATGAAATGGCGAAAGATATAGTCGACAAATGTGAAGGCTGCCAGTTTTACTCCAACATGTCCCACAAGCTCAGATCAGCCTCAAGACCATTCCACTCATCCGCCTTTTGCTATTTGGGGGTTAGATATGGTTGGGCCCCGAGGACCGGTAGGAGCGGCTTCACTCATGTGCTTGTAGCAATGATAAGTTTACCAAATGGATTGAAGCTGTTTATCAAGAATCTTGAAGCCAAGATCGCCATCGCCTTCATCGAGAGTTGACATTCAGATATGGGGTTCCGCACAGCATCATCACTGACAATGGATCGAACTTCGATTCGGATGAGTTCAGACCTTTTTGAGCTTCCCAAGGCACTCGAGTCGACTATGCTTCAGTCGCCCACCCCAGTCGAATGGACAAGCAGAAAGAGCAAATGGCTTGATTCTCAAAGGACTGAAACCCCGATTGATGCGTGATCTCAAGCACACAGCAGGCGCCTGGGTTGATGAACTTCCTTCAGTTCTTTGGGGATTGAGGGCAACTCCCAATCGGTCGACTGGCCGAACTCCACTTCTTGGTCTATGGAGCTGAAGCTATTCTACCGAGTGACTTGCTTCACAACGCACCCCGAGACGAGCTTTTCTCTGAAGATGAAGCGGAACAGGCCCGTCAAGACGCAGTTGATCTCCTAGAAGAGGAAAGAGAGATGGCTTTAATTCGGTCGACCATTTATCAGCAAAACTTGCGCCGATTCCATGCCAGAAACGTGAGAGGTCAAGCGTTTCAAGAAGGAGACTTGGTTCCTCGAGTGGATTAGAAGAAACCACACAAGCTCACCCCTGCCTGGGAAGGTCACTTCATCGTCACCAGGGTGCTTCACAATGGAGCGTATCATCTTTACAATGTCGAACATCAGAAAGACGAGCCACGGGCGTGGAATGAGGAGCTGCTCCGCCCCTTTTATACTTAAGAGCTCATTCTGTTGAGTTGTAATAAGAAATACCTTTGTAGTTTGTTTATTAGAGACAAGAGTTCTACAGTCTTCTAAGAATGATTGTCGTTGCTTATACTTGTGTCTAAAATCCCCCAATGGGTGACTTAGTTGCGGATCTGTTTCGCCTAAGTTTATTAGCTGCGAATCCGTTTCGCCTAAGTTTATAAAATCCTACCGACTGGTGAGCAAGCCTCTCACTCGGGGGCTTAGCTGCGAATCCGTTTTGCCTGAGTTAAAAAAAATCCTACCGAGTGGTGAGCAAACCTCTCACTCGGGGGCTTAGCTGCAGTCAAGTACTCGCCTAAGTTTAAAAAATCCTACCGAGTGGAGAGCAACCTCCACACGGGGCTTAGCTGCAGTCAAGTACTTGCCTAAGTTTAAAAAATCCTACCGAGTGGTGAGCAAGCCTCTCACTCGGGGGCTTAGCTGCAGTCAAGTACTCGCCTAAGTTTAAAAAATCCTACCGAGTGGTGAGCAACCTCCCACTCGGGGGCTTTGCTGCAGTCCAGTGCTCGCCTAAGTTTAAAAGAAATCCTACCGAGTGGTGAGAAACCTCCCACTCGGGGGCTTAGCTGCACCAAGTACTGCCTAAGTTTAAAAATCCCACCGAGTGGAGAGCAACCTCCCACTGGGGCTTAGCTGCAGTCAAGCACTCGCCTAAGTTTAAATCCCACCGAGTGGAGAGCAACCTCCCACTGGGGCTTAGATGCACCAAGTACTCCCTAAGTTTAAAAAATCCTACCGAGTGGAGATCAACCCTCCCACTTGGGAGCTTAGCTGCACTCCATTACTCGCCTAAGTTTAAAAAAAATCCTACCGAGTGGTGAGCAACCTCCCACTCGGGGACTTACATGCAGTCAAGTACTGGCCTAAGTTTAAAAAATCCTACTGAGTGGAGAGCAACCCTCCCACTCGGGGGCTTAGCTGCAGCCAAGTACTCGCCTAAGTGTAAAAAATCCTACCGAGTGGAGAGCAACCCTCTCAATCGGGGGCTTAGCTGCAGTCAAGTACTCGCCTAAGTTTAAAAAATCCTACCGAGTGGAGAGCAACCTTCCCACTCGGGGGCTTAGCTGCAGTCAAGTACTCGCCTAAGTTTAAAAATCCTACCGAGTGGAGAGCAACCCTCCCACTCGGAGGCTTAGCTGCAATCCAGTACTCGCCTAAGTTTGTAACGCGCCCATATCCGCAAGGACGACGAGGTGCAGGTCGACTGCAACCTTCTCCTTCGGTGCTGCACCACAAGTACAACGTGCGCTCCATCCCGATCCGCAAGGACGACGAGGTGCAGGTCAACTGCAACCTTCTCCTTCGGAGCTGCGCCACGAGTACAATGTGCGCTCCATCCCGATCCGCAAGGACGACGAGGTGCAGGTCGACTGCAACCTTCTCCTTCGGAGTTGTGCCACGGGTACAACGTGCGTTCCATCCCGATCCGCAAGGACGACGAGGTGCAGGTCGACTGCAACCTTCTCCTTCGGTGCTGCGCCACTAGTACAATGTGCGCTCCATCCTGATCTGCAAGGACGACGAGGTGCAGGTCGACTGGAACCTCCTCCTCAGAGCTGCATCTCAAGTACAAAAATGTTTCGAGTAAAGAATAAATTCTACTTGAAGGCAAGCACAAGCATATTCGAGATAAACCAAATCCAGATGAATCTTAAGGTTCCGACCGCGGATTAAAATACTCGGGCATCAAGCCCGAAGAAGTTTAACGGTTACAAAAATCACTCGGCATCCCGAGGAAAATTTAAGGTGGAGCATAAAAGTTTGTTCACTCCGCAGGAGGAGGCCTGGCAGGCTCGACGAATTCGTCCAGGTCAATTACATTGGTAATCCGAGTGGTGGCAGCAATAAAGGTCTCCATGAAGGATTGGAAGTCGTGCTTCTTGGTGTTGGCAACCTTGATCGCTGCCAGCTTCTCTTCTCGCACTTCCTTGCAAAGGGACACGAACCAAAGATGGGCTACATCAGCGCCAAGACCGGGCGTAAGACTTCTTCCATTCTTGCGCTCGACCGGGAATCTCATTAAGTCGAGTCATCAGAGACTCGAGGTCATTCTGGAGTGTTGCCCCTGGCCAGAGTGTCGTGTCGATCCGCAACATCGCGACCTTCAGTCGAGCAAAATAATCAACAATGCCGACAACACGAGATTCCAATCGCAGTACATTCATGGCAGCCTCATCCTTCACTGGAGAATGAATGGGGTCCAACCTTGTCTCAATTTTCCCAGTCTCTTCCTCGAAGTTCCGGCAAAATTCTACACGTATGATTCAAAGATGAGTCAGCGGTTGTATATCGAGTCGACAAGGACAAGTCAGTCGGTTGAAAGAAAATACCTTCAAGCATGACGAACAGCTTCTTGGCAAGACCTCCCAGCTAATTCTCCAGATCGTCCCTCTTGCGAGCAATGCCTTCCATTTTATCGTTCAGATTGTTCTTATCCTTCTTCAGACGGTTTGCCTCCTTATTGGCTTCATCAAGGGCAGTTTTCAGCTTGGCGTTTTCTTCCTCCAGCTTGCCGATTGAAGCTAGCTTCTGTTCGGCGAGGGCGGTTTTCTCGTCAGCTGCTTTCTGGGCGGCCGCAAGATCTTGGTCCTTTTTCGCCAAAGCTTGGTCTGGGCTCAAGGAAACAACGCCGTTCGTAAAAAGTAGAATAGAGCCTGGTACAAAGACAAACTAGTCGGCAAGCTTTCTCTTACCAGCAGCTTCATCCTTGGCCCTTCTGCAGATTTGTCTTGGCCACTTCCAGATCGAGGTTGAGCTGAATCTGTTTTTTCTCCAATTCAGCAAAACGAACTCCAAGTTCACGGGATTTCTGTAATCAAGGGACAGTCAATCGACAGATGGAAAGATCAGTTACTTCATAACAATAGTCCGACAAATTCAAGTTGTTTTCAGACCATAGTCGACTGCCCACAGTCAACCACGGTCTCGGGGACTACACCTAGTGGGTGCACTTAGCGTGCCCCCATTGATTCAGTTTCCACTAGACATGGAATATCCAGGCAAAAAAAGAGACAGAGAGAGAGAAGAAAATCTAAGACCATAGTCGACTGCCAGCAGTCGACCACGGTCTCGGGGACTACACCCAGTGGGTGCACTTAGCGTGCCCCCACTGATTCAGTCAAAGTGAGAGTTTGCTCAGTGGAAAATCAAAACACACTACAAAAAAAGGACACATCCGTGACATTTTGGGCCGAACGATTTTTTTTCTGTCATACATATGACACTTCTATGACGATAATTGTGACAAAACCCGGTATCATCATAGATGTGGTGGGCTCCTACTTCTATGACAAAAAGTCATGACAGAAAATGGGCTTTTCGTCCTGTGTGGGCCGGAGACGCGGCTGCTTGACTTTCTTTGGCCCGTCCATGACGGAAAAACCGTGGTAGAAGCGAGGGGGAGGAAAATTTCGGGGAGTTGCCGGTTACGGTGGGAGGTCGGGGGCCGAGCGATGCTTGTTTCTCTCGTAAGTACGCACATGTGTGCGAGGCATTGGCTCTAATCAAGCCGAAGCGAGGCGTTGGGCTCTAATCGAACCCGAGCGATTGACTGCAGGTTACGCTGTTATCGAACTCCGAAAGCGATCGATCGATGGCTGTTAATCAACCCGATGGAGCGATTCTTCGCTATTTCGCTAATTGAAGCCGATCGATGATGCCTCAGGATGAACAAAGGAGCGCTATGGGGAGTGGATGAATAGTGAGCGGTGGCGTTGCTCTCGGATGAACAGGAACCCGTGGTGTGGAGGGCTGGATGAACAATAGATGGTGGAGGGGTGGCCGTGGAGGGGTGGTTGAACAGGACCCCGTGGTGTGGAGGGCTGGATGAACAGAGATGATGGAGGGGTGCCCGTGGAGGGTGGTTGAGCAAGAATCGTGGAGTAGCGCGGTGGAGGCTGGATGAACAGACCCTTGGAGGCCGGAGGAGGTCGACGGTAGCCCGTGGAGGCCGGAGGAGGTCGACGGTGGAGATGAAAAAGATCCCGTGGAGTCCTGCTTATGCACGCCACACCTCCCCCCCCGCTTCACCGTAGTGCTCCAACACAAGTCCGCTTTGGTCCGCTTTGGCGGCACGCCACACCCTCCCGATCAATAGGACCCCTGCTTCACCATAGGAGGTCCGCTTCTCCGCTTTTGCGGTACGCCACACCCTCCCGATCAACAGACCCCTGCTCCGACCGTAGGAGGTCTGTTTCTCCGCTTTTGCGGCACGCCAGCCCCTCCCGATCAACAGGACCCTGTTTTAACGTGGCCGGTCGAACACAAGGCCGCTTTCTCTGTTCAGCGGTACGCCAGCCTCGCTTCCATCGCCTGTTCCATCCAAGCCCTCCCGGCGAACACGACCACGCATTCCGCTCAACCAGCGGTTGGCTCCTCAACACGACGACGACGTTGTTTCTCCGCTCGACCCAGCCATGTATGTATGCGCGATAGGCGTTAGAGACCCTGGCCGATGTACGCACGCGGGTCAGATTTTCTTTCTTGCACTCGCCGCTGTAACGACGCGTACATGCTACGCGCGCGCTTCTACTACGACACGCAGCGCTTACATCTACGCACACGCGCGTGCCTCTACATCGACCAAGATGTACGCACACGGTCGCGACCAGAATGACAACGCTACGTACACTTTGACCAGGTGGGTCCCGACTGTCAGGCACTTCCTTGCGTGCGAAGATGTAGCTGGTTGGTCCCAACAGTCAAGGGGCGAATCATTTTTTTTCGGACGCACTTCCTTGCATGCGAAGATGTAGCTGGTGGGTCCCAGCAGACAGGGGGAAATGTTTTTTTCGTGAAATACGGTGGCCCGTCCGATGGGTCCCCGCTGTCAAGTGGAGGAATAATTATTTTGCGCGTTATAAGGAGGCACTTCTTTGCTGCGGCCAGGACCCACTGTCAGCCTGTCCACGCATACCCACGTCCGATGGAAGCCATTCTTGACCACGCTGACCACGCCACGCCGAGAGCACCTGTGGCGGTGGACGACGGTGAGGCCTAGGAAGGGACGACGGAGAGCCGGGAAGGCGCGGCAAGGATGCCCACGCCAGAGGAGTATGAGGGTTCACTGCTCGGCATGTGTGAGGCTGCCTCACCGCATAATAACAGGGGTGTGGGTGCGAGAGGGATGGCCCGGCAGCGGTGGGAGTAGTAGGGGCGGTGAGGCCTCCGCGGCATCACAACCGCCACGGGCGGCAAGAGCAAAGGCACGACCAAGCACTACTTTGGGCGGCCGAGCAAGAAGACCAGAGGTTGAAGAAGCACTACGGCCGTTGGATGGACATCGACGGTCATCGGAGCTAGAATCGCTCATATATTGACTAAAGCTGATAAAGGCCTCCGTCCCACCAACTTCAGAGGCCCACAAGTCAGCCCCCACCAAGGTTGGTCCCAGCTAGTGGGGTATTCATTTTTTGTGCGTAATAAGGAGGCACTTCGGTGGGTCCGAGCCGACAATGGGGAACGTTTTGCTGAATACGGTGGTCGACATGTGGGTCCCAGCAGTGGGGAAAGTTTTTTCGTGAAATACTGGTGGCCCGCCCAAAGGTCCCAGATGTCGTGGAGGAATAATTATTTTCCGCATAATAAGGAGGCACTTCCTCAGGCTACTGTGGACCCATTGCCGCCTCTCCACATACAAGATTTTTCGATGGAAGTCGGTCGTTGACCACATTGACCACGCCCGCCGAGAGCACCACGGCGGTAGACGAGGGCGAGGCCTAGGAAGGGACGACGCTGAGCCGAGGAAGACGCGGCAAAGGAAGCCCACGCCGAGAGGAGTACGAGGTTCACCGTTCGGCTCGGCTGTGTGAGGCTGCCGTTGCCGCAGAATAACAGGGGGTGTGGGTGAGTAGAGGGATGCCCTAGCCAGCGGTGGGAGTAGTAGGGGACGCTGAGGCCTGCGCGGCAGCACAGCCGGCCACGGGAGGCGGGAGCAGGTGGTCCCGCCGGCGCTGCTTTGGCGGCTGGAGCAAGAAGATCAGAGATTCAAGAAACACGACGGCCGTTGGATTGACATCCAGCGGTTACGTCTGCTAGAATCGTTTGTTGACGTAGTATATAATAACTAAAAAAAATATTGCATACACATCAACTAAACAGGCCCACAAGTCAGACCACTCCCTCTTTTTTTAATAATTTATATATAGCTCATGGAAACTTCTTTTGCAATTTATTGCAGTCGTTTTTTTGGTTGGCCAGGGCCAATTTTGCATATTTCTGTGGGTTCCAAACTATTTTTAATACCAAAATGTCGAGCCAGATTTAAAGTACTTTGAAGATATATTTGAATTAGGTTAATGCCCATTGAAATAGGAATCTGAAAATGTGAAAAAAAATCAGAAATTATAAAGTAATTGCCAATTTGTCATCTGTTTTTATATTTGCAACCCATTTCATATTTCTTTCAAGGCGTAGAAAAATAATTAGGCCTGGATTGGGTACTCTTCATAAAAAATAAACTGGACTCATTTGCACAAAGAAAAAATAGCTGGGCTGGTCACACGGCGAACATAAAATATAAGCCTGGGCAAGACGGGCCACAGCCCAGTTCAAACCCTGCTCCGTCTCAACAATACCAAAAAAAAATACTGCTCGAGTAGCAACGTCCCAGGTGTCAACCGATCTTGTGCTGTTCTCTTGTCTATTGACTATATACGCTCACAATGTCGTGGGTCCCAGATGTTAGGAAAACACTAGGAGGAGCATTTTATTTTTCCATACGCTGACGTGGTGGGCCCCTATTGTCATCCTCTCCACGTACTTCTGCCGATTCCTATTGTTTGTTGACCGTGTTGACAACGCGAGAGGGCGGCGCTGCGGAAAGCGCACCAAAGCGCACGGAGGACGCCGGCGTTAACGATTTAGAGACGGTGGGCGGCGGCGGCGCCGAGGCGCAAGCCTACCGTGGAGGCGGAAGCAGCAGCCTCAAGCGCTGATTTGGTTTTGGCGGCTCGAGGAAGACAAGACTGAAGAAACACGACTGACTATAAAAGCAGCATGAGTACTTAACAACCTTAACTGAAACCAGTAGGGGCACTTAACAACCAAAGCTGAAAGCAGTATGAGTACTTATACAGGTTCAACCGTACAAAGCACGCCTCGAACAGTGCTACTTTGCCTACAGGCTACAGTTAACCAAGGGTGAGGCCACCAAGCCCCAGGACAAGGCCCAGGGGCCACCCCGCGCATCCACAACCTTCTGAAAGCGGCTTCATCTCGCAACGTGGTCAATAAACAGGATATTCATCGCAATCAATATGGGTTTCTTCGGTGTAGATCCATTCAAGATTGCCTTGCATGGTGTTTTGAATATATACATCAGTGTAAGGCATCCAAAAGATCTATAATCCTTCTTAAACTGGATTTCACGAAGGCGCTTGATACCATCGAACAAGATCTCGATTCTCGTGATTCGAAATGCAAGGGTTTTGATGACCGCTGGACAGGTTGGATTGACAGCATTTTGTCCTCTCCGCCCTCTTCGATCCTCTTAAATGGGGTGCCCGGTAATCACTTTGTTTGCCGCTCGGTGTGCGATGGAGATCCTTTGTCTCCTTTGTTATTTGTGATTGCGGTGGATTTATTGCGCCATGGTCAATGAGATGTGCAAGGAACATTCTCACACTGCCCATACCTACCTCTTCACGGGATTATCCGATTGTTCAATATGCGGACGACACTTTAATTGTCCTTCTGCGGTGGATGACCAACTCATTGCTTTCAAGGAGATGCTTGAGACCTTTGCTAAGTCAACAGGTTTGAGGGTTAATTTTAGTAAGTCATCTTTGATTCCAATCAATATGTCCGATGAAGAGGGTCAACGTATGGCAGCTTTGCTTGGATGTGATGTTGGCTCTATGCCATTTACTTACCTGGGGCTGCCAATGGGTACTACTCGACCCACAATATATGACTTGCTACCTTTAGTGGACCGCATTGAGAGACGTTTATCTACCTCATCCCGTCTGTTGAATCAGGTTGCCGATCGCAACTCTTGAAATCGGTTTTATGTTCCATGTCAATATACTTCTTGTGTTCCTTTCATTACCTCAAGGAATTTTGAAACAGATAGAACGAATCATGCGGCAATGTCTGTGGCGAGGCAACTCTGACACGCCAAGGCAACCTTTAGCAGCTTGGGAGTTAGTTTGTCGGCCCAAGAACCAGGAGGACTTGGGGTTTTGGACCTTGGCAAACAAAATGAAGCCTTGTTGATCAAGCACCTCTTCAAATTTTATAATAAGTTGATGTACCCTGGGTTTCACTTATCTGGGACACATATTATGCTGTTGCTCCACCCCAAGTAACGCAAAGTTGTGGTTCCTTTTGGTGGCGTGATGTGATGAAACTTTATGACAAATTTTGTAAGTTGGCCATCCCTCATGTTCGCTCAGGGGACTCGTGGTTTTCTCGCTGGATCGGTGGCAACTTAATAACGAGGTGGTCTTTATGCAACAGCGTGCTCATGGCTTCATTCTTTTGTCATTGATGACACACTTACCATTAAAATGTAATGGAGCTGCCCGTCCCATCCGACAATTTTCACCTGCCTTTATCGCTTGAAGCTTTTGAGGAATTCAATCAACTTCAGGCTATAATGCCTCTCATAAACTTACGTGAGGGAGTTAGTGACGTGGAAATGGCCTTCAAAAACGGGGACTATCAATCCGGGATCTACTATTTGTCCTGTTTTTACGATGTCGTGGCTGACCCTCTTTTCGTGGATCTCGAAATGTGCTTGCACCTCAAACTCAAGGTGTTCGGATGGCTTCTTTTGATGGATCGCCTGAACACCGTGGATATGATGCTTGAGACGCTATTGGATTATTCAGATGATACTTGTGCCATTTGCTTCTCAGGTTTGCATGAAGATAGAGCTCATCTCTTTTTTGCTTGCAACTTTAGCCAACGTGTCTGGAATTATTTGGGCATTTCATGGAATGTTCAACCTAATCGCACCACTTTTGAAATGGCTTGTGAGGCCAGGAGGAATTTGGTCAACCATTTTTCACCGAGGTAGTATTTACGCCACCGGAATATTTGGACCCAAAGGAATGGAAGGATCTTCGTAAATGAGCTGCCCACTTTCAGAGCTTGGAGGAGGAATTTTATTCATGATATTACTCTCTTAGCTCATAGAATCAAGTGTAAATATAGAGATAGACTAACTGATTGGATAGATTCTTTACACTAATCCTGTAAGTAGCCTTCTTTTCCCTCTTGTTTTCCTTTCTAATTTTGTACGTAATCTGTATTTGTTTTAATAAAGGGCTGTGAGGCTGTTGCCTTGCAGTACATAGTCAAAAAAAAATAAACAGGATGTTCACTTTAGAGCCATGGAAAAGCATGAACATAATCTTCTGTCCTATTCTCGAAGATGGACGGGCCTTCATTATCTGAGACCACCCACGCCTCCAAGGGGAATTGAGTAGGTCGACATAAACATCATGTTTTGACCAAGCGCAAGTCTGACCCGACCATGGTCAGGCATCTGTATAGGAACAATAGAACTCGGCAGTTCCTGTTTCAAGAAGATCACAACTGTAAAACTATGTATAAGCAATAGTTTATGAACAACTTATATAACAGAAAACAACTCGTACCATAAGTTTCTCGACACAGTTGGACCTGTTCAACGAGTGCAGCAGTGGCACACATATCCTACGTGGCCTTCCACCATTGAAACGCCCCACAAGGACCTCAAGACGATCACTAAAGTGTAGGAACATGTGGATGTCGATCCAGTCAACTTCAGTGCCGTTAGTAACAGCCGAGTTATTACATAGTAACAAATGAGCAGACTGCTTAACTCTGAAAAAACCTACACGTGCCACCAATTATAAGACAATATTAGTAAGAAGTAGCATCTTCGTGAGAGATTCGTTGCTACTTCTAAAGTTAAATTGTGATTAGTTAGACAGAATAGGTAGATTAAGAAGTAATCGAGGCAACAAGCAAGAACCAGATACAAAACTAACATGGATGAACAATTGGAACGACGTCGGGGTGGAAGATCACAGTGAAGATGAGACCAAGTTCTGCTATTTCCATCAACATTCGATGCGCCAACTTTCACCAGAACGCTTAAGAAAGTTTATCCAAGTTCGCCATAAAAAAGCAGCGATCTTCTTGGTTCATGAACCCAACTCGGAAGCAATATCCATGGATTGTCTTCACCGTGACCATTAAACTAGTGTATTCAGTTATGGCAAGGCCGAGCATCTTGAGTACATGTGTTCGGGCAGAGCAAATAATACATCGCGGGAAAATAATATGAGAACACAGCATGTTCAAAAAACCCCACCCTCCCGGATAGACAAGAGGATTCTAGGAACATACTGTGCACGCTTCAAAATGATGTGGTAGGATGAGAAGGAACAAGTGTGGCGTCTCATTGCATGCAGAATCTGCAGGTACTCGACTTTGGGCATCGCAATCAAACACACTAGATTCAAGATGAAGAAAGATGCATCAACCATGGCGGCTGCCATCCTAGGATTACTGCGACCAAGGGACTTGGATTTATCAGGATGGATGAAGAATTCATACCTGGTTCTCCATGAGAAAACCCTATGCAATCGCCGAGCGGGGGTTTTCTCTGAACAAGCACACGAGGGAGAAGGGGATTCAAGCCCAGTGAAATATTTCCAATTCATCCGTCCATCTTACTGCTAAAGATGGAAAGGGGGGGTTGTAATTTGATGGCTCATTGGGCATTACTGCGGCGCTACTTCCGGGGTGTGTCTACCGTGAAGTTGTGCACTCTAATTTGTGCATATGGCACGTGGACCCAGTTGCCGGTTGCCCCACATATCAGCGAAAGGAAGTAGAAAGACAGGAGTAACTAGTTACACATAAATATATATTTTGACAGAGAGATACTCCCTCTGTAAAGAAATATACAAATCTTTTATATCACAGGCTCACCTTGCCGAGAAATATACTCCCTCTACAACGCACGGGCATTATGGGGGTTCAGCTTTTTTTATGGGGGTTCAGCTGAGAATATAATACTCAGATAGGCTCATGGTTCTGGACTTTGGGCCGCAGGCCGACCCTGCATGTTTGGGGGCCCATGTGTTCTACCTCAACGCTTTTCATATTGCAAGCGATCGGTACTGCGCTGGTTTTATATGCTGTCGCAAGGCGAATACACAAAATTGAATAAAGCACGGCAGCTGTTGGAATGAAATCGAACAACAGTTCCTAACCAGCAATCAGAATTGCAATTCTATCTACGATATACCATGTGATAAATAATATTGTCGTACTACTTATACACACAGGACACTTGTTTCACCATGCCAGATTATTACATCAAAATCTCTCGGAGGATAGATCAGTTCAGCAGTTGCGTGCTGCTACTGAAGAATTTCAAAGTTCACAGGGTTTTCAAAATTCCAGCCCTTGGAACAGAAACTAGTCATCTTGGATTGTTGGTCGTAGTGACATTGACCCAGATTACTACTACAAGCCAGGTTTGTTGACAATTTTACTTGTCTTTCTTACTCATTCGATATAATATCCAATTATTCACGCCGATTAGTTGCAAACAATAAGTGCTAGACAAACTTCTTCATTCAGATTTTGACGGTCTCTTCTGCAGTTACAATTCTGCATACTTGTCCTAATAAGCTCACAAGTAAATGATTGATTCACTACATCTATGCTTGCCTCGTCATATTTGTTGTCAATATTCTTTTAGGGTGGACCACCCTGTTTCTAAATCTTTGGAACCGTGGACTGAGTGAATAGTATTTCTCTATGTGATCTCTTCCATCATGTGTGGGTAACGAACACTGCATTGTATAGAAAGAAAGTGTCATTTCTAGCTTTTACATAGGTTTCGATCTTTTACATGGAATACAATCTGCCTACTTGCTATGTGTCGTGACTACCAACACTCCACCCTTGAAGCTAAACATTACGCCACTCATAATTGCTTTGTTTATTTGTTCAAATACTGAATTTCATATGATTCTAATGTTCCTACTTCAGTTTTGAAATGTGTGCCTGCCTGTTATAGAGACATAAGGGTTTGTATTTCGTGTGTGGTCCGTCAAGACGGTTGGGGAGGTGAACTTTGCATATGCAGGGGTTTATAGGGAGACACTCTCCGAGTTGAATCCGCAATGCATTCCATAGATAATCTGACTACATTTTATGTTTTCATGAATCTCAGATTCTGAACAGCATCATAATGATTATGAGCTTGCGCGCATGAAAAGAATAAAGCAGAACAATGCCATGGCTGTCAAACTTGGCATTACGGGACTGAAATCAAGTGCGGATGCAATGCAATGCAAACGCTCTCCACCTCTGATTCATGCTCGTAATATGATCCTAACAGTGATTACGAGCTAGAGGGAGACCTAAGTCAATGTAGCTCCCTAGTGGAGGAGTCGAGGAAGATGCCCTATCTTATTCACCCATCAAGGTACTTGCTCTAACTTTCCAAGGTTACATTGCTCGCACATATCTTGCAACTGATGCTTTGCATTGCTTCTACTTTGTTGAACTGCCATTAGCTTAGTTTACACGTCGTGTATGTGAATACGCCCTGCCTATCCATTTTCAGTACATATTCCATCTATCATCATACCATATTTATCCATTCAAATGCTATTCTTGTGTATCGACGCTCAAAGGAAGAGCACGATTGCTGATCGTGGAGGAGCACAAGCAAAGTATTTGGAAAAGGTAGTGGCTTTTGATAAATCAAATAGCCCATTAGGTGTAATTGCAATATCACCGACCCACAAAATACCCCAACTCTAGCAGACTCTAGCCCTACTACTTTGGTCATTTCGATGCCCCAACTCGCAGACCCCAACCGCAGCAAACAAGATGATTATGCCAGTTGACATAGCACCATTGTCTGACATAAAACCCCATTCCAAAGAAAGAGTACACCAAATCCAGTTTCCAAATCCTTTTTGAACCGAGAGAGTCCCAATTGCAGCAAATAGGACCCCTATTCCATTTCTTCCCGTTTAGAAGACGGCTTATGTTGTTGTCAAGAACTTTGTCGCATCTTTCCTTCATGGAATGATTATACCATGATACGAACAATTTCAGCCTTCCTCCGCAACTTACGCGTAAGTAATGTACTAATGTTATTCATGGTCATTATCGCATATATTTCTCTGATGTAAGACACAAGATTTCATTCTTTTAAATAGGCGAGGAGCAAACTGGATTGTGATGACGAGCAAGAGTTGGTTGCGCTTTTCAAGCACTCGTTGATGAACTATCGTTCCTACTTGAGGCAAGCGCACTTCGATGGCAAGCCTCTGAACGAAATTTCTGTAAAGTCTCCTGTGCTACATTTATCCGACGGTGACTGGAATAATCTTGTTACACATTGGTCCCGGATGCAGCGTAAGGTACTGTCTATGATAACACATCACAATTTGAACTACATTTCTGCATTTTCCTTAATGTCTCACTTGTACGAAAACTGTTAGCAGAAGAACATTCGTTCTCAAGGGACCACAAAATCTCGCAACTATACTGCACAATGCATTGCTCTCGTGAGTACCTCTTGCCCTGTATGACCATACTTACTTCCATAGATGTTTGATTATGTAGCATCACTGCACATGTTAGCCTCGTAATCTCCCATTTGGTGGACATTATAAGATCTGTATGGACTCTTACACAAATTTAAAATCAACCCAATGCTTTTGAAGAGGTTTAGCTCTGCAGTCCTCTTGTAAGGACTGAACATGGTCTATCACTGTACTTACTTTAACAGCTACTCCCTCCATCCCATAATATAAGAACATTTTGTACAGTACACCAGTGTTCAAAACACTCTTGTATTATGGGAAGAGGGATTGGTTCATTTTGTAGCATTCTGCATCTTATCTCCCTCGCCCACCATTTACTAAAAAATGTCGATCTATATTTAATCGTACAAACAAGTAGAATACATGACAATGCCGGTCTGGTAGTGTAGCCCATTGCTCTTGTCAAGACATTTTGTCTGTAATGCTTGTACTTCCAAGGATTGGTAGTTGATTATATAGCATCAATCTGCATCTTATCTTCATTATCCTCTATCCCTTCCAAGATTATCATATCTATAATTACTCTCTAAAAATGTAGAGTACAGGCAATGCTTATGAAGAAGATTTCGTGCTGAAATTCTTGAGTTATCCTTCCTTGACATGGAGAAGGGCATTATAAAGCCGGTATTAGCTGTTAATGTAAGTCAGTCCTTCTAAACCCTTTATCCTCAACTGCTGTTTAATTTGCTCATACTCCCTATCGCCATCGCTGTTTAGTTTGTTGTTTCTACCAAAATGCATGTTCGTAAGAACTGTAAGTTCTAAGTTTTACTTGTAAAACCAAATTTATTATTCATACCATGCGCATTACCTAATACTCCCTATATGTATGCTTGGTTTTGTGGATCTATAATCCAGTGTGTGGTGAAGCAGCCCACGTTTGCACCTTGTCATCTCCTGTTTTATCTTACTGATGTGGCTGATGATATGAACAACATGCCATGCACATTATCCAAAATAAATACAATGATTTTCTTTGCCCTTCATCTATGCTTGTCATGTTGACATGGTAATCCAGTAGTGTGGTGAAGCTCCCCACATTATGAACAATGCCAAATTATGCTATTGATATTTTGAACTTACTCTTTATTTTCTAATTTGAAATTGGATAGAATTGATGAGCAGTTATCATCTTTGTTTATACGTGCAAAACCTGTCATCTCTCGCTTTATTTCAGGTGATATGCCTGATGGCATGCACAAGTCTGCTGAAGGCTGTGAGACAAACCCAACATATATTGCAGCAATGAAGGCAAAACATCTTGAAGATAGCGAGACAACCCCAAAGTCTTGTCTTGATGCAGTGTTCAAGTTACTTGAGACTAACAGTAAGACAAGCTCACCGAATTTGTTGTCTGAATCAGTTCGACTTCTTCAGTCCCAAGTTCTAGCAGAAAGGCATTCTGCAACTCAACTTCGACTTGAAGTCCTATCTCTAAGAAAGATTGCGCAGAACACCAATGAGAACCTCATCGCTAAACAGCTACACCTGGAAGCTATGAGCGACATGCTAGGCCGGTCTCACAGCCTTGCTCAGCAGCTTGCGCAGCAGTTCCCCTGCAAGGCTAACCATTCTTGAACTGTCTTGGAAGTGGTCTCGGTTCAGTATTATTTTGTTACGCTGCAATAGGTGCCCAATTTTTGTAATATGCTTCTTCGTTGCGCTTTATGATCACTGGTGGCGAACTTCGATGCCCAGTGGATGTAATATACCTTAAATCCTTTATTGTATAGTGTGCGTTTATTCTTAGTTACTATGTCGTAATTTCTTTACTGCCATCATTTGCTATCTGAAAAAAAATCAGATGTAGTCGACCGGGCCGAAATATTCGATAACGGGCCAGGTTTTTAGCGGGCCACAATTGGGTCGGTCTGCGTATTTCTTGGGCCCGAATGATTGGGGCCTTCACACATTGCGCCAGGCCCAAACTTACACCGGCCTATATTTTAGTTGGGCCTGTTGTCGACCCAGCGCTTAGGTTGGCCCAGGTAGCGTTGGGCCATTAACAGGCTGAATATTGCACTGGCCTGTTATGGCCGAGATGAAACCACGGGCCATTGGGCCTCAATTTTCACTAGTTGTCGACGGGCCTTCAGCAGGCCGAAATGTAGACCGGGCCGTTATGGGCCCAGTTAGCTCACGGGCCGTTACGGGCGAAACATATCTCGGCCTTAGTTGGCCCATCGATATCATGGGCCTTTAAGAGGCCGAAAGCTTAGTCTGAGCATCAACGGGCGAATTATGCGACAGGCCTTTAACAGCCCAAAGTCACGTTGGGCTTAGCTGTTGCCACCTTTAGCACGGGTCGTCAGTGGGCCCGATGTCCCATCGGACCATATATGGCCCATGGGCAGCACGGGCCATTCCCAGGCCGAAAGTCACACCGGGCTAAAATGGGCCCATGTCTACATCAGGCCTCTAACAGGCTGAAAGTCACTCGGCTGTAGTTGGGCCCGAATATTCGGCAAACAATTAACGGGCCAAATCTGGCTTCGGGCCGTAAATGGGCCCAAATATTGGGCGAACAATTAACGGGCCAGATCTGCTTTCGGCTGTAAATGGGCCTTTATTAAGCAGGCCGTTATTGGGCTGGCCCACTAGTACCTGATTAAGTTCTACGGGCCTTTGGCTGGGCCGGCCTTTTTAACCTATATGGGCCTCTGTTGGACCCATCCACGTGTCGACGTACCATTAGCATGTCTCCTCCAATGGACGGGCGACATCTGGCCCACTGACGGGCAATCAGAATTTTACACGTGGAAATTTCCAATTGGTCGGGGTTGTTAACGGGTTATCGGATCCAAAATCCGACCCGATAGCTTAACGGCGTACCGTTACGGTGGATGCCGCGTGTCGGTCACCCTTGACGAAAGCACTTCTGTGACGTGCGATTTATCGTCATGGAAGTGGACACTTCCGTGATGATAATTTTGGTAATGTCATGGAACACTTCTACGACAGCGCAGGTATGACTATCTTGATTATGTCATAAATTTGTCATGGATGTACATGCATGACAAAAAACGCGACCTACTGTGGCAAACATGTATCATCACGGAAGTGTATTTTTTTGTAGTGACACCCAGTGTGTGTACAGATGCGAAGCGCAGACAGATGAAAAGATTCTTGGAAAGAAAGTTTTCAGGTACCATATCCTAACAAAACAAGCCACAAGAGTCAGTCGACAGCCTACTAACCCGGACATTGCTCTGGAGAGCGGAGCTGGCATCATAAGCAGCTTGGCTGGCTTTCCGCACCATCTTCATTTTCGCCATCATAATGCCCGCCTAGCGTATAGCCTCTTTTGCAGCACCCACCTGGTCCTCTGGGACGTAATCTGCAGCAAAAAGTGATGGTGGATCGGAGGGAGCCTGCGCGGCTGAGCTGAAGGCTGAGCACTCCACAGCGGTATAGCGAAGGAGACAGAAGTCCGATTGGCATCGCCGGCATCCTGAATTACCGGTTCCGCCACCGGCGTCGACTGAGGCGTCTTGCCAGTGGACGTTTTCCTGTTTCTTCTCCCCAAGGGCCTATGTGGCTCATCCTCGTCGTCGTCGGGGAGGTCAATGACGTTGAGAGGAGGTGTAAAAAGATTAGTCATCGAAATTTCATCCCCGATTGATTATATCGCAGTTCAATCGACAAAGCTAAAACAAGATCGCAAAGATTATACCTGGGTTGGAGGTGACCGCATCTTCCATGTCCTCATCCTCGTTTTTATAAGCAGAGGTCCCAGAGGTAGCGGCACTGCTAGTTTCAAGATTCATTCGGTCAAATCAAGGAAAATGGACAGCATGAAACTTCGGGTAAAATGAAGACAGGACACTCATGCAGAGGCAACAGGGATGTCAATTTTGATTCTGGGCAGCGCTTTCTGGGTCTTTTGCACTACAACCTTGGACTGCTTCGGGGCCTTTTCAGTCGGCGCCGGAGACGACGTCCGAAGACGGTTTGACGACTGCCCGGTCTGAACGGTCGCCTTGTCGCAGGCGCTTGCCGGATCGTGGGTGAGCTTGGACTGCCTTTCCCTGCGGGGAGGTGAGTCGACCTCTTCTTCATCACTGGGGTCGTCGCTCTCCTCGTCCCCTTCACCGTCAGAATGCCACTCGCCGCTTTCACCTCCGCTTGCCTCCCCTTCCGGGTCCTGCTCCTGCTCTCCGTTAGGCATCGAATACATCTCAGTAAGGGCCTGGAAGAAAACAAGCAAGACAAAATCAGTCAGTGGACCATAGACAATTGCATGATAAATCAAGATAACACTTGGGAATTGGGAGTTGGACCTTGTCTGGTTCATAGGATTGGTCGAGTGGAGGGATTCTCCTAGCCCCCCTGGGGTTATCTTTATTGCCAGTGATACCCCTCAACCACTTCTCCACCGTGTCCTCATCGACTTCTTTTTGATGTATCCGAGTGGAATCTTAAATGCCCTAATACATCCACATCGGATGGGCACGGGCCTGAAGTGGCTGAATACGTCGTCTGAGGAAGACTTCCAGCAGATCCATGCCGGTCATGCCCTCACGGATGAGGTAGACCACTCGCTCGACCAGCACCTTCACCTCCGCTTTCTCCCCACGTGGTCACTTTCAAGGCGGAGGGCTTATCCACGCGAGCCATGGAAAAGGGGGGAAGTCCACTCGACTGTCCTGGAGTCGGCTGGTCTTTGCAGTAAAACCAGGTCGACTGCCACCCTCGGACTGACTCTAGAAGAATTATGGTTGGGAAAGAGCTCTTACCCCTCATTTGAATTCCAAGACCCCCACACATCTAAATTACTTTTGTCTTCTCATCACTCGGATTGGCCTTTTTAACCGACTGGGAACGACACGTGAAAATATGCTTGAAGAGCCCCAGTTTGGTCGACAACCCAAGAAAATTTCGCACAGAGACACGAAAGCAGCAAGGTACACGATGGTGTTGGGGGAATAGTGATGAAGTTGTGCCCCAAAGAAGTTCAAGAAAGCTCGGAAAAAGGGGTGCGGAGGCAAAGAAAACCCGCGCTCGATGTGAGTGGCAAGGAGGACGCACTCACCCTCCTGCGGTCGAGGCTCGGTCTCATTCCCCGGAAGCCGCGCAGATCCGTGGGGAATCAGTCCCTCCTCCGCCAGATCGTCGATGTCGTCCTGGCGGATCATCGACCGGATCCAGTCGCCCTGGACCCAGCCGCGCGGCAGACCGGACCTCGACGAGGATCTGCCTCGGCTGGTCTTCTTCCCCTTCACCTTCGTCGTCGTCTTCTTCGCGCGTTCCAGGGCCTCCATCTTCTCTTTCCCCATCGCGGCGGACAAAGCTCGAACGGAGCGGCGGTGCTGGAGCAGGAGCGGACGTAGTGGGGAAAACTGAGAGGAAGGAAGAAGAATGGGGGTGCACTGTTCAAAAAACCCCGGTCCGGCGCCTTATATGAGGTTGCTTCCGAGTGACTGACCTGTAGGCCCGGACGATCTTACCAAATCCCGCAACAATCGCGCGCGCGATAAGTGGCGAAAAAGGTGGCATAGAAATCGAGGCGACCCTGCCAAATCCAGCCCGATTAGTGCGGCCTTCTCCGCCCCGCGCATTTCCCAAAATGCGAATCCCGCAAGATCCGCGGATAGCAGAACAACCTATCAGACGGAAGATCTTCTCCATATTAACACTTGAAGCTCTTTCAGCAAAAGTTCACTCGACAAAACTAGGAATGGACCAAGGCGACTGAAAAAGAAGTTGGTGTCATCATGCTGGTCCGTCGATCCAAACAAGACACATCCGAAGCGTGAAAAGTGAATTGGAAGTATTTCCATCTCCTTCTCCACTCAAACCCCGATCCATTCGGGGCCTAATGATGAAGCTATGCACCTAGGGTAGGGTCATAGGCCTGACCTATATACCCTTCCCAAGGTCATCACCCTAAAACCAGAAGCATTCGAAGAGGAGTCACCATCCACTCGACCACGAAGCATTCCACTCGAAGTCACTCGACCATGGAGACAGTCACTCGACCGCCAGAAGATCTAAAGCCACTCCGCACTGCAACGGTCGGACATTACACCATAGCTTTAATGATCATCTTGTCTCTTTATTACTAGCATTACTAGTAACGCCCCCCTCTTGATGTACCTTAAACCCTTTGTAACATGGGTTGGTCGTGGTCCTGGCGCACTCTATATAAGCCACCCCCCACCACATGCACAAGGGTTCGCACCCCTGTAAACACACATACGCATAATCCAGTCGACCGCCTCCGGGCTCCGAGACGTAGGGTTGTTACTTCTTCTGAGGAGGGCCCGAACTCGTAAAACTCGTGTGTACAACTTCGCCATAGCTAGAATCTTGCCTCTCCATGCTACCCACCCCCCCCCCCTATTCTACTGTCAGTGTTAGTACCATGACAATCATCATAATAAATTTGCATATCAAAAATTGGGAGGTTAAACATATCATCTTCATAAAACATAGCATCCCCAAGCTTGGGACAAACATTAATTGCAGCAAATAAATTCTCAAACATGTCATTCTCATCAAACATAGCATCCCCAAGCTTGGGCCTTATCATAGCATAAGCATAATCACTCTCATCATTACTAGTATGGATAGCACCAATAATAATATAGCGATTATCATCATGACAATGAGTAATAGAAGCAACATCATTTGGGAGGGATACCTTTTTACCTTTGCTTCTCCGTCTTTACTTTTTCTTCTTCTCATAATGTGTGGTTTTAATCCTCTTTTTGGAGCTCCTTATTAATGAGATTGGTTGAATAGAGAGCTCCTCCTCGTTACCTGATTCATCATAAGAAAGAATAGGAGGATGTTGGGAAATCTCTTCCCTTTCATTAGTATTCTCTTCATCCTCTATTTTTTTCTTGTCTTTATGTAATTGGAAATATAAGGATTTTCAATGCAATTCACCGCACAATACATATAAATTTTCTCTAGATCAAAATCAAGAACTTTATCGAGGACAAACTCTGGAAGATTCTTAGTTAAATGTTTCATTCATAACCCATAAGCAAACTAAATTCATTATTATGTGCAAGGGAAATCAATTCATCACAATTTTTGGACACGATACGATCATGAAACAATTTGCATTGGAGATTTAGATGATCACGTTCATTGCAAAGTTCACAAGGATGGCAAAGAAATTTTAAATTTTCAGCACAAGCATCCAGCCTCTCTTGCAACCATTTAGTTTCTAAATACTTCTGCCTCTTGCAAAATCTATCTTCCCTATTTGGTGTGTACTTGCAAACTCTATGCACTCCACAAAAATTGACATGCTTATAAGAGAGATTTTCATCATGACTAGTGCAATCATCATTAGTACTATGGATATTCAAAGAGTTCATACTAACAACATTGCAATCATGCTCGTCATTCAAAGATTTAGTGCCACACATTTTCATGCATTCTTCTTCTAACATTTTGGCACAATTATCGGAATCCTTATTTTCATGAAAGATATTAAAATGATGAAGCATATGAGGAACCCTCAATTCTACTTTTTTGTAGTTTTATTTTATAAACTAAACTAGTGATAAACAAGAAACAAAAAGTTTCGATTGCAAGATCTAAAGATATACCTTCAAGCACTCACCTCCCCGGCAACGGCGCCAGAAAAGAGCTTAGTTGACGGGGTGTGAGTGCTGCTTACCTAGCCTCCCCGGCAACGGCACCAGAAAAGAGCTTGATGTCTACTACACCACCTTCTTCTTGTAGACGTTGTTGGGCCTCCAAGTGCAGAGGTTTGTAGGATAGTAGCAAATTACCCTCAAGTGGGTGACCTAAGGTTTATCAATCCGTGGGAGGCGTAGGATGAAGATGGTCTCTCTCAAGCAACTCTGCAAACAGATAGCCAAGAGTCTCTTGTGTCTCCAACACACCCAATACAATACTAAATTGTATAGGTGCACTAGTTAGGCGAAGAGATGGTGGTACAAGTGCAATATGGATGGTATATATAGGTTTTGTAATATGAAAATATAAAAACAGCAAGGTAGCAAGTGATAAAAGTGAGCGTAAACGGTATTGCAATGCTAGGAAACAAGACCTAGGTTCATACTTTCACTAATGCAAGTTCTCTCAACAATAATAACATAATTGGATCATATAACTATCCCTCAACTTGCAACAAAGAGTCACTCTGAAGTCACTAATAGCGGAGAACAAATGAAGATATTATTGTAGGGTACGAAACCACCTCAAAGTTATCCTTTCTGATCAATCTATTAAAGAGTCCGTAGTAAAATAACACGAAGCTATTCTTTCTGTTCGATCTATCATAGAGTTCGTACTAGAATAACACCTGAACATACAAATCAATCAAAACCCTAATGTCACCTAGATACTCCAATGTCACCTCAAGTATCCGTGGGTATGATTATACGATATGCATCACACAATATCAGATTCATCTATTCAACCAACACAAAGATCTTCAAAGAGTTCCCAAAGTTTCTACCGAAGAGTCAAGACGAAAACGTGTGCCAACCCCTATGCATAAGTTCACAAGGTCACTGAAACCCGCAAGTTGATCACCAAAACATACATCAAGTAGATCATGTGAATATCCCATTGTCACCACAGATAAGCACATGCAAGACATACATCCAGTGTTCTCAAATCCTTAAAGACTCAATCCGATAAGATAACTTCAAAGGGAAAACTCAATCCATTACAAGAGAGTAGAGGGGGAGAAACATCATAAGATCCAACTATAATAGCAAAGCTCGCGATAAATCAAGATCGTGCCGAATCAAGAACACGAGAGAGAGAGAGAGAGAGAGAGAGAGAGAGAGAGAGATCAAACACATAGCTACTGGTACATATCCTCAGCCCCGATGGTGAAATACTCCCTCCTCATCATGGAGAGCGCCGGGATGATGAAGATGGCCACCGGTGAGGGATCCCCCCTCCGGAAGGGTGCCGGAACAGGGCCCCGATTGGTTTTTGGTGGCTACAGAGGCTTGCGGCGGCGGAACTCCTGATCTAGGTTATGTTCTGGAAGTTTGGGTATATATAAGAGGTTTTGGCGTCGGGAACAAGTCAGGGGGGTCTCCGAGGTGGCCACGAGGTAGGGGGCGCGCCCAGGGGGTAGGGCGCGCCCCCCACCCTCGTGGGTGCCTCGGGACTCTTCTGGTCCATCTCCGATGCTCCGTGGGCTTCTTCTGGTCCAAAAATAATCTCCGTCAAATTTCATGTCAATTGGACTCCGTTTGGTTTTCCTTTTCTGCAATACTCAAAAACAAGGAAAAAAGAAAGCCGCTTTGGGCTCTAGGTTAATAGGTTAGTCCCAAAAATCATATAAAATAGCATATAAATGCATATAAAACATCCTAGATGGATAATATAATAGCATGGAACAATAAAAAATTATAGATATGTTGAAGACGTATCAGCATCCCCAAGCTTAATTCCTGCTCGTCCTCGAGTAGGTAAATGATAAAAACAGAATTTTTGATGTGGAATGCTACCTAGCATGTTTATCAATGTAATCTTCTTTATTGTGGCAAGAATATTCAGATCCATAAGATTCAAGACAAAAGTTTAATATTGACATGAAAACAATAATACTTGAAGCATACTAACAAAGGCAATCATGTCTTCTCAAAATAACATGGCCAAAGAAAGCTATCCCTAGAAAATCACATAGTCTGGCTATGCTCTATCTTCATCACACAAAATATTTAAATCATGCACAACCCCGCTGACAAGCCAAGCAATTGTTTCATACTTTTGATGTTTTCAAACTTTTTCAATCTTCACGCAATACATGAGCGTGAGCCATGGACATAGCACTATAGGTGGAATGGAATGGTGGTTGTGGAGAAGACAAAAAGGGAGAAGATAGTCTCACATAAAATAGGCGTAATGACGGGCTATGAAGTTGCCCATCTATAGATATCAATGTGAGTGAGTAGGGATTGCCATGCAACGAATGCACTAGAGCTATAAGTGTATGAAAGCTCAACAAAAGAAACTAAGTGGGTGTGCATCCAACTCGCTTGCTCACGAAGACCTAGGGCATTTTGAGGAAGCCCATCATTGGAATATACAAGCCAAGTTCTATAATGAAAATTCCCACTAGTATATGAAAGTGACAACATAGGAGACTCTCTATAATGAAGATCATGGTGCTACTTCGAAGCACAAGTGTGGTAAAATGATAGTAGCATTGCCCCTTCTCTCCTTTTCTCTCACTTTTTTTTATTTTTTTATTTCTTTATTATTTTTTTGGGCCTTCTCTTTTTATTATGGCCTCGTTTTTCTCTCTTTTTTTTGTCCGGAGTCTCATCCTGACTTGTGGGGGAATGATAGTCTCCATCATCCTTTCCTCACTGGGACAATGCTCTAATAATGATGATCATCACACTTTTATTTACTTACAACTCATGAATTACAACTCGATACTTAGAACAAAATATGACTCTATGTGAATGCCTCCAGCGGTGTACCGGGATATGCAATGAATCAAGAGTGACATGTATGAAAGAATCTACCATTCTTAAGAAGTTGCTCTCCACTACAAGGCATTCTCTTAACATGCAGGTAGTCCACCTCGGCATTGCCATGTCAGAAGTTCAGTTACATATAACAACCGATGACAAATAATCTCTGCCCGACTCTCTCTCTCTCTCTCTCACCAGCCCCACCGCCCAATAATCTCCCCAGTAACTCCTCTACCCATTACGGCTAAAATAAAACTCCTCTACACATTGATTTCCACCACTAATTCCAATTCATCTTCTCCATCAAGTAAATTCAGGAATAACAAAAACTTCCATCTTCATCAGATCGATTTGAAGCGCATCGGCCACCGTCTGGCCTACATAGCTGTCGTCCCAGCCATTGACCCAATGAGCGTCACCCACCATCGCCCATCCCCCACCCGCCTCCCCGTCTGAACCACACAGGTCGACGCCACCTGACCGTCGGTGCTGTCATCGACCAAGTTGTTCTGCGCGCCACTTGCCCCAATCCTCCATCGTTCCGCCACTAGCAACGTTCTGGAGCCCCTACCGCCACACGACACCGCGTGACATCGCCAAAAGCCAAACCCCCTTCAGTTACGGATCCACATCCTCTAAGATCGATCTCTGCACGGTGATTCAATCTCCCACCATCGGACAGCCTCCTTCAGCGCCACCGCACACGGCTCCCACCCTCCTCCCTCATGCGGTCATTCCCATCACTACAAAAAAATACACTTCCGTGATGATACGTGTTTGTCACAGTAGGTCGCGTTTTTTGTCATGCATGTACATCCATGACAAATTTATGACAGAATCAAGATAGTCATACCTGTGATGTCGCAGAAGTGTTCCATGACATTACTGAAATTATCATCACGGAAGTGTCCACTTCCATGACGATAAATCGCGCGTCACAGAAGTGCTTTCGTCAAGGGTGACCGACACGTGGCATCCACCGTAACGGAACGCCGTTAAGCTATCGGGTCGGATTTTGGATCCGATAACCCGTTAACAGCCCTAACCAATGGGAAATTTCCATGTGTAAAATTCTGATTGGCCGAAGGAAACAGCTATTAGCTCGTCAGTGGGCCAGATGTCGCCCGTCCATTGGAGGAGACATGCCTATGATACGTCGACACGTGGCTGGGCCCAACAGAGGCCCATATAGGTTAAAAGGCCGCCAGTCAAAGGCCCGTAGAACTTAATCAGGTACTAGTGGGCCAGCCCAATAACGGCCTGCTTAATAAAGGCCCATTTACAGCCTGAAGCCAGATCTGGCCCGTTAATTGTGCGCCCAATATTTGGGCCCATTTATGACCTGAAGCAAGATCTGGCCGTTAATTGTTCGCCCAATATTTGGGCCCATTTGCGGCCCGAAGCCAGATCTGGCCCGTTAATTGTTCGCCGAATATTTGGGCCCAACTACAGCCAGATCACTTTCGGCTGTTAGAGGCTGATGTAGACATGGGCCCATTTCAACCGGTGTGACTTTCGGCCCGAATGGCCCGTGCTGCCCATGGGCCATATATGGTCCGACGGGACATCGGGCCCACTAACGCCCATGCTAAAGGTGGCAACAGTTAAGCCTAGCGTGACTTTGGGCCCGTTCACGAACTGTCGCGTAATTGGCCGTTGATGCAGACTAAGCTTTCGGCCTCTTAAAGGCCCATGATATCAGTGGGCCAACTAAGGCCCGAGATACGTTTCGGCCTGGTAACGGCCCGTGAGCTAACTGGGCCCAAAACAGCCCGGTCTACATTTCGGCCTGCTGAAGGCCCGTCGACGACTGGTGAAATTGAGGCCCAACATGCATTTTGGCCTGCTAAAGGCCCGTGGTTTCATCTCGGTCGTAATGAGCGATTACAATATTCAACTGTTAATGGCCCAACGCTACCCGGGCCAAACTAAGCGCTGGGTCGACAAAAGGCCCAACTAAAATATAGGCCGGTGTAAGTTTGGGCTTGGCGCAATGTGTGAAGGCACCAATCATTCGGGCCCAAGAAAGACGCAGGCCGGCCCAACTGTGGCCCGCTAAAAAACTGGCCCGTTAGAGTCGAATGTTTCGGTCCGGTCGACTACATCTTATTTTTTTTCAGATAGCGAATGATGGCAGCAACTAGTAGGAATTAAGAACAAACCTACTCTATACAATAAAGAAATTAAGGCATAGTAACTAAGAATAAACCTACACTATACAATAAAGGATTTAAGGTATATTACATCCACTGGGCATCGAAGTTCGCCACCAGCGATCATAAAGCGCAACGAAAAGCAGATTACAAAAACTGGGCACCGTTGCAGCGTAACAAAATAATACTGAACCGAGACCACTTCCAAGACAGTTTAAGAAAGGTTAGCCTTGCGGGGGAACTGTTGTGCAAGCTGCTGAGCAAGGCTGTGAGACCGCCTAGCATGTCGGTCATAGCTTCCAGTGTAGCTGTTTAGCGATGAGGTTCTCATTGGTGTTCTCCGCAATATTTCTTAGAATAGGACTTCAAGTCGAAGTTGAGTTGCGAGAATGCCTTTACGCTAGAACTTGGGGACTCAAGAAATCGGCTGATTCGGACAACGAATTCTGTGAGCTCGTCTGACTGTTAGTCTCAAGTAACTTGAACACTGCATGAAGACAAGACTTTGGGGTTGTCTCGCTATCTTCAAGATGTTTTGCCTTCTTTGCTGCAATATGTGTTGGGTTTGTCTCACAGCCTTCAGTAGTCTTGTGCATGCCATCAGGCATATCACCCTGTAACAAAGCAGAGAGATGACAGGTTTGCACGTGTATAAACAAAGATGATAATTGTTCTGTCAATTCTATCCAATTTCAAATTAGAAAATAAAGAGTAAGTTCAAAATATCAATAGCATAATTTGACATTGTTCATAATGCGGGGAGCTTCACCACACTACTGGATTACCATGTCAACATAACAAGCATAGATGAAGGGCAAAGAAAATCATTGTATCTATTTTGGATAATGTGCATGGCATGTTGTTCATATCATCAGCCACATCAGTAAGATAAAACATGCAGCCGAGACCAATGTGTAACAAGATTATTCCTGTCACCGTCGAATAAATGTAGCACCGGAGACTTTACAGAAATTTTGTTCAGAGGCTTGCCATCGAAGTGCGCTTGCCTCAGGTTGGAACGATACTTCATCAACGAGTGCTTGAAAAGCGCAACCAACCCTTGCTCGTCATCACAATCCAGATTGCTCCTCCCCTATTTAAAAGAATGAAATCTTGTGTCTTCTGTTAGCAGAAACATATGCGGTAATGACCATGAATAACATTAGCACATATCTTACTGGTAAGTTGCGGAGGAAGACTGGAAATTGTTTTGTGTCTCTGGTATAATCTTTCAATGAAGGAAAGATGCACAAAGAGTTCCTGACAACAACATAAGCTTTGTCTTCTAAACTGGGAAGAAATGGAACAGGGGTCCTATTTGCTACAATTGGGGCTCTCTCTGGTTCGAAAAGGGATTTGGCAACTGGATTTGGTGTACTCTTTCTTTGGAATGGGGTTTTCGTCAGACATTTGGTGCTATGTCAACTGGCATAATCATATTGTTTGCTGCAGTTGAGGTATGCTGAGTTGGGGCATCAGAAATGACCAGTGTAGTAGGGCTAGAGTCTACTAGAGTTGGGGTATTTTGTGGGTCAGGTGATATTTCAACTACACCTAATGGGCTATTTGATTTATCAGGTGCCAATACCTTTTCCAAATACTTTGCTTGTGCTCCTCCATGATCAGCAATCGCCCTCTTCCCTTTGAACGTCTGATACACAAGAACAGCATTTGAATGGATAAATATGGTATGATGACAGATGGAATATGTACTGAAAATGGATAGGCAGGCGTATTCACATACACAATGTGTAAACTAAGCTAATGGCAGTTCAACAAAGTAGAAGCAATGCAAAGCATCAGTTGCAAGATATGTGCGGGCAATGTAACCTTGGAAAGTTAGAGCAAGTACCTTGATGGGTGAATTAAATAGGGCATCTTCCTCTGACTCCACCACTAGGGAGCTACATCGACTTAGGTCTCCATCTAGCTCAGAATCACTGTTAGGATCATATTCTGAGCATGAATCTGTAGGTGGAGAGCGTTTGCATTGCATTGCATCCAGACTTGATTTCAGTCCCTTAATGCCAAGTTTAGCAGCCATGGCATTGTTCTTCTTTATTCTTTTCATGCGCGCAAGCTCATAATCATTATGATGCTGTTCAGAATCTGAGATTCATGAAAACATAAAAAGTAGTCAGATTATCTATGGAATGCATTGCGGATTCAACTCGAGAGTGTCTCCTATAAACCCTGCATATGCAAAGTTCACCTCCCCAACCGTCTTGACCAGACCACACACGTAAATACAAACCCTTATGTCTCTATAACAGGCAGGCACACATTTCAAAACTGAAGTAGGAACATTAGAATCATATGAAATTCGTATTTGAACAAATAAACTAAGCAATTATGAGTGGCGTAATGTTTAGCTTCAAGGGTGGAGTGTTGGTAGTGCAACACAAAGCAAGTAGGCAGATTTTATTCCATGTAAAAGATCGAAACCTATGTAAAAGCTGGAAATGACACTTTCTTTCTATACAATGCAGTGTTTATTACCCAGACATGATGGAGGAGATCACATAGAGAAATACTATTCACTCATGTCTACGGTTCCAGTATTTAGAAACAGGGTGGTCCATCCTAAAAGAATATTGACAACAAATATGACAAGGCAAACATAGATGTAGTGAATCAATTGTGAGCTTATTAGGACAAGTATGCAGAATTGTAACTGCAGTAAGAGACCGTCCGAAATCTGAATGAAGAAGTTTGTCTAGCACTTATTGTTTGCAACTAATCAACGTGAATAATTGGATGTTATATCGAATGAGTAAGAAAGACAAGTAAAATTGTCAACAAACCTAGCTTGCAGTAGTAATCTGGGTCAATGTCACTACGACCAACAATCCAAAATGACTAGTTTCTGTTCCTAGGGCCGGAACTTTGAAAACCATGTGAACTTTAGAGGTACTAAAGATTACCGAAATACATCTGAACCATAAAGTGTAGGTAGCACTGAGCACACAACAAACCCTAATGACAGTCCTGCCTAATGAGTAATGAATCAATTAGAAAATGGGTGATGGGGAGTGGCTGCTAAGTGTTGAGGATGTATCTTAGGATAAATCGGGTTGGCTTGGTGGGTGCTGCACGCCTGAGCCCTGAACGGACTAGGAAGGTAGGGCAGTGGCGCACCCGGCAGCGTGACGCTGTTGGGCGAGCAGCTCCTGGCCTCCTGTTAGTCGGCGTCTCCTCCTAGAGTCATGCCGTCCGGGGACTGACAAGTCGCCGGCGAGGCAAAGGCGGTGAAGCAGTAGAGATCGAGCGCTTGCAGAAGAGGGGAATCGGGGCTGGGGCGACCCAAAATCCTGAGGTGGGCCAGCCCACCGTGGGCACCCTGTAGAGATACACACCCAAGCGGCTAACATGCATTTCAAAACTAATTTAGGAACATTTAGCTGACCAATTAAACAACTCTGTTTTAATAATGTCAGATTTGTATTTGAAAAACTAAGCTTGTTTAGCTTGATGGCTGGAGCAGTGTTATTATGACACGAAGCACGTATTCTGATCGTATAGTGATCATAAAAGCGGGAAACTCTATGCATATTTTTTTTAGCAAAAGAGGGTTTCCCCTCCGATTTCTATTAAAGAAACCACCACGGAACCAACATGATCAATTAAACCCTAAGCATGATCAATTAAACCGTATTATGGCTGTGCCATGGCAGATTTGAAGCTACAAACCGGAGAAACGATATTTAGCATCCATTGTTTGCTTCGAACTAAGAAATAAATTCTAAGAGCTGAAAAGAAATTAGAGTAACCAAGTTAAGATCTATTTTTTGGTTGAGATCAAAAAGTTGAGGAGATATGAAGTACCACCTGTCTTGCGGCGCCGTGTAGGCATCGGGGGTGCGATGGCTGTCGATGGCGTTGAAGCAGATCTGTGACGGTAGACGGGTGCATCGGGGGATAAGTCCCGTTGCGGTGGAAGAGAAGTTCGTGTGAGCGGCCCCGACAAAGAGGATGACAGCGCCGATGAAGTGAGAGGACGCGATGCAAGGCTATTGGTTCGTTGCCGTGGATGAGAAACGACCATCTCTAGCAGTGGACGACGCGGTCTTGGTAGGCGCTCCGGCATGGTGGAGGACGGTGGCGATGGATGTGGTGGAGGACGGCGGCGATGGATGGGGTGGCGGACGGAGGCTGGTGTGGGGATGGGTGTCCTAGCGCGGACGGTGTATGAATGGGAAAATGGAGGGAGAGGTACGGGAACCATGTTTTGGGACGCTTTGTCTGAAATATGGGAAAGTTACGAACTTAGCCCCCGTTTAAAATTTGGACGTCTCGTTGGTTCGGGATAGGACGGTAATCTCACATCTCGCCAATATTTGCCCAGAGCGATTTCGGGTGAGGAGAGGGTGGTTGGCGCCCATGGTTGGCGCCCACGGTGTATGAACGGGGCTGACAGGTAAGGCGGTTGTGTCACGTTTGAGTGAAGTTACAAACCTGCCCCTATTGAAAATATTTGCCTACATCGATTTCGGCCGAGTCGAGTTTGTTTTGCCGCCCACCGTGTATGAATGGGGAAATGGAGGAGAAAGCAGAGGTCTTTGGACGAGCTTGAATCAAATGTGTTTTGTCGCCCATGTTTGGCGCCCACCGTGTTGGAATGGGCTCGAGGCGGTCGTGTCACATCTACTTGAAGTTACTAACCTACCCCTATTGAGAGCAGTGGAAAGCGGGCCGATGGATTGTCGTGTAAGGGTAGACAGTCATTTCCATCTCCCAAACACTTGGCTTCGGGGCGGCGTGGGAGTGGACATTTTGCCGCTTCTTTTGAATTTTGGGACAATAAGCATCCACGTTTACCCTGGCAACTAAATTTGAATCCATTTTGTATTCCTATACGAATCTTTATAAATCATTCTATGTGTTTTTATATATCTTCAAAAGCACGACAAAGATGTATTCCACTGTCATATATGAATATGATTTACAAATGCCGATACTCGAATTCAGAAGCTAGAATCCAGTTTAAGGTGAATTCGAATATTTGGAACACTTTATGTCCAACTCAAATGTCACACGCAGCATAATGTGTACTCCCATTTGGATATGTACACAAGCGATGTATCAAGATTCAAATACCGAGTCAATCAACCAATAATGTACACAACTAACGAACATATAAACACTTATATAGTATATGGATCAATAATATCAACTAACATACATAAGCTAGGTCGCCGTACTTTTTTTGGCTACAACAGCATCCTTTTCTTAGCCAGCATCTTGGCCCTTTCCGATGTGTGCCACTTATGGTCCATCTATACTACTACTATTGCTGAATGCACATTCAGCCCGATTGGCATATTTGTAGGTCTGGCACAGCAATCGAAATGAAATGTCTCCGAGTCTTATCAATTAATACAGACTTGTGCTCAAATAAAATTACAAACCAAAAAACCAAAAAACAATTATTACATGATCTCTAAAACAAATGGTTTGATTGATTACATGAGCAGACAACACAAAGGTTATTCAACTATGGAAAGAACATTTCACCTATGATTTACCAAGTAGGAATTTAATTTCCTTTTTCCTTCGGACCTTAACACTCTGGTCAGTCTCAGCTTGCTTCGCTTTTGAAATCCACCAAATATTTAATGGTTGTCTTGAGTACTGCTTGTGATTGTGTTGTTTGCTTCCTCAACATGTCAACTTCATCTCTAAGTGCAGAAGCAGAATCTCTTTCTACCACTAGTTTAGCCTCTAGAGCATCAGTAGTTGGCAATTCATAATGCACGATTGGGCCGGTGCCACTGCTGTGGGATGATGCAACGTCCATGGGGACCTCGCTCTTTGATCTTGGGCTAACCTGTTTTGCCATTAAAGTTCCGATTGGATTCAGAAAAGTTGAAGTTAGCAAAACATCTCAATTGGGAGTTATGATAGCAAACTAGTTAAACAAACAAGGAATTAAAGAGTTTCAATTGGATGTTGAAAAGTAGTTATTAACATCATTGTAACCCGCTGTTGTAGCAGCAATGCAGTTAAACAAACAAGTAGATATTTAAGTTAAGGCAAACAGGTAATTCTTAACAGTAAGTATCAAACACATAGATAGGCGCAGTCTACAATATGATTAACAGGCTTTGCCATTATGTAATCAATAGCAAACTAAATTAAGACAAGCAACGTAATTGAACAATTTTGCAATAAGTGGCTAACTAAAATTCCGAGAAGCAGGTAACTGAACTTACGCTAGTTCTTTGTACAAGCACACTGTAACTTCTTTTTCGCTTACAAGGTTGTACGAAGGAGTCCATGACATCAATTGCTTGGATACGCAGTCCCAATACTTCTTTCTTCCAACACTGCATGGGTAAGTCGAATGGTTAATCTGGTAAGATGGTGCGTCGAGATCACACTGGCTTTTACTGCATCTTTCATGCGATTACTTTTGGCATATCGAGATCTAAGCAATCTACAATAGGATGAAAAGACTGGCATCCTTCACATTATTGGCGAACTCAGTTCATAGAAACAAGCAATTCAACCATTCTGTGGGTAAAGAAAAGCGCAACTGGAATATTTTTCACTATCCAATCATACACCCAAAAAGGGGCGACGCCACCATAGGGGCTTGTATGGGCGGCCGCCTCAGGTGGCTGGAAAGTCTGCACCTAGTTTGAGTCGTCCAGGTTGGCCCACGCTAGTTTTGTTCGTCCCAATGCACGAGCAGGCAATGTAAAAAATGAAGAAAAATGTTTCAATTTGGATGGGCCAATAACATAAGTGCAAGGCAGGCCCTATAGTAGGCTCGCGGCCCAAACGAGCGCCTCCCATATCGATCGACAGCAGGAAAAAATCCCAATTCATTCGCTCCAGCCTCCAGTCTGGTTCGGTCCTAACCTAGCCACCGCTGGGCAGATCGACACAGCACTTCCTCGCGCCCTCGTTGGAGGGCGGTCACCGGTCTAAGAGCGAACGGAAGGACAAGAAGATGAAGAGATCCAACCCTGGGTGTATCCTGCATGGGAGGTAGCGGCGGCAGCGCGGGCATGGCATCGAACTTGCGCAAACGGACAGTCGCAGCTTGCAAGAGTAGCATGCGCAACGAGCAGGTACATCCCTGATTATATCTAATTCAACTCTTCAGTTTCGCCAATAGTTAAACTGACGGTGTTGTAAAACTGCTTGTATGTAGGGAATCTATGAGAAAATGAAACCAATTTCTACTTATTTTATAACTCCCCAATCAATCTTGAATCGATGAATCTGATGTATCTAATCAAGTTTCGGTGCAAACATACAAGCTCATGTTGTTCTTGAGCAGAAGTGTCTAATGAGCAGATCGCTAATGAAGGATTTGATGCAAACATTTTACATGCTCACGGTGATGAACATATAGTGTCTAATGAGGGATCTAATGCAAGCATTTTGCAAGCTCATTGAAGGATTTAGTGTCTAATGATGATCTACTATGTTGAGAGAGACAGATATTTGTAGGCATTGATGACAAGCAAATTATAGTGCATTTTCAACGTCGAGGCCATCTACCAGAAAGTCCCCGTATCATGACAACATAGCATAAATACTTTTCTAATCTGTTGTTTGAAACTATTGGCATACTTGTGCAGGATAGATATATCGATATGCAGTTTGCGCACTGGTTATACGTGCAATTACACTTCAATATTTTCAGCCAGAGAACGAATAATTCAAGCAGATACAGACCATGTATGTAGTCCTTGTACACCATGTTGCATTTTGTGTTTTTTGGTGCTTGCATCATTTAGTGTTTAAAATCTGAACTACTTTGGATCATTAGCTGGTTTTCAAAGTGCATGTAGCTTCACATTTCTCAAGTTATGTTGATTTCTGGAGTGCAAGTGCCTTCGTATTTTTTAAGTTAAATATTCGCCCTTGGTAACTTGAATTCGTGGATCAGCCACTTCACACAAATCATACACGAATGCCAGTATGAATTAAATGAAATGCAGGGACTTACGCTAGCTCGTTGTACAGGCTCACTGCAGCTCTGATTGCGCTTGGGATGTTCCATGTACAAGTCCATGTTACCACTTGCTTGGATGTGCAGGCCTTGTGCTCCTTGCATCCCCCTCTGCATTTTTGACACGGTGAATGGTTGATCAAATAAGAGGAATCGACCTTGATGTTGTATCGGAGTACAGATACTTACAAGGTTATAGGGTGTGCAGGATGTGTACCAGATCCCGTAGCGCCGTCATGCTTCGCTAAAAAATGGATTTGCTTGTTTCAGATGATATCTCCAGAAGAAATAAGAGTTAAAGTGAGAGTTTCATAGGCGTGTAAGTTAAGAGAGCAGTGAAAGGATATCCAAACATCGTCGGAACAGTGCACAAGGGAGTGATGTGTGGATACCTAGTTCGGGCCGGTGTTTGGGCATGCTCACCTAGCTAGAGTGCGGGTCACTTCAGAGCCATTGAGGGTGATGCGCTGGCGTTGGCTGGCCGTGCACGGATGCAGATCTTGAGTGGCAGCGAAGCGCTACGATGCGGTGGACGAGACCATTGGTGAAGCCCCAACGGCCTCGGGGGGCGGAGGTGCGACGACGTGCTCGGTGAAGTAGCCCCGGTGAGCTGGGAGACGGCGTCGGTGAAGCGCACCTGATGCGGTGGAACTCGGTGTCTGTGAGGCACGTCGGTTGCGGCGGCCAACGTTGTCACTGGACCACCCGGTGCGGGTGGACGAGGGCGTAGATGAGCTAGCTCCGGTGCGGTGGTGAAGCACGACCGTCGTCTTTGTCGTCGTCGTCCGACACAGAGGTGGGGAACGATGGGGAAAGAGACGAGACAAGGGGCGATTCGAGGGTTGGCGGCGAATTAGGGATTTGAGCAATCTGGGCGCAGAAGGGGACGGTGGAGAAGAGAGATTTTGCAGGGCTGGAATTGCGGCCGCCAGATATTTCAATCCGAAATGTGGAAGCGTGAACTTATATTGTCGTCGTCCTTTTTTTTGGGGGGAGGGGGGTGGGTGGCTGGGTGCTACGCGTCTGTCCAACACACGCGACCACCCCGGCAGGACTATGCTTCGGTGCCTTAAGGCACCTGCCTTTGTGTCCATGACATGTGGGCCCAACAGGTTGCTGGCCCACAGGTCAGTCACCCAAAGGCAGTTGCTTTAAGGCACTGAAGCAGCGTCCACCCCCACACGACCCTAGTCTGCCTGGTGCGCCTACAATTGAGAATGCAAACGAATCTTCTTTCATTCGCAAACGAATCTGTATGTATTACCATGGCCGTGTTTTCCTTGCAATAATTAGTCATTCGAAACGAGATACTCCATCCGTTCACTTTTGTAAGTCGTTTCAGACAACTTAAAATGAACTATTTTGCACATTGTCTGAAATGTCTTCAAGGTCTTATAAAAGTGAACAGAGGGAGTACTATAAATTAATTAATGAGGAGTTATTTGAAAAAAAAATCGAAACGGTACCCACGCTAACGTGGATTAGAGTGTGTGTCACATAATTAGTTATTTGAATTAGAGTGTGTCACGATTTAGATTTTTGAATTAGAGTGTGTGTCACGTAGCGATCTCAAATTCTAACGTGGATTTCGCATTTCACTGTATCCATGCTACTTTTTTAATACAAATTCATATGTATATGATGAACACCATGGTAGTGAGAAAACTTTTGGATGGACTCAAACATATGACCTACAAAATAGCACAACAAATTGAGTCAATGTCAACTTTCCGAAACTTAGTATGGCACGAATTCGAAATAATTACCCGTATGCCTGGTCCTCGGTTCAAATCTTACAATGTACACCGAATTGAAACATCGATATTAAGTCTCGTACTATCCATATTCAAATGTTGTTTTAGCCCCCCCGCACAAATGCTACATACTTCCTGTATCGGTCAATCTTCCTCTCCTAACCACCTTAGGAAGCTATCGGTTTCCAACACACGTTCATTCTTTCTCTCCATGTTTCGATCTCTAAGTCTCTCAACTACACAACCCCTTTTTCCACTCTGTTACCAAATGTATTTACCTCACACACCCGCCATTGCACCCCATGCCGAGCTCTCTCTCTCTCCCTCTCCCTCTCACCCTCTCACGCTAAATACATGCATTGCCTATCTAGCCCCCCCAACCTCTCGTGCGCACGCAAGCACGTTGTATATCTAGGTCACTCCCTCGAGACTGTCTCACTCTTTCTTCCGCACGGCGGGCCACACTCGCTCAATCTCGCTCTCTTTATCTGAGTCTTGTCTAACCTCGTTTTCTTTCACACACGAATGATATATCTCACTCTTCGGGCCTCGCTCGACACACTCTATACTCTCTCACGCAGATTGTCTATCTAGGTCAGTCCATCCAAGCCGCCGCCACTCTTTTGACCTCATGTTGGGCCACACTCACTCAATCTCTCTCTCTCTCTCTCTCTCTCTCTCTCTCTCTCTCTCTCTCTCTCCGATATGTCTCGATTGACCTCGCTCTTTCTCGGACAAAAATGATATATCACCATGTTTGAGCCCAATTCGACCTATTCACATTGTATACTCTCTCACGCACATCATCTATCTAGGTCACTCTCTCCAACCCATCTCACTCTTTCGATCGCAAGACGACCCTATGTGATTGGTTGACCTTGCTTCCTCCCACGCACAAAATATATCTAAACGTCTGTGACTGGATCATCTCTCAAGCTCTATCTTACAACCCTCACCCTTGCCCAAAGCTCAATCAGACAATATCTCTCTGGAGCATATATATGTGTTCAATGAATGTCGGACCACACTCACTTTGTCTCTCTATCTATATGTCTCTGGATTGACCTCGCTTTCTCAGACCGTACCTTCCACGCGTTGAAGCTACTACCTCTCCATCCCTCGCAAAGCCGGAGCTATTTACATTGCGAGGGGCACTCCAACCGTGGATTAATTTGTGTACGCATGTATTCCGGTCGGTTTAGATTATATTTTCGTAGCATTCGGCCCACAACTACTCCAAACACCGTTGCAACCCACGCAACTCCCCTAGTTGATTTCCCTCTAGCTCGGTCATCGCTCTCTCGCACGTCCTTTCTCGCCTTCAACGTCGCACCATGGTATTATTGAAAAAACTATGTTGTTATCTTTAATTAGTATAAATAACCTACAAAACTACACACTGATAGTCCACTTGGAATGGAACAAATTTCGACCCACAAATTAAAGTGCTACAAACTACACACCGAGGGGCCCACATGTCATGAAACAAATTTGGAGCCATATACAAATTAAAAAATAAAGGACAAGGATCGAACATGCGACCGGGCCTTCAAGCCGCACGTCAATAGGCAACATATGTAGAATAGCAATGTTTGTTGTACCCCCTTTGTTCACATAATGTTTTTATATTACCACAGCCTAATTAACGGAAAACATGTAATATTATTTTTAGTACTATTCACCTTCACTTACTGGTGGGTTCCATATGTGCTCTCTCTCTCTCCTTCCCTTCTGCGTTTAGACGCACGGGCAAACAGGAAGAACTCGCGGGCAATGTTGCCGTTGACCATATCTGTCGGGGATATACCCCGCGGAATGACCCGGCCGGAGTCGTAAACCGGCCGGGACTTGATAAACCGGCGGATGTTAAACCGGCGGACAGTCAAGACAGATGGCTCAGACAGACGGTAAACCAGCTGGCGGTAAACCGGCAGACAATGTTAAACCGGCAGACAATGTTAAACCGGCAGACAATGTTAAACCGGCAGACAATGTTAAACCGGCAGACAAAGTTAAACCGGCAGACAATGTTAAACCGGCAGACAATGTTAAACCGGCAAACAGTGATAACTGGGTTGTCAAAGGTTATGAAGCCCAAGACGTTATGAAGCCCAAGATGTTAAGAAGCCCATGGCAATAAGTTAGAATAGTTTAAGTTAAAGTCCGAGTTGGACTCTACATGTAACCCGCCTCTTCAGCATATATAAGGAGAGGTAGGGCTCCCCAAAGAGGGGGAAGCTACAAGCAAGAAGAAACAATCTTAGGGCTAGACACAAAGAGGAGAGCCGGTTTACGGCGACTCCCTCGTGATGATAATGAGACCTAGCCTCAAACAGCATGTAGGGTTTTACCGGATGATGTTTCCCGGGGCCCGAAGCTGTCTAAATCCCTGTCTTGTTGCGTCTCTCGATTCCGCTCAACCCCTCTCAAGCTACCACATAGATGCGTTGGCCTCGCGACCAAGTCCTGGCATTAAGGACATCTGACGTGTTAATTCCACGACAGTTGGCGCCCACCGTGGGGCCTGCGCACGGTGGTGTTGAGTTCTTGAAGGGATCTCTCACAGGGATCGAGGAAGCTTGCAATTTTCCGGATGAAAGAGCCGGTTTGAAAGGATTTGTATCAGTTTTAAGTTTTATGGATCCAGATTTAAGGATGCGTGAGATTACTGATTCAAGAAATTAGGGTTGCGTTTGGACACTACCATAAGCCGCCAAAGAAAGAAGCCACAAACCGCCGTGATCAATAGTTTCGTTGCAGCTAAACATCAGATGACTATTGTTCGCGATGGATTGCGCCCTGAAGTGTTTCATCGTGTTACGCCTTTTCACGTTTCAATCAAGCCAAGGACATCTACCATATAGCTACGCTGTAATTGTACATCCAAGGCTGCATCTCGTCGAAACCAACTACGCCCCGTAGAGGAGTCAAAACCGCTGGGTTGACCCGCCGTGTCCCTCGCTTTGGTCAGCTTCGACGGTTTCCGTGTTCGTGACCGAAAAAAGATGGCCACGGCCCGCGGCTGACTGGACTCGCCTTCCGTCGAGTCACTGCTGCTCTTGGTCTGCATCCACAACCCGGATTCGCTATGCGATGAACCGCCGCTGCCTTGCTCTACCTCAGCTGAGTGGCCGCCTCCTCCAAACTGCTGCAGATGCTTTGCTCGCTCAAACCGCTGCGGCCTCGCTGTCAGATTTCGCCTCACCGGGCGCTTCGCCACCCTTCCGCTCCACTGCGGTCGGCTCCCGAGCCCCGTGAACCGGTCTTGTTCGCCTCGCTGATAGTGAGCCGGCGCCGGGTCGTCTCTTACAGGCGCCGATCTAAACCGCCTCATCGGAGTCGCACCTCCGGGCTACCGACGGATTACCTCTCGCGCAACCTCAAGTCGTTGGCCGCCTTGCTCGTCTCGCCGATCCGAGCGTCTCCCCTGTTAAGTCGCCGCTCCACCTTGTCCTCAGGCACTTCGTCGCCGTAATATCGGCCTGCTTGTGAACCGCCTCGAGTTATCGCTGGGCTCGTTGCCATGGCCGCACCAGCAGGCCACCTCCATCACTGGCGTTGCCTCAATCCGCCATCCGGTTCTCGAGATATTCCGGAGAGTTGCTGCCGCCATGGTCGCCGGAGCGCGTCCCCAAGCCGTTGCTACCGCGATCCAACCCGGCCCCCCTTCAGAGTCGCTGCCGCCGCCTCACCGTCGCGATCGCACCTCCTGAAGCTGTTCGCGGCCTCACTTTCGAGACGGCCCAGCTCCTAAGCCGCCGGCTGCGTGTCTCATCTCCACAGCCGCGAGCCTGCACTGGTCGCTGGTTTGGCGGGCCGGTGTCCCCAGCGCTAGCTCTGCGGATCCGCCTCGCCTCTGTTGCTCGAAGCTTGCATCACGGCGCGCTAGCCGTCTCGGACTCAAATCGCTGCTAGCGCCCGCCTCAAGCCGAACCAGCTTCCACGGCCTCCGTCGGGCTGCCTCCGCCTCATTACTCTGCTTTCGAGCTGTGCTGGCTCCGTGCGCTGTTGTTCCATTCATTGCCACCGGCCCTCCGCTGCCGGCCTACTGTTCCTTTTTCTGCAGGCGCATACACTTCCAGAGAGATGGACAAGACAGAGCGCCCGTGTGCATGCAAAGAGCAATCCGGGGGACCGGAGGAAGCACTAGTATTCCAAGTGCCAGCCTGTATTTTCACCGGTTCACCAGTATTTTCCTCTGAACCATCGCTGACGACCCCTTAAACGAGCTGCTGCTTTGGTCATGGCTGCGCCGCGGGCCGCCAGCACCAGGCCGGCCTGTTTCAGCCAATCTCTTTCTCGGTTTCGGCCTCAAGTATCACCAAGTCAACGCCAGTGAGCCGATGGCCTCTGCTCTGTCAATCCGCTGAGATCGAGGCGCCTCTGCTCCGCCTCCGAACCGCCTGTGTATTAATCGCGGGCGCTAACCACCTCGCCGGCGCCCTTCCACCGTTCTCCCGATCAAACTCCGGGTCAAGTTCGTCCTAAAACCGGTCAAACGCTGGTTGCCTCCCGACGCTTCGCCGCTGGTGAGCCAGCCTGCCTCGCGTCCTCGATGGATGCGATTGACCTCCGTCAAACCGCCACCTCTCCGCCGCAACACCGCTCAAGACGCCCACGTTTGACCGCCGAGCAACAGCTTGTTGCCGCCGCCATCGACCTCGAGTGCCCGCGACCTCACCTCGCCGACCACGCGCGTGACCCGGCCTTGCGCCGGCTGTGTGCGGCCTGCCTGTCCGCGCCTAACTCGCCATCACTAACCCGGAGCTGCGCTTCCCTGCGCCAGGAGTCGCCGCGGCTCGCGCGATATCCTCAAAATTGTCGCGCCAATTCAATCCGCTGAGCTGCTAAACCGCCGTCGTTGCAGACTCGACATAAATTGTTGCCGCCGAGCTGCCAAACCGTCGTCGTTGCAGACTTGATTGGCAAACCGCCGTCGCTGGTCGGTTTTCTTCCGCCGAGAGCTGTACGCGCTCGTCGTCGGTGCCCAAGGCGCGCCCTGCTTCTCCTCTCGCTGCTACGCCGACCCGAGCATCGCTGCTGTCCTTCAGCGCCCACAAAGAGCTCCTTCACGTCCACAAGAGCTCCCCGCCACGGCCACGCCTCCACCACTGCCAAGACCCGGACCCTTCCTTGGCCGTCTCCTCCGCCTGCCGCTCCCACGGCCTCCGCGGCTGTGTGCCACCTTATCTCCTCCACCACGCCGGGCGGTTACGCCACGGCGCGCTTGCAGCTCCGCTTCCCCTGCAACCGCCGCCGCAACCCGCCTCCTCTCCGCCTTGGCCGCCGAGTCATCCTGCCTTCCGACCTCCTGCGCTGATGCCACCAAGGAAACAGGAAGTGTGGAGTGTTGGATAAGAGGAGACTGATTGAGGGATTGTCTTGCGTGTTGAAAAAAAACCCAGAGGGTCACGTGGATGTTATGTTATATCACATCAGCGGAATTCAACGTTCATATACTGTTCGGTATTATATGGCACCAACATATGCGTTCATCCGACAAAAAAAAGCCAGGTGATATCCATTTAAGTATATTTTTGGCACATATAATTTTTGTCGAAAAGCAATTACTTTGGTCTGTCATATATTTTGTGCAGGACCGTGATTTATTATAAAGATGGTGCCATGTTGTGCCAATGAAGTATGCGTTAAGCATCATCATGCGTTGCTGTCCTCACCTGCTTGTTGTTGAACGGCTTCACCATGGTGATCATCAACTCTGCGGTGGATAACCACTAGCCTGGCATGATATATCAGGTGAAATCCATCCAATATATTTTATATTGTATATTGCCTTCTTTAAAAGAGCAATTACTTTGGCCTGCAAAGTTGTCTAATGCAGGACCCTAAACCGCCATATTGGTGCAAATTTAAAGGCCGTCAGAAAATTTCCGGCTTAAAAAGAGGGATTCGGTTTAAAATCCGCTTAAGGGAGGATATCTCATACAAAGCTTTGAAGCTCTCAAATCCGGTTCAAAATCCGGTCAAGAAGGATTTATCTCTTGCAAAAAAAAAGTTAAAGGGTGCCAAAGAGGAACTGCTGCCATGATGCGCGGTTCAAACATGGGTATCATGCCTTATTGGCTTATCATCTTCATATGATCACTTGGGGGCTTCCTATTCAAACATAGGTGTATTCACCAAAGAGAACATGGCGTTACTACCCTCTTGCTACGGCTATCAAGACAATATTATCATCGGGGGCCAAAGAGAGTTTGTTGCACAAGACAACTCAAAACATAGGCACTGGCGAGCACAACTTCGTAAATATATCACATGGGGGCTTCTGCTTGCAAAGCGGAGTCCATTAATCCGGCTATCACGCGGTAACAAAGCTTGGGAGCTTCACACCCAAGGGGCCAAAGAGAGTCTTGTTGCTAAGCACAACTCAAACATAGGCACCCATTGAGCACAGCTCACAAAGTTACTTGGGGGCTCTTTGTGTCAAATACCAAAGAGTTTGAAAGGACCCTTGTAACCGGGTATCGACCCACGGCTTGGAAGCCTGGTGTATTCACCTAAAACTCCGGGTTAACCTGCCTTCATCAAGTAAGCCACTCCTATCCAGGTAATCCTGGCATGACCATTAACGCTTGATGCTTACTCTCACCGAGACCCCGAACTTGTCAAAGTTAAAACGACGATTGGTTAGTTGGAGGCCCATCTTAAAAGGCTTTGTCAAATGGTTTAACTCAGCGGCCTGGCAGCCCATGAAAAGCCTCGAATTTGGGCCTGGCAGCCCTTGAAAAGCCTCGACTACACGGTTTTATTTGCCTTTGTCAAGATTTTGTTCTCTTTTGATAAATTTTATGTTGAGCCAGCGTCTCTCGACCCGGCATGACTAACAGTCATCAAATTAACCCGGTGTTCTTTAACCGGCTCGACTTTCAACTACAAGTTGTCAAGACATAATCACTTATAATCCGTGTTTATTGACCCGGCCCGGCTTTCGCTATAAGTCGCCAAGATATATTTGGATTGCGCCATTGGAATCATGCGCTTATAAATCATTGGATATATTATTCAAATAGCCAACATGGCTGGATTTTTATTTTGGTTATCAATAACCAGTATTGTGATTAAGGTCTTCAAAGTCGCGTTAGCGCAATGGCTATCATATTGTCAATGGATATGATTTATTCTACAATTGAAGGAATAGTCCCGAGTCGCTGCAGGCTTACGACCCGGCACTTGGGGGCTACATTATTCAAGTTGAGATTACATCAAATATGCAAGTCTCATGTCGCTGCAAGCATGCACCATGACACTTGGGGGCTAATGCAAAGTCATTGTTTGCTCACCTTATTGAAGACCCGACTCATCACATCATAATGAGCCGCCCTTGGGGGCTACCAATTGCTCCCATCAACTATTCAAGGTACAAAGCTTTTTATCCATTATATTGAAGGGTCCATCGCTCAGCTTGGTAAAGCACAAAGCTCTCAACCTTGTGAACATGGGTTCAAGCCCCATGATGGGAGTTACATAATATAATGTTATTCTCAATGAAGTATATATAAAGTCCCTGTTCATTATGTGCATAATGACCCGCCCTTGGGGGCTACACTGGTTGAAGTTTTATGAGCATCAGAATTATAAGTCCTGTGTTGCTGCAAGCATGACAACCCGCACTTGGGGGCTACATATGTGGAATACTCAATTCGACTAGTGATTGAGATGAACAACCTGGATTTCTTCAAGCTTGTGACATTCATATTGAAACAAATCTTAAGCTGGTACTACGTTACCTTCTTAAGAGTTGAGGGCTACAAGTGATAGGCATATAAGAGGTATATTTTCAAAAGCTGATGTTAACAAATAGTTATGATCCGGTGCCATCAATATTTGTAAACCGGCAAAGTTCTACAACCGGCTGAAGATCAGATGAGTATTTCAAAGACCAATATTTTTGTTAAGCATTGGGAGCTGAGTCAAGAAAGTTATTCTTCACAATATTTCTCTGTGACAAACCAATGTCAGCAAATTGATTATGAAGCTGGCCTATTAAACCGGATTTTCTAGAAGAAGGAAGTGACAAGGACTTAAGGATGATCAGGATCAGTTTAACATGGATAAATCCAAATTAAATCGGGGCTAATATCGAGGATATACCTCATGAATGACCCGCCAGAGTCGTAAACCGCCGGGACTTGATAAACCGCGGATGTTAAACCGCGGACAGTCAAGACAGATGGCTCAGACATACGGTAAACCAGCTGGCGGTAAACCGGCGAACAATGTTAAACCGGCAGACAATGTTAAACCGGCAGACAATGTTAAACCGGCAGACAATGTTAAACCGGCAGACAATGTTAAACCGCGCATAATGTTAAACCGCGCACAATGTTAAATCGGCGAGCATAATGTTAAATCGGCAAACAGTGATAACTGGGTTGTCAGAGGTTATGAAGCCCAAGACGTTATGAAGCCCAAGATGTTAAGAAGCCCATGGCAATAAGTTAGAATAGTTTATGTTAAAGTCCGAGTTGGACTCTACATGTAACCCGCCTCTCAAAGATATATAAGGAGAGGTAGGGCTCCCCAAAGAGGGGGAAGCTACAAGCAAGAAGAAACAATCTTAGGGCTAGACACAAAGAGGAGAGCCGGTTTACGGCGACTCCCTCGTGATGATAATGAGACCTAGCCTCAAACAGCATGTAGGGTTTTACCGATGATGTTTCCGGGCCCAAGCTGTCTAAATCCCTGTCTTGTTGCGTCTCTCGATTCCGCCAACCCTCTCAAGCTACCACATAGATGCGTTGGCCTCGCGACCAAGTCCTGGCATTAAGGACATCTGACGTGTTAATTCCACGACAATATCTGGACGCGTTCAAAAGTCACGGCACCAGTTTCACATACTAGCAGCACTAGTCAGTGTGTACGTGCAATGCACGTTAATTTGGAAGTATATGAAGTGCATGCGGATATTAACTAATAGGATATTATTTGCGTGTGGTCATGTGATTAGCACTATTTTTGGAATGAAATTAACTGCACGCTAAACGTGTTGAGCGCTCGACATTGAAGCAGTCTAGGTCGTTGGATGACAAGGAATACATGTGGCTTGATAACGTTTTATATTTAATTTGATACAGCTCTAGCAGAACATTCAATCGATCAAACCATACATTTCGTTCGGTCTGACTCTGACTTTAGATAATACGACGATCGATATAGAATAAGCGGAAATGATAAATGTTCGGATTTTAAGCATGGCAATCCGAACGTTTTTCATGTCAAATTTAGATTACGCGGCGGCGGCGTCTCGTGGTGGGAAGCGGCTCCTCTGCCGTGCTCTGTGTGTCGTCGGGCCACTGACCGACGGCGACGGCGGCGTCTTGCGCCATTGTTGGCGTACTCCTCAATGTTGGCCTACCTTCAAGGGAGGCCAAAATGTTCTGGACTTCGGAGCGAGTCAACTGGCGGGAGGAGGCGACTGGCGTTGGTGCAAGGAAGCGGTCGACGGCGCCATCCATGCCGCCGAGGGGGCACCGCACCCGCTGGGACAGGCGTTGTCAACGGCGCTGGCTGAGACATTCGTGTGCACGGCACCGCTGCGGTGCGACGCGTCAGACGCTGCAGCGCATGCGTTGGCAAGTGCTGCGGCACGGCACGCCGTGCGGCTTGCGGCTGGCTGCGCGCAGGCGCATGCGCCGCAGGTGCACGGCGCGTGAAAGTCGGCGGGACCTCGTGGAACCCCGTGGCATCAAGCTCGGCGACAATGTGCGGCTCCCAGCCCATCAATGCCATGGGGATGGCGCTGGCGCGCATCGGGTGACGGAGCCGAACGGGAGCGGACAGCGCGCGTCTTCCCGCGACGCCAGTTCAAGCTCGTCCCAAAGTGCCTTATGTTCTTGAGACTCCGCTGGGTGTCTTCCTCGAAACTGGAACACTAAGGGCAGACCATCGTGATGTGGCATGGCGACGATAGGTCGAGGCTAGTTGGAGGTAGACGACAGGAGAATCGGAGAGGAAGAGAGAGGATTGTAGCGATAGCGGGTAGAAAAGGGGTTGATTTTAAACTGCGGCGCCGCCGACATTAAAAGTGGGAGCAGTTGGGACGATGGTGGGCGGCGGAGCCTGGTCAAAGGCTCACCTCCGTGAGTCAAGACAGTGATCTGCTTCGCACGCCGCCTCGACAGCCCGGCGCAGCTGTTCGCTCGCACGCCTCTCGCCGACTCACACGGTTGCTTTGAACGGCACCTGCCGATGAGAAGCGGGGACTCGTCGCGGCACGTAAACGCCCACGGTTTCAATAGTTAAAGCGTTCGCCTTAATGTGACAGGTTTTTGTTCCAAAATACCTTGGCTCTTCATTTGTGCAACTTGTCATAAGCAGCTTGTCTCGAATTGAAGAAAAAACTTACGAAGTAATATTTGTGCCATATCACGTGACCATGCTCAGTTTCAAGAATTTATGCTCACTTTTGGATTTTCTAAAATTTAAGATCCAGGATTCGAAACAATATCGTAACCTGCATCATGTAATAAATTTTCAAGCCATACATCTGTCATGTTGTATTTCTTAAGAAAGGATTTGGTCAAACATTTTGCTTAGTTAGACTTCAGACGAGTTATATATGCAGAGTAAAAGGATAATCCCTCTGTACGAGTGCATTGCCTGATATATTAACTCAAGTACTAGGCACGAAAAAACGGGCTCAATTATGTGCTCATCCTGGTGTAGTAGTAGTAGTACTAGGCAATGCAGTTGACGGGTGACCTTGACGAGTAGCGACCGAGGGAATTGAACCGTGCTCGGCACGGTAGGTAACGTTGTCTAGTTACTAAAGCATCCCTCCGTTGTTCATCGGTAGTCATTATGGACCGGGGACATGAGGGGAATTTCCATGGGCTGGAATTCTGGCCGCCTGATATTCCGACTTGAAACACCGAGGCTCGACTGGTTGGGGTTGCCTAATGTGTGTACCACGCACGCCACCGAAGGATACGAGCCTGGTTTTTTTTTAGGATCAACACGAGCCAAGGTCTGGCTGGTACGCCGTTGGGTCCTACCATTCGAGAATACGAAAGGAACCTTTTAAATTGCCGAACGGATCTATGTGTATTACAATACCCGTATTTTCCTTGCAAATACTAATCTCAACGTGGTAATTGATTTATGACGAGTTGTTTAATTAGAGTGAGTTTGTGATATAGTGATCTCAACGTGGATTTCACATTTCATGGTATCCCTAGTAAGTTTTCCAATGCAGATTCAAATTTAAAAGATGAACAATACGGAGGTGAGAAAACTTTGTATGTATCAAGCATATGACCACACACACACACACACACACACAGAGAGAGAGAGAGAGAGAGAGAGAGAGAGACAAGCACGAACACAACAACAATCCAATAAGTATAGTGCATCTATTTTTCCAAACCATGCATGTATGACACGAATTCAAAAATACTCCTTCTATTCCTAAATACTAGTCTTTTATAGAGTTCAACAAGTGACTACATATGGAGAAAAATGAGTGAATCTAGACTCTAAAATATGTCTATATACATCCGTATGTGCCAGTCCATTTGAAGCCTCTAAAAAGACTAATATTTAGGAACGAAGGGAGTAAAATGTAAGACATCCATGGTCCTCAGTTCAATATTTAAAATGAACATGAAACTGAAACATGAATATTATGTCTAGTACTATAGTACATGCAAATGTTGTGTTTAGGCGGAGCTATGATTGTCGGGGGTCAACCCCTCGACCTTAGATAAAATTGTGGAGCTCTGTTTAGGGTTGTTTAGATTATATTTGTCCCCACCCTCCCAACCACCGATTGGTTTGTGCACCCCCCCCCCTCCTCCCGGGAGAGTATCATGTGCCCCATACCTTAGATGCTATATGCCGTCGTGTTGCTTGGAGCTTGTAGATCTGAGATATAGCAGCTCACATGATGTGTCTTAATATTTTGCAGAAACCTTGATGAGTTTGAGAATTGCACACAATTTGTACAAAACTACTTAGATGCCCTTTGATCCCATATCCAACGACCTCGAAGCTCAGTATCACCGTAGCATCTAAGATGAAGGAGGACATCATATTCTCACGTATGTAAGAATATCATGTGCTACCACACCTTAGATGCTTTGGTGATATAAGCTCTTTGAGGCGTTGGATTTGTGACCCAACACCTCCTCGGTGGTTCGAATGGTTTTTTGCAGAAAAGCCCCAAAAGAGTTTGGCCACTGCTTACAAGCACAAAGACTGCTCAGATGCCATTGTATCTCATATCAAACGACCTCCGAGCTCGTATCATCGTAGCATCCAAGCTGCGATAGAACCTTATGTTTTCTCGCACGGGAGAGTATGAGGTGCTCCCGCACCGTAGATTCTATGGTGACACGAGTTCACTGAGATCTAACGGCCCACATGAGGAGGTTTGAATGTTTTTGCAATATCTGGTGATAGAGTTTGGGAAATGCGCAGAAAGTACAAGTACTATGCATGTGCCATCGATCATCGATCATACGACCTAGATGCTCATATCACCGTAGCGGGTAATTAAGCTACGGGAGCACCTAATATGAGCACCGGGAGTCGTTGGATCGAAGATGCAGCGATACACACGAGGCCTGAATGTTTTATTTGCAAAAAGAACCTTTGGAGAGTTTGGAAATGCGCATAATTACAAAGACTACTCCCAAGCCATTGGATCTCACTTCCAACGGTGTAAAACTTCGTATCATCATAGTATCTAAGCTGCGGGGTGGATGTGATATTCTATGCCACCGTCATTTTGTTAAGTAAACTTGCAAAATACGTGTAACTCGTGCCGTTACTTGTCTAACCGTGCAAAGTGTTCGTTCAAAAAACCATCCTACACTGAAATATCGAAACAACACACGGGGGTCCCACTTGTCATTAATCAAATTTGGACCTAAAACTAACAAATCTGAAAGACGAGATTCGAACTGGCAACCTGGAGTACAAAGCGTAAGTCGATAGCCTGAAAAAAAGAACGGTTGTTGGCTTTGTCCCATAACTTGATTTTATATAGTACTTGCGTTGAGTAGAGTAGAGGGAGTGCCTCGTCAACACATGCATGACCATTGTCTCACTTCTTGGTGGGTCCTGTGTCTGCGATCTCAATCTCTTCTCTCCATCATCTAACCTTTGCGGGCACACACTAAGAGCGGCGCTAGCTTGCCGTGGTGTTATTACAACTAAAAAAGCTTGGAAAATAGAAGAATCGCCTAGAACAAGAGACGTTGTGGCTGGTCGAGACGGAGCTAACCACATCTATCCTCCGTGCCATGTTTGCATGATGAAGTTGTGTGGCTAGTGGGGTGTTTTCGACCGATCGGCTGGGTCCCGAGGTCGAACCATAGGTACTACGATGATCTGATATATTTTTACACGCACATTTTTCCTCCGTGCGAGACGTGGCACACCCTACCATGTGGTTTGAGGTCCTCCCGGGTGGTGCACGCATATATTCTTCCTGACGTGGGACGCCCTACCGCACGTTTTCTGGGTCCTCCTCGGTCGTAGTGCCGAAGCAAGTAAATGAGTCGTCAAATCACGAAAGACCACCTTTCCGGACGAGTACATCAGTGAAGCACGGTGGCTAGCTAGTTCGGCTAGTTCGACCGTTTAGCTAGGCCGCCGCCACATTTTTTTTTCACCACTTTTTTTATCTACTTGCCGGCATGTAAATTTAAATATCCACCGCGGCGTTGCTCTAGTGTTTGGGTGCGGTAGGATTTTTAAGTTTTTGATTGATGAGAGCAGGCACGGCAGGATTTTAAATTTTTTGATTGACGGGAGCAGGCGCGGCAGCAATTAGTCACGATGACTCCGCCTATAAAAACCCACTACTCCCTGATGTCAGAAGTCGTCGACTGGTGTTTTACTGTGGCGAAAACCAAAAGATTCCCCGCTCCCTCCGCCTTCCTGTAGATTGCATTGCCTTTCAGCCGTTTCGCCCCCTTTGCTTCCTCTCCCCACTGCATCTACCTGGTGCCATGGCAGCGCAGCAGATCACGGAGTCCGAGGAGAGGCGCCTGACAAAGGAGCTCCATGCCAAGGATGCGGAGCTCAGGGCCAAGGACATGGAGCTCCGTGAGCTCAAGGAGGAGAGGAGTGCCATGCTCCTCCGTTATGTGCGGGAGTTCACGGAGATTCAAAAGTGGCAGGCATCCACCACAAAGATGCTCGAGGTGTCGGCGGCGTTGCTGGAGAAAGCGGGAGATGCGATAGGCCGTCAAGGGAGCCGGCTGGAGCGCGAGCGGGCCGATCATGACGAGGTCCAGGATCGCCTCAGCCACTTGGTGAACCAAGTTGCCACGCACGTGTTGCGGCTGCGCGATGCCTACCGTCGTGCCAGAGCAACAATGCCGGCCGTCGGGCTATACCCGTTCGACCACCCGGTCGACTTCAACGAGCCGCGGCTTCCTGACCTGGTCTCCTTGTTCACCTATATCCCCGAGGAGCTGAGCCATCTCTGCGTGATGGTGGGGGCTGAGCTGGACAAGGAGGGGTTACGGGCTGCCGTCGCCGTTGTCGGGCGAATCCTTTCAGGGCTCCGTCACCGGAATCCATTCGTGCCATTGGACGCCGTCTTTGACGAGCTGTCTCCCGTCGACCGGGAGCGGGCTCTGCGTGCGGTTGCACCCTGCATCACCAACGTCGTGCGCCTCGAGAAGCAGAGGGACTTCGGTGGTGTTTCAGCGCCGTCTGCATGGGCATGTCCATGTCTCGGCGCAACATGACCGTTGGATCAAACTCAGACGGTGCAGATCAGCCACTGTAGCACAAAGCGTGTGGGTGTGTTTGGTTGCATTCTCATCTCAATATAGTTGTTTCCTCTTCGTGTATTTTTGTCAACCTACTAGTGTGGACTCCTGCACCCTTCATGCACTCTGCCAAACACCCAAAAGTGGGTCGAGAAGGGAACTTTTGCTCCCATCCTGCGCACCCTTCATACACCCTGCCTAACACTATTCGTGATTCATATGGTTCATGTTTCGTGGAGTACTGTAGCACCGTACTCTCCGTGCGCTGTGGACCTAGTTCTGTTAACATTGATCTCACCGTTCATTCTCGACCAGACAGTTAAAAAAGCGGTACTATGTTACATATAGGAGTAGTTGACATGCGCACAACATCATTTGTTATCGTCATATCTTACTACACTAGCAACAAGATTGTGTAGTATCGACGTATGAACCATCGCACATGCCTAGTAGTAGGAGCTTGTGTATGTTCAAGTGGTTGCCGTGTTCGCACTCCTCCGTCGTAAGAGTGGAAACGCTTGTTGTAATCATTTTTTCTTTCGAATGAAAACAGTGGACACGCTCTACCGTGCGGATCCTCCTCCAGCCATGCACTAAATTACTCACTTTCGCCGACGTAGGGACAGCCAAGACTGGGTCCACCAGCCATGCACTAAATTACTCCGTAGTAGAGTAACGGTAGACTACCCCGATCAAATCGCCTTGAGAATGCCCAATGAGCCGTCAAATCACAAAACCCCTCCTTTCCCAGCTGTAAGTTGGACGGACGAAGCAACCATCATTTCACTCTTCTCTCTCAACTTCCTCTCTTGAAGAAAACCCCCACTCGCTTCACTTCTCCCTCATCTCGTTCCTCCTTTCACTCTTCTCTCTCAGCTTCCTCTCTTGGATGGACGCCGGAGCACCGGCTGACGTGATGCCTATGGCCCTGGCCAAAACCATCGAGGCTCATGGTACGAAGAAGTGCAAGCACCCCGCCGAGACTACTGCAGACAAGCTTAAAGCCATCGCCCTGTCCAAGCCACCCTCTCCAGGATCCCTCATTAAGCAAGTCCAGGTAATGTCTCTTGTTGACTATCTTTTTCTCGATCTTGATCGTGTTTTTTCATCTAACACGCATACTAGTACTGGTAGTACAACTTTCGGGTGATCTTGCATGTGATTTTAGTGTGCCAAATGACGGTTCTAAATTCCTCTTTTGACCAAAACATGCGAGAGGTTGACACTGATTTCTTATAGATTACTTTAACTATTTCCTCTGTCCCAAATTTCTTGTCTTAGATTTGTCTAGATACGGATGTATCTAATACTAAATGTGACTTGATACATCCGTATCTAGACAAATCTAAGACAAGAATTTTGGGACGGAGGGAGTACTTTATGAACATCAATGCTACCTTTTAAGAGGGTATATTTGCCTCAGTAACTTGTGTTATGGATATTGCATGTAATCCCTCTGCTCTCATGCCTTTGAAGACATGTTCTAGTGTGTTTGTTCACTCATTTCTATGTGTATATGTAGTCATATATGGAGTATAATATCGAAAATAATCTTATATTTCTGAACGGAGGTAGTAATAAAATATGGTTTCTGTTTGAATTAGAACCAAGTCCGCGGTGGAGATGAAGTTCTCAAAGTCATGCCTGTGAACTGGAAGACACGATGATGAGTTCTCTTCGCTGAACTATCCAGCTGTTGTGTCCTTGTCACCACGTGTCCTGAACTAGTGTTTTCCTGTAGCATTGTTGTCAGGCGTGTTCTCGAGGCTGTACTTGACCACAACAATTTCCTGGCTGTGCCTTCGATTACGAAGGGTGTGGTTCTTGTAAAGCTTCCCAACAAATCTGATGCGGCATGTCTTCATCATCATGTTTATGAGTGGAAAGACCACTCTGTTAGGTTCTCCAAGGTTGACAAGATGGTGATGGTGCATGTAGACATCTCACACGAAGTCCATGGCCTAGTCGATTATGCGGGTTTCATCTCGTAGGTCGGTGGCAAGAAATAGTCTGCAGAGTTTAGTTAGTGCAACTTTGCTTGTCTCGTAGTAAGTACTATTGTTCATTACTTGATTTGTGTTTGTGAACCTGTATTGTTTATTAGTACTGCCGCTTTTGGTGTGTGGTCAGTCCCGAGAACGGTCTATGTTAATGTCTGTCCACTCAATTCATCAGATATTTTGAAGTATCCAGATCATATTTTTTGTGAGGACGGTTTATCAATTATGGTTACACTCCAATATCTGTATGCATTGCAGGGTTTATCGCACGCACCAGGATTTCCAGTCCATGGATGTTCGGTCCATATGATTTGTCACGACCTTTGACTGTCACCTTGTGGGAGTAGGCGGGGCCCCTGCATGCCACGCGTAGTTGGACGATCAATCTTCTGTTTAGTACTTCAACATACTGATTTACTGGTAAGGATTCGCTCGTGTCACATCAAGTAAATCTTATTGATTTACTGTCTAAATCTTATTTATTTAATGTCATGTTTTCTTTCTTTTCCTGCAATTATATGATGCAGGTTTTGCCATGTGACATTCATCACAGAATAAACCGTTTGGTTTTCTCTACGATGGCTATTTTTGCAGGTTTCACTTCTTATGTCGTGTCAGTAACGAAGTCACTGTCCATCACTTATATTACTGGAAAAAATTGGATCAGTCTGTTGTCTGAGTACAAGCTGAATCCCTATGATGAACTGCAGTTTGGTTTAACAAAAACGCCACAATTAGTCCTTCTCGCGTTTAAAAGAAATGAAGAAAAAAATTGGATCATGGTCACGGATCCTAGTCAAGTTAGAAAGCTGATCATAGCAGACCAAACACGATCGCCGTTGTCCCGCATAGATCGATCACCGGCAGTTGCTCTAGCAGCGACAATGCAGCAGCTCATCGATCCGGTGAGGATTGGGCACCGACCGCGTCGCCGGATCACCGATCACCGGAGGATCAAGCATCAACACGGCGCACCTGCTCCGACACCGGCACCAGCTCTACAAGGAGCACCATCTCCGCAGCAGCAGCAAGCGGCTTCGCACTGCACCAACACTTGCACTTGCATCTGCTCCGGCCCGTGCAGTTGCACCGGCAACAGACTGGGCTGTAGTTCGCACTTCATATACCAAAGTCTTTACAAAAACTGACATCTCAACCTTCTTGGTAAGCATTGGCCGCCCAAGTGCTTCATTCTTTTTTCTTTCCATGTTGTTTCACATGATTCATTGTGTTGATCTAACTGTTTGGGTATGTCTTCTTGTTTGCAAACAGAGAATTCCTAGAGCAACGAGGAGTCGTTCAACAATCCGGCGATCATGCCAAGTTTCTCTTACCATGCGCAGCCTTGGTGTGAATGAACCTGCTCAATATACCATAAGTACAAAGGATGGTCGCATGATGATTGATGCTAAAGGATGGTCAAGGTTCAAATCTAAATCATATCTTGCGGTAGGGGATGATGTCAAAATCAAACTTTCTCGGAAAGGAGAGCTGGTCCAAATCAACTTTGAAATTCTTCAGTAGCAGCATGCAACTGCCGAACTGATCTATCCTCCGAGAGATTTTGATGTAATAATATGGCATGGTGAAACAAGTGTCCTATGTGTATAAGTAGTACGACAGTATTATTTATCACATGGTATATCGTTGATAGAATTGCAACTCTGATTGCTGGTTAGGAACTGTCGTTCGATTTCATTCCAACAGCTGCCGTGCTTTATTCAATTTTGTGTATTCGCATTGCGACGGCATCTAAAACCAGCGCCGTACCGATCGCTTGCAATATGAAAAGCGCTGAGGTAGAACACATGGGCCCCCAAACATGCAGGGTCGGCCTGCGGCCCAAAGTCCAGGACCGTGGGCCTATCTGAGTATTATATTCTCAGCTGAACCCCCATAAAAAAAGATGAACCCCCATAATGCCCATGCGTTGCAGAGGGAGTATATTTCTCGGCAAGGTGAGCCTGTGATATAAAAGATTTGTATATTTCTTTACAGAGGGAGTATCTCTCTGTCAAAAAATATATTTATGTGTAACTAGTTACTCCTGTCATTCTACTTCCTTTCGCTGATATGTGGGGCAACCAGCAACGGGTTCCACGTGCCATATGCACAAATTAGAGTGCACAACTTCACGGTAGACACACCCCGGTCGTAGCACCGCGGTAATGCCCAATGAGCCGTCAAATCACAACCCCCCCCCCCTTTCTAGCTTAAGCAGTAAGCTGGACGGACGAAGCGGCAATATTTCACTGGGCCTGAATCCCCTTCTCCCTTGTCTGCTTGTTCAGAGAAAACCCCCTCTCGATGATTGCATAGGGTTTTCTCATGGAGAACCAGGTACGAATTCTTCATCCATCCCCGATAAATCCAAGTCCCTTGGTTGCGGGTAATCCTAGGATGGCAGCCACTGCTGATGCATTTTTCTTCCTACTGAATCTAGTGTGTTTCATTTGCAGTGCCCAAAGTGCGAGTACCCTACAGGTTTCTGCGCCCTCGGCGAGACGCCACACTTGTTCCTTCTCATCCTAACACAGCATTTTGAAACACGCATAGTATGTTCCTTGAATCCTCTTTTCTATCCGGGAGGATGGGGGTTTTTTGAACATGTTGTGTTCTCATATTATTTTTCCTGCAGTGTATTATTTGCTCTGCCAGAACACATGTACTCAAGATGCTTGGCCTTGCCATAACTGAATATACTAGTTTAATGGTCACAGTGAAGACAAGCCATGGATATAAGTTCCGAGTTGGGTTCATGAACCAAGAAGATCGCTGCTTTTTTTATGGCCGAACTTGGATAAACTTTCTCAAGTGTTACGGACTGAAAGTTGGCGCACGAATGTTGATGGAAATAGCAGAACCGGGTCTCATCTTCTCTGCGATCTTCCACCCCGACGTCATTCCAATTGTTCATCCATGTTAGTTTTGTATCTGGTTCTTGCTTGTTGCCTCGATTACTTCTTAATCCACCTATTATGTCTAACTAATCACAATTTAACTTTAGAAGTAGCAATGAATCTCTCACGAAGATGCTACTTCTAACTAATATTTTCTTATAATTGGTGGCACGTAGGTTTTTTCAGAGTTAAGCAGTCTGCTTTCGTTTGTTACTCTGTAATAACTCGGCTGTTACTAATGGCACTGAAGTTGACTGGATCGACATCCACAGGTTCCTACACTTTATTGATCGTCTTGAGGTCCTTGTGGGGCGTTTAAATGATGGAAGGCCATGTGGGATATGTGTGCCACTGCTGCACTCGTTGAACAGGTCCAACTGTGTCGAGAAACTTATGGTACGAGTTGTTTTCTGTTATATATGTTGTTCATAACTATTGCTTATAGACAGTTTTACAGCTGTGATCTTCTTGAAATAGGAACTGCCGAGTTCTATTGTTCCTATACAGATGCCTGACCATGGTCGGGTCAGACTTGCGCTTGGTCACAACATCATGTTTATGTCAACCTACTCAATTCCCCTTGGAGGTGAAAAGATACTTATTCATGGGTGGTCTCAAATAATGAAGGCTCGTCCATCTTGGAGAATAGGACAGAAGATTATGTTCATGCTTTTCCATGGCTCTAAAGTGAATATCCTGTTTATTGACCATGTTGTGAGATGAATCCGCTTTCAGAAGGTTGTGGATGCGCGGGGTGGTGCCTGGGCCTTGTCCTAGGGCTTGGCGGCCTCACCCTTGGTTAATCAGAGGCAAAGTAGCACTGCTCGAGGCGTGCTTTGTGCGGTTGAACTGTATAAGTACTCATACTCCTTTCAGCTTTGGTTGTTAAGTGCCCCGCTGGTTTCGATTAAGGTTGTTAAGTACTCCTGCTGCTTTTACAGTCTTTCGTGTTTCTTCATCTGTCTTCCTCCAAACCGCCAAAACCAAACCAGCGCCAAGGGGCCGCCGCTTCCGCCTCCACGGCTGGCTGCGCCTCGGCAAGACGATCGCCGCCCCACCGCCTCCTAAATCGTTAATGCTGACGTCCTCCTCGCGCTTTGGTGCGCTCGCTACGGCGCCGCCCTCTCGCGTTGTCAACATGGTCAACAAACAACAGGAATCGGCAGAAGTACGTGGAGAGGATGACAGTAGGGGCCCACCACGTCAGCGTATGGAAAAATAAAATGCTTCCTTCTAGTGTTTTCCTGACATCTGGGACCCACGACATTGTGAGTGTATATAGTCAATACACAAGAACAACACAAGATCGGCTGACACCTGGGACGTAGCTACTCGAGCAGTATTTTTTTTGTTTGTATTGTTGAGACGGAGCAGGGTTTGAACTGGGTTGTGGCCCGTCTAGCCCAGGCTTATATTTTATGTTCACCATGTGACCAGCCCAGCTATTTTTTCTTTGTAAAAATGAGCCCAGTTTATTTTTTCTGACGCCTACTTATTTTTCTATGCCCTGATGGGCTGCAACTCTTTCAAGACGCCTGCAAATCTTGAAAGTAATATGAAATGGGTTGTAAATATAAAAACACATGACAAATTGGCAATTACTTTATAATTTCTGATTTTTTTTTCACATTTTCAGATTCCTATTTCACTGGGCATTAACCTAATTTAAATATATCTTCAAAGTACTTTAAATCTGGCTCTACATTTCGGTATTAAAAATAGTTTGGAACCCACAGAAATATGCGAAATTGGCCCGGCCAAACCAAAAAAAACGACTGCAATAAATTGCATAAGAAGTTGCCATGAGCTATATATAAATTATTAAAAAAGAGGGAGTGGTCTGACTTGTGGGCCTGTTTAGTTGACGCGTATGCAAGATTTTTTAGTTATTATATACGCCAACAACGATTCTAGCAGACGAACGTTGGATGTCAATCCAACGACCGCCGTGTTTCTTCAATCTCGATCTTCTTGCTCCGGCCGCCAAAGCAGCGCCGGCGAGACCGCCGCTCCGCCTCCGTGGCGGCTGTCTTTGCTTGTGAGCCTCGGCGCCTTACTACTCCCACCGCTGGCGGGCATCCTCTACTCACCCACGCCCCCTGTTATTCTGCGGCGACGGCAGCCTCATACCGCAGCCGAACCGGTGAACCCTCGTACTCCTCTCCGCGCGGGCTTCCACTGCCGCGTCTTCCCAGGCTCCGCGTCGTCCCCTTCCTAGGCCTTGCTGTCGTCCACCGCCGTGGTGCTCTCGGCGTGGCGTGGTCAATGTGGTCAACGACCAACTTCCATCGGAAGAGTACTGTACGTGGAGAGGCTGACTGCTGGGTCCATGGCAGCCGCAAGGAAGTGCCTCCTTATCACGCGGAAAATAATTCTTCCTCCACCTGACAGCAGGGACCCACCGGACAGGCCAGCAGTATTTCGCGAAAAAAACGTTTGCCCTTGACTGCTGGGACCCACAGGACGGGCCACCGTATTTCGCGAAAAAAATGTTCCCCCCGCTGTTAGCTCGGACCCACCGGAAGTGCCTCCTTATTACGCACAAAAAAATGAATACCCCTTGCTAGCTGGGACCCACCTTGGTGGGAGGCTGACTTGTGGGGCTACTAAGTTGACTGGGACGGATGCCTTTGTCAACTTTAGTCAATATATGAACGATTCTAGCTCAAGTGAACGTACAATGTCCATCCAACGGCCGTAGTGCTTCTTCAGCCTCTGGTCTTCTTGCTCCAGCCGCCCAAAGATGCGTCGGTCGTGCCGCCTGCTCCTGCCTCCCGTGGCCGGCTGTGATGTCGTGAAGGCCTCACCGCCCCCTACTACTCTCACCGCTGGCCTGGCCATCCCTGTACGCACCCACACCCCCCTGTTATTCTGCGGCGACGGCAGCCTCACACTGCAGCCGAACGAGCGAACCCTCATACTCCTCTACGCGTGGGCATCCACTGCCGCGTCTTCCCCGGCTCCACGCCGCCCCTTCCTAGGCTCGCCGTCGCCCACCGCCTGGTCCTCTCGCCGGGCGTGGTCAACGTGGTCAAGGAATGGCTTCCATCGGACGTGGATCTGTACATGGAGAGGCCGATAGTGGGTCCACGGCCGCAGCAAAGAAGTGCCTCCTTATTACGCGGAAAATAATGATTCCTCCACCGATACTGGGACCCACCGGACGGGCCATTTGATGAAGCGGAAAAACGCTTCTCGATTGCTGGGACCCACTAGCTTCATCTTCGCACACAAGGAAGTGCGCCCGCAAAAAATGATTCGCCGACATTGCTGGGACCCACCAGCTACACCTTCGCACGCAAGGAAGTGCGTCCGGAAAAAAACCAAAACGATTCACCCGACCGCTGGGACCCACCAGCTACATCTTCGCACGCAAGGAAGTGCGTCCCGCAAAAAACGATTCGCTTCGATTGCTGGGACCCACCAGCTACATCTTCGCACGCAAGGAAGTGCGTCCGGGCAAAAAAATGATTCGCTTCTAACCGCTGGGACCCACCAGCTACATCTTCGCATGCAAGGAAGTGCTCGATACCGGGACCCACCGGTCGGCGCACGAGCGTTGTCATTCTGGTCGCGAACGTACGCGTACATATTGGTCGTTGTAGAGGCACGCACATGTCGTAGTAGAGGTGCGCGACGAGAATGTACACGCACGCAGCCGCCGTGGTGCCGAAGAAAATGCGCCACGCATGTGTACATACGGGCGGGTCTCGAACGCCTACTCACGCATACGTACGGCTAGGGCTCGTGTACATGGCTGGGTCGGAACGGAGAAACAGCGTCGTCGTCGTGTTCATGGGGAGGCAACAGAGTGCGTCGTGTTCATGGGGAGGCAACGGAATGCATCGTGTTCATCGGGAGGCAACGGAACGCGTGGGAGCCAACCGGCTGGGTCGGAACGGAATGCGTGGTCGTGTTCATCGGGAGGGCTTGGACGTAACAGGCGATGGAAACGAGGCCTGGCGTACCGCACAACGGAGGAAACGGACCTCCTACGTTCGGAACGGGGTCCTATTGATCGGGAGGCGTGTGGCGTACCGCAAAACGGAGGAAACTGACCTCCTACGGTCGAAACGGGGGTCCTTTTGATCGGGAGGGGTGTGGCGTACCACAAAACGGACGAAATGGACCTCCTACGGTCAAAACGGGGGTCCTGTTGATCGGGAGGGGTGTGGCGTACCGCAAAACGGACGAAATGAACTTGTGTTGGAGAGCTACGGTCGAAACGGGGGTCCTGTTCATCGGGAGGGGTGTGGCGTACCGCAAAACGGGACTCCACGGGATACTGTTCATCTCCACCGACGACCTCCTCCAGCCTCCACGGGCTACTGTCGACCTCCTCCAGCCTCCACGGGCTCCTGTTCATCCATCCTCCACCGCGCGCTACTCCACCGCTCTGCTCAACCACCCTCCACCGTCTCACTGCTCATCCAGCCCTCCACACCACGGGTCATGTTCAACCACCCCTTCACGGGCAGCCCTCCATCGCTCACTGCTCATCCAGCCCTCCACACCATGGGGTCCTATTCAACCACCCTCCACGGGCACCCTCCACCGCTCACTGCTCATCCAGCCGCCCACCACACCACGGGTCCTGTTCATCCAGAGGCAACGCCACCGCCACTGCTCATCCAAAGCCCCCCGCAAAGCTCACTATTCATCCCAGAGGCAACATCGATCGGCTTGCTTAGAAGCAGAGGCGGCGAATCGCCGATCGGGTTCGATTAACAGCCATCGATCGATCACTCGGGTTCAGTAACGCGTAGCCTACAGTGCAATCGCTCGGGTTCAGTTAGAGCCCAACGCCTCGCTCGGGTTTCGTTAGAGCCAACGCCTCGCACACACGCGTGTATGTGTACAAGAGAAACGCCCATCGCTCGGCCCCCGACCTCCCACTGTAACCGGGAACTCCCCGAAATTTTCCTCCCCCTCACTTCTACCATAGTTTTTTCCGTCATGGACGGCCCAAAGAATGTCATGTAGCTGCGTCTCCAGCCTGCCCAGGACGAAAAGCCCATTTTCTGTCATGATTTTTTGTCATAGAAGTAGGAGCCCACCACATCTATGATGATACCGGGTTTTGTCGCAGTTATCATCATAGAAGTGTCATATGTATGATAGGAAAAAAATCGTTCGGCCCAAAATGTCACGACGTGTCTTTTTTTTTGTAGTGCATGGAGCAGCGCTCGCCCAACGCCCTAACAGCAACCACCGTCGCATGTGTCAAGGGCCCCACTCTTCCGCACCGACCAGACTGCTCCTTCCTCCTTGATCTGAAGACAACGATCTAGAGGAGCCCACGACGGTGTCCCGTTTCTTCTCTGGTAAAGCTCCTCTTTTCTTCCGAATAATGTTTTCTTCAAGTTTGTCCTGTTGAAATCTCTGATTACATAGAGTTGTAGCCATGGCGGTGATATTGTCTAACTATGAAGATTAGAGGCGGAGCCAGATTTGGAGCATACTATGGGCTTGCAATTGTAAATTTGCTTTGTAATGTTAATCAACACATTTTCTCTCTTATCTCTATACATCTTTTACTGGTCCTGTAAGTGATATTGTAGAGTTACCACGATACACGAGTTTCACAGAAACTTGAACACGGGAGTACATTTGTTTTGGGACAGGGCGAATTTATTAGGAGACATACCAATAAGTACTAGCTTACCTTAATCCCTGATTATATCTCTTAAATTATCGTTCCCGTGCTATTTATTTGCTCCCTTCATGTATGTTACTATCATACAAGTCATAGTGCTCGGAGAAACTTTGAGTTCTCACCGCCTGAAGGTACGCTATCTTGCTACTTACTATGAGGTTATCCTACATAATTTTATGATTACTACTTTTCCCATGCCTTTTGTAATTATCTTTGCAGAAAATGAATGTTTGCATTATTTGCCATCCCATCGATACATGTTTATTGGTTGTTCTTCTCGACTATTGCTAAATTGTGTTATCAATTTCCTACATCAAAATACTGAAACATGGATGGTTATGGTATGCAGCAACATCAAAATAAAACCAAAAGATAACATCAGATTGTGGAGCAATTACTGAGCACCGTATGTCGTTTCCCTAGCTATATGGGATGTCATACACACTTCATGTTTAAAATTTCCCTTCCAGTTGTCAAAAATATTTGAATTAAATATGAAGAGTCTATTGCCCCATTTTAGTTTCTTTGAAGAATCAAGAAGGCCAAGTACAACACAACTTATATTTTTTGCTTTGCTGCGAATGAAAAAGGTAAATCATATGAGTATGGAATATTTAGACAAGATACAACCTACAGGTGAGTCTTTCAAAAACGTTATCATGTCAGTATAAATAAATAAAATTTAGTATGTTTCTGTACAATATACTGCTTCCTTAACAAATAAAAAAACTATATCAGTGTATGCTATTGATGATGCCTCTCTGGATGTTTGAGACATATATCTCTGCTAACTTCTCAGGTGTGCTTCACATGTACTATCATATGCCCATACTTTATTTTCCAGTTAACATTTGTCCATGCCTCTCTGGATGTTTGAGACATATATCTCTGCTAACCAAGTGTATTAGAATTACTTTGATGCTATGAATATCCAACATAGTTAGTTGGGAGAGGTATCGGTGCACGTTACTGATAATTCTCTTTATGTTTGTGCAGGAAAATATTTGTTCTTTGTTACAAATGTAAATATCAATATTTCATGGATCTCCAAAATCAACATTTAAAACATAAATGTATTGTTCAGTGTTTCAAGTTGTATCTTCTATTCATTCATACAATATACGCATTTATTTGAATCTGCTCATGGAAAGCACAAAGTCCCGCAGCAACGTGCGGGGTATCATCTAGTTATAAAGGTGGCTTTGCCACAAATACGATGTCAACTACATGATCATGCAAAGCAATATGACAATGATGAAGCGTGTCATAATAAACGGAACGGTGGAAAGTTGCATGGCTATATATCTCGGAATGGCTATGGAAATGCCATAATAGGTAGGTATGGTGGCTATTTTGAGGAAGGTAATGGTGGGTGTATGGTACCGGCAAAAGTTTTGTGGCACAAGAGAGGCTAGCAATGGTGGAAGGGTGAGAGTGCGTATAATCCATGGACTCAACATTAGTCATAAAGAACTCACATACTTATTGCAAAAATCTATTAGTTATCAAAACAAAGTACTACGCGCATGCTCCTAGGGGGATAGATTGGTAGAAAAAGACCATCGCTCGTCCCCGACCGCCACTCATAAGGAAGACAATCAATAAATAAATCATGCTCTGACTTCATCACATAACGGTTCACCATACGTGTATGCTACGGGAATCACAAACTTTAACACAAGTATCTCTCAAATTCACAAATACTCAACTAGCATGACTCTAGTATCACCATCTTCATATCTCAAAACAATCATAAGGAATCAAACTTCTCATAGTATTCAATGCACTCTATATGAAAGTTTTTATTATCCCTCTTGGATGCCTATCATATTAGGACTAATTTCATAACCAAAGAAAATTACAATGCTGTTCTAAAAGACTCTCAAAATAATATAAGTGAAGCATGAGAGTTCATCTATTACTTCAAAATAAAACCACCGCCGTGCTCTAATAAGATATAACTGAAGCACCAGAGCAACCGACAAACTACTCCGAAAGATATAAGTGAAGATCAATGAGTAGTAGAATAATTATGTAACTATGTGAAGACTCTCTAAATTTTAAGAATTTCATATCTTGGTATTTTATTCAAACAGCAAGTAAAACAAAAGAAAATAAAATGACGCTCCAAGCAAAACACATATCATGTGGTGAATAAAAATATAGCTCCAAGTAAAGTTACCGATGAACGAAGACGAAAGAGGGGATGCCATCCGGGGCATCCCCAAGCTTAGGCTCTTGGTTGTCCTTGAATATTACCTTGGGGTGCCTTGTTCATCCCCAATCTTAGGCTCTTGCCACTCCTTATTCCATAGTCCATCGAATCTTTACCCAAAACTTGAAAACTTCACAACACAAAACTCAACAGAAAACTCGTAAGCTCCGTTAGTATAAGAAAATAAAACCACCACTTAGGTACTGTTCTGAACTCATTCTAAATTCATATTGGTGTAATATCTACTTTATTCCAACTTCTCTATGGTTCATACCCTCCGATACTACTCTTAGATTCATCAAAATAAGCAAACAACACAATGGAAACAGAATCTGTGAAAAACAGAACAGTCTGTAGTAATCTGTATCAAACGTATACTTATGGAACTCCAAAAATTCTTAAATAAATTGGTTGACCTGAGGAATTTGTCTATTAATAATCAGCAAAAATAATCAACCTAAAATCACTCTCCAGTGAAAAATGGCAGCTAATCTCGCGAGCGCTAAAGTTTCTGTTTTTTACAGCAAGATCATAAAGACTTCACTCAAGTCTTCCCAAAGGTTCTACTTGGCACAAACACTAATTAAAACATAAAACCACATCTAAACAGAGGCTAGATGAATTATTTATTACTAAAAAGGAGAAAAAGCAAAGAACAAAAATAAAATTGGGTTGCCTCCCAACAAGCGCTAACGTTTAACGCCCCTAGCTAGGCATGATGATTTCAATGATGCTCACATAAAAGATAACAATTGAAGCATAAAGAGAGCATCATGAAGAATATGACTAGCAAATTTAAGTCTAACCCACTTCCTATGCATAGGGATTTTGTGAACAAACAATTTATGGGAACAATAATCAACTAGCACAGGAAGGCAAAACAAGCATAACTTTAAAACTTTAAGCACATAGAGAGGAAACTTGATATTATTGCAGTTCCTACAAGCATATATTCCTCCCTCATGATAATTTTCGTTAGCATCATGAATTAATTCAACAATATAACCATCACATAAATCATTCTTTTCATGATCTACTCGCATAGAAATTTTACTACTCTCCACATAAGCATGATTCTTCTCATTTGGAATAGTGGGAGTATCATAAGAAACTCGAATACTATAAATTTTTTCCACATTAAAAGAGTAATGTTCAGAAAAAGGGTAATCATAATCATGACAAGTTTTAATATAATCATCCCTACTTTTTATAGCATACGTGGCATCACAATAATCAGCATAAGTAGCAACTTTGTTCTCATCATAATCAATTGAAACCTCTTCCAAGATAGTGGAATCATTACTAAATAAAGTCATAACCTCTCCAAATCCAATTTCATAATTGTCACAATAAGATTCAACACCCTCCAAAATAGTGGGATCATTACTTCCTAAAGTTGGCACTCTTCCAAACCCACTTTCATCAATATAATCATCATAAATAGGAGGCATGCTATAATCATAATGAATTTGCATATCAAAACTTGGTAGGTTAAACATATCATCTTCATAAACACATAGCATCCCCAAGCTTGGGATAAACATTAATTGCAGCAAATAAATTCTAAAACATGTCATTCTCATCAAACATAGCATCCCCAAGCTTGGGCCTTTTCATATCATAAACATAATCATTCTCATCATTAATAGTATAGATAGCACCAATAATAGTATAGCAATTATCACCATCACAATGAGTAATACAGGCAACATCATTTGGGAGGGATACCTTTTTACCTTTGCTTCTCCGTCTTTTCTTTTTCTTCTTCTCATCATGTGTGGGTTTAATCCTCTTATTGGAGCTCCTTATTAATGAGATTGGTTGAATAGAGAGCTCATCCTCGTTACCTGATTCATCATAAGGAAGAATAGGGGGATATTGGGAAATCTCTTCCCTTTCATTAGTATTCTCTTCATCCTCTATTTGTTTTCTTGTCTTTATGTAATTGGCAATATAATGATTTTCAATGCAATTCACCGCACAATACATATGAATTTCTTCTAGATCAAAATCAAGAACTTTATCAAGGACAAACTCTCGAAGATTCTTAGTTCAATGTTTCATTTCTTCATAACCCATAAGCAAACTAAGTTCATTATGATGTGCAAGGGAAATCAATTCATCACAATTTCTGGACACGATACGGTCATGAAACAATTTGCATTGGAGACTTAGATGATCATGTTCATTGCAGAGTTCACAAGGATGGCAAAGAAATTTTAATTTTCCAGCACAAGCATCCAGCCTCTCTTGCAACCATTTAGTTTCCAAATACGTATGCCTCTTGCAAAATCTATCTTCCATATTAGGTGTGTACTTGCAAAATCTATGCACTCCACAAAAATTGACATGCTTATAAGAGACATTTTCATCATGACTAGTGCAATCATCATTAGTACTATGGATATTCAAATAGTTCATACTAACAACATTGCAATCATGCTTGTCATTCAAAGATTTAGTGCCAAACATTTTAATGCATTCTTCTTCTAGCATTTTGGCACAATTATTGGAATCCTTATTTTCATGAAAGATATTAAAATGATGAAGCATATGAGGCACCCTCTGAGGGAGTCCTGGACTAGGGGGTGTCCGGATAGCCGAACTATCATCACGGCCGGACTCCAAGACTATGAAGATACAAGATTGAAGACTTCGTCCCGTGTCCGGATGGGACTTTCCTTGGCGTGGAAGGCAAGCTTGGCGATACGGATATGTAGATCTTCTACCATTGTAAGCGACTCTGTGTAACCCTAACCCTATCCGGTGTCTATATAAACCGGAGGGTTTTACTCCGTAGGATGAACAACAGTCATACCATAGGCTAGCTTCTAGGGTTTAGCCTCCTTGATCTCGTGGTAGATCTACTCTTGTACTACCCATATCATCAATATTAATCAAGCAGGAGTAGAGTATTACCTCCATCGAGAGGGCCCAAACCTGGGTAAAAACATTGTGTCCCTTGTCTCCTGTTACCATCCACCTAGACGCAGAGTTCGGGACCCCCTACCCGAGATCCGCCGGTTTTGACACCGACATTGGTGCTTTCATTGAGAGTTCCTCTGTGTCGTCACCTATTGGCCCGATGGCTCCTTCGATCATCAACAACGACGCGGTCCAGGGTGAGACTTTTCTCCTCGGACAGATCTTTGTATTCGGCGGCTTTGCACTGCGGGCCAATTCGTTTGGCCATCTGGAGCAGATCGAAAGCTACGCCCCTGGCCATCAGGTCAGATTTGGAAGTTTGAACTATACGGTCGATGTCCGTGGAGACTTGATCTTCGACGGATTCGAGCCACAGCCGAGCGTGCCGCACTGTCTCGATGGGTACGATCTGGCTCTGCCGCCGAACAGTGCCCTGGAGGCCGCACCAGCATCCGCTCCGACCCTTAGTCCGGAGCCGGACTCCCAGATCGAGGATGAGTGGTTGGATACTGCCTCGGGGGCTACGATATCTACGGTGATTGAGCCGAACTCCATCCCTGTCCTTGGCGAAGCTCGTGACTCCAGGGTGCCGGACTCCGAACCCTCCGCGCCCCTGCCAATTGAATCCGATTGGGCGCCGGTCATGGAGTTCACTGTTGCGGACATCTTTCAGCACTCGCCCTTTGGCGACATCCTGAATTCACTAAAGTCTCTCTCTTTATCCGGAGAGCCCTGGCCGGACTACGGTCAGGAAGGTTGGGATGCGGACGACGAAGAAATTCAACACCCACCCACCACCCACTTCGTAGCCACTGTCGAAAGCTCACATGACGTGCTCGATTTCGACTCCGAAGACATCGACGGTATGGACGACGATGTAGGAGACAGCCATGAACCAGCGCCTATAGGACGCTGGACAACCACCTCATCCCATGATGTATACATGGTGGATACACCTAAAGGAAGTGACGACGAGGAACAACGGACGCCACTGAAGGATAAATCCTCAAAAGCAGTCAAAACGGCAACGTAAACGCCGCACCAAGTCCGCCTCAACAAAGACCCAGCCATAGAGCAGGGCGAACCGTGGACGCATTTAACATGCTATCGAGCAACCGTCCGAACAGGACAACTTGATAAACAACCCGTCCCGGCAAAGATAACAGTCCGGACGATCTCACGCCGGACAAGTTGTTGGAGCAGAATAACCTCCACAAAAGGCTCGTCGCCATCGCGTAGCCTGAAAAAGCGTAAGCGGAAGCTCAAAACAGCGGAAGATGCACTCGAATCAGATGGAACAAAGTATTCAACACATGAGACAAATACGGCGACGATCGCCGAACAAAGAGCTACCCAAGAGAAAGTTATCGCCGAATTTGATGAGGAGGCCGAGAGCCCCACAATCAAAAAGTAAGAAAGGCCACCGGTCGGATGGACGACCCCACGGCAAAAAGAGAGTGGCAAATGGCGCCGCACACAACCGGTACGCGATCCACATAAGGATTCACATCAAAAGGATGGCCTAGTTAGGTCCATCTATGGGCCGAGAAAGCAAGCTCTTCAAAGCAATGCAACACGCCAAATATCCGAACATCACGGCACACCCAAATACAGGGCGCCAGACATCCCCTATGTTTCACCGATGAGGTGCTGGATCATGAATTTCAGCGGATTCAAACCCGTAAACATAGAGGCATAGGACGGAACAACAGACCACAGAGTCGGATTGAGGATTACATCCTCCACATACACATGGCTAGAGGAGATGATCTCCACGCCATAAAATACTTACCCTCAAACTCAAAGGGCCAGCTCGGCATTGGCTTAAAAGCCTCCCGAAAATACCATTGGAAGCTGGGAAGAGCTCGAGGATGCGTTTGGGCAAATTTTGGGGACCTATGTCCGCCCTCCGGATGCGAGCGATCTAAGTCACATAACTCAACAGCCCGGAGAGTCGGCTCGAAATTCTGGAACAGGTTCCTCATGAAAAGAACCAAATAGTCGATTGTCCGGATGCCAAGCCTTAGCAGCTTTCAAACACAACGTCCGAGACGAATGGTCGCTGGACACCTCGCCAAGAAAAGCCGAGAACAATGGCCGCATTAACAAGCCTCATGACCCGCTTTTGCTGGAGAGGATAGCTGGCTAGCAAGATGCAGCACCAGCGACCCAAATACATCCAAGTCAGGGATGGAAATGGAAACCACGGCGCAACAAGGACCAGCGCCGGATTAAAGGGAACGGTCCAAGAGCGGCGATCAACGCCGGATTCAAAAGCTCATGGCAGAACAATAAAAACTGCCCTTAAGGACAATAGCGATGAGCTATCCAACTTAAACAAAATCTTGGACAAGATATGTCAAATCCACAAGACTCTGGGAAGCACGCAAACCATACCCACAGAGATTGTTGGGTCTTCAAACAGTCCGGCAGACTCAACGCCGAACACAAGGGGCTCGACACGCCAAGTGAGGATGATGACGAACCCCACAAGCAGAGCACCGGAAAACAAAAGAATTTCCCACAAGAGGTTAAAACAGTAAACTCACTTCGCGTGATAAAAGGAAAAAATAGAGCGGCGCCCACTAAAATGCGCGCCGCACATACTACCCTAGCGGAGTACCAACACTGGTTGTCAAAACCAATCACCTTCAACCATCAGGACTACTCCGAAAGTATCCGGAAAGCAGGATGGACTGCCTTGATATTGGATCCTATAATCGATGGATTCCAACTTACACAAATCCTCATGGATGGCGGCAGTGACATAAACCTGATATATCAGGACACAATCCGCGGGATGGGGATAGACCCAACCAAAATTCGCCATAGCAACACCTCCTTCAAAGGGGTAATGCCAGGCCCATATGCCCATTGTACGGGCTCCCTACTGCTAGAGGTTGTGTTCGGTTCATCAGACAACTTCCGTCACGAAAAGTTAGTCTTCCATGTCGCCCCATTTAAAAGTAGCTATCAAGCACTATTGGGACGCGAAGCTTTCGCCCGCTTTAACGCAATACCGCATTATGCATCTCTTACACTTAAAATGCCCAGTCCACGCGGCATCATCTCATTAAAAGGGAGTATTAAGTGTCACTCGAGCACGGAAGAATGCGAGGCTGCCTTAACAGCCCCACACCAATCCGCCCGCTAACCAAAGCACACTGAATAGGTAATTGAACCCGGACACGGCTAGACGAGTCCGACGCCTACTAGCGGCATACCCCCATACAAGGGGTTGCATGCATGTACAACAAGAGACAATAAAGCTCAATTTTATTCACTTCTTCGAATCATACTCTGTTTATTTAATATAAAGTACATCTTTCGCACGATCTTTTTTCTTTTAAACTAAGTTCCTCTCTTTTACAGATGAACAAACGTTCTACACCCGCCCGTGATACGGCACAACGGAGACACAGCGCAGACGCAAGAGGGACCCGTTGCAAGGATTCTTTTCAGATTAAGACCTGCGTAAACCTTTTTTACTGTCTCTTGTTGATATACATCCCCTGGTTTCTTACTATAACCAAGGAGGAGGCTGGCGTTTTGGCATTGGCCGCACCAGAATTTTTGCGCGTACCCGGACACCAGGGGCTTAGGGCATTATTCTGCCTGTTTTTATAAAGACCGAGTACCTTAGGGTGTATTCGGCGTCTTGAGTTAGGCCTTATATGCATCAGCTTCGAATCATGTATTTGGTCAAATGTTGGGTTTGCCCGGCTCCTGTGTTTTGCTGCCTTACGTTCCGTTCTATCGGCTAACGCGGCACCAGGAGAACTACTGCGATTGTGCCCCGGTTCGGCCGGGCGAGCACCTCAGTAGAGAAAGCCGAAAACTGACTGTCATGATATAGCGAGAGACTAGTCAACCACTCGATGACTCACCGGAATGTTTAGAATTCCTCCGCATTAACGAAGGACCGTTTTCGGTCAGGCACATACGCACCCCAAATTCGGGAGAGTGCGGTGCCCCCAGGGGCTATATAGTAGCCCCACCCTCGAACTCCTATGGCTAAGTGAAAGTGATAAAGCATTATAGTCCGGTTGCCTAGTTTGCTACGCTACCACCTCCTTAATAGGACCAAGACATTGATTAAGTGTGAAAAGCGCCTTCTTTGCAAACACCCCGCACTATGCGTGGGGCTGAAAGCCAAGGACTGTCATCTTCGAGTTATATATACATATACATCAACGGCCGCAGACAGGAGTAGTTTACTACTTGAACGCACAAGTATAAAAAGCTCTTATATTATATTGAAACATTGTTTTCACAAATCATACATGTCATTTAAACATAATATCCTTCGAGCATCTGCGTCTCTATTAAACGAGCGCCTGCAGACTTCCTCAAAATAGTGCTCGGCGGTACACGGCTTCGTCCGAATCTTGGGATGCAACGTCGGTGGCCTTCATCTCCGCCCAAGATGTCTTGACACAGGCGAGCCATCTGCGCTCCCTCAATACACGCCGACCGCTTCATTGCGCCGATACGGTACCGCACCAAGGAACTGCTGCACTAAACCAAAATAACTCTTCGGTTGGGTCCGCTGGCCACAAATGAGTCATGACATGCTTCATGGCAACTCCGGATAATCGATTCAGCTCGCCCATTCGCCAACCGATCGGTCAACGGAAGAGGACGCCCGGACTATGGAATTGCGACCAATATAGCTCTTCCCTTCGTGCCCCTTCCGCCTCGGAAGTGCTCAATCGCGTCCATGGCGCCGCCGCTAAGTCCATATAAGCATCCTCCGAACTCCACAACTTGTCCAAGCGAGCATACTTGGATCTGTATATTTCCTCCGCAGCAGAAATGGTTTTCCAGTCGCAATAGCCCCGGCCTGACTCAGCTCCTCCTTGGCAGCTCTCAAAGCGGAACGGGCATCCTTGGATTCGGCGGTAGCCTTTTTCAGGCCCTCTTGCTCCGCTTGACGTTCTTTTTCAAGAACCTCACAGCTGTCGGTAGTATTCTTCAACTTTATGGCCATATCGGCCATTTCCTCTTTTCTTGGCAAAGTGAGCAGCCCGCTCGCTTTTAGCTCTTCGCCGCCCTTAAAGCGCCCGACTACTACCGGCTTTCTCTTTAGCTCAGGCGAGTTCCGCCGTAGCTCCTCCACAGCAGCGGCACCACCTGCATTAAGCATACAAGTAGTAAGGCATGGGCGTTAAGCTCCCTTACCAGGTGTCTGCATAGAAGTCACATACCTTGTGACTCGTCAAACCGTTTATTGACCAGCGCGATGTCTGCATCCGCCTCGCCAAGCTGCCGCTTCAGTTCGGCATATTCATCAGTCCGGCTGGCCACCGGACGCCCCGCCACCTATTTTTAGGAGCGGCGATATGTTATAACTGAGATTATGATCCTCGACACGCTGTCAATTTTGACAACATACCGAGTCTCGTGGGCTACTATCTATACTGGGCATTTTATATGCATAAGCGCGGAAGGTACATCATTTTGCGTACCTCGAACCCCGTCGGCAAGCTTCGGCGTCTTCATGCAATCCGCTCTCGCGGATGCAATTCTTTCAATCACCGCACCCATTAGAGCACGGTGATCTTACGATATAGTCGCCGCCCGAGCAGATCCTTCAGCTCCTCCGACCAAGACGCCCGGTTGGCGCGGACCTCCGGCCCGCCGGACTGGGAAACCCTCCGCGATGACACCTCAGGGCGCCCGCCTCACATGAAGGTGCGACGGTGAGGCGTTTGCTCTCCATCATCTTCGGAAGAAGATCCTCAAGACGAGCTCTGCTAGAAGGGTTGAGATCCGAACTACAAGGCACAGATTTGGTTATCTTGTAAATAAATGCAGGATGTTCCTTCTTTACAAGACCCTTCTTTTTACTTACGGCTCATTGAGGGCTGATCCCTTGGGGAAACAGTGCGGCTGGGTTACTTCCAGCGCCGGACTCTCTGACGAAGATTCCTTTCCCTCTTTGAGGCCTTGACCTCCGGATCTCCCGGCGGTCCTCTTCTCTCCTCGGAAGATGGGACTTTAATCCTCCTTCCTTGATAGCCTCCTTCAGAGGCAGTTGCTTCCCGCTCCCCCTTCGCCTTCTTCAAAAGCGCGGCCTTCAACATCTTGGTCAGCATGGGATCCGGCGTGGTCTCCGGAGGGGAGCGGACACCTTATTAACTTTGCCTTGGCTATCCACTCCTGTTCAAGAAACGGCTCCTTTAAAGGGCATATATATGATAAATGAATGAACAGCTTGTCCGGTTACAGGACTACTTACTTGAGTATCTGGGCGATTGCAGCTTAGCCTTGAGTCCTCAGTCAGGTCCGGACACTTCTCTTGTGATCCAAAGAACAGTTTATACATCTCCACGGGTGTCGTACCCACAAAATGATGGAGAGCTCGTGGTCCCTCCGGATTGAATTCCCACAGACGGAGGGGGCGACGTTTGCAGGGCAGAAGGCGTCGAATCAACATAACCTGCGCCACTGTGACCAGATTGATCTCTCTTTCTTGGAGGTCTCGAATACGGCCCAGCAACAGAGGAACGTCATTGGACGGCCCCCAGTCAAGCCCCTTGTTCACCCATGACGCCAGCCGCTGTGGTGGACCTGAGCGGAATGCAGGAAGCGCCGCCCATTTGGTGCCCCGGGGAGCGGTAATATAAAACCACTCCGTTGCCACAAACCAAGCTCCTCTTGAAAAGAGCCCTCGGGCCACGGAGCATCATCACACTTGCTTATGAGCACCCCTCCGCACTCTGCTTGTTGCCCCTCGATCATCTTTGGCTCCACCTTGAAGGTCTTGAGCCACAATCCAAAGTGAGGGGTAATATGGAGGAAGGCCTCACATACGACAATGAATGACAAGATATGGAGGATGGACTCCGGATTCAAGTCATGGAAATCCAGCCCACAATAAAACATGAGCCCCTGCACAAAGGGATCCGTCGGAAGCCTAAACCTCAAGGAAGTGTGACACGAACACCACGCCTCGCCGGGCTCGGGAGTGGGAATGACCTGCCCCGAGCAGGCAGCCTATCGAAATCTCGCGGTTAGATACTGGCGTCTCGCAGCTTTAGCACATCTTCTTCGTGACGGAAGAAGCCATCCATCGCCAAGCTGGTCATAGCGGACATCGTCAAAAGTCCAAGCGCCTAAATCTGAAGCTTTGGGTGTTAGAACTCAAAGCGCGAGGCGAACTCGATGGAGGGTGTAAAGAAGAAGAGGGCCTTGGTCTCATTATAAAGAGGTTGAATACCAAGAGCCCTCCCCGTGGTCGATTAGGACTCGCCTTTGATAGAGGAGGCGTGCCAACGGGCACGGTTGGGTTACCCACGTCCGTATTGATGGGAATCCCGGAATAAGGGGGCACGATCTACGCTTTGATAAAGACGTGCCAAGGAAACCGCCTCGCTAAATGCACTAAGGTGGAATAGTAAAAAAACGATTCATATAAAGGCCTGGCTGTGGTGTGATGTCACGCCACGGAATACGTCAGCAGATCTGTGCAAAAAGTTATTCTCTCTACGATGGAATGTGGAACTTGTTTTGCAGAGCCGGACACTATCCTTGTGTTCAAAACCTTCTATGAAGTATTCGGAGGAAGAACCCGCCTTGCAATGCCGAAGACAATATGCGTGCGGACTCGTCGTCATTGAAGCCTGGTTCGAGGGCTACCGAGGAGTCTGGACTAGGGGTGTCCGTTAGCCGAACTATCATCATGGCCGGACTCCAAGACCATGAAGATACAAGATTGAAAACTTCGTCCCGTGTCCGGATGGGACTTTCCTTGGCGTGGAAGGCAAGCTTGGTGATACGGATATGTAGATCTCCTACCATTGTAACCGACTCTGTGTAATCCTAACCCTATCCGATGTCTATATAAACCGGAGGGTTTTAGTCCGTAGGACGAACAACAATCATACCATAGGCTAGCTTCTAGGGTTTAGCCTCCTTGATCTCGTGGTAGATCTACTCTTGTACTACCCATATCATCAATATTGATCAAGCAGGAGTAGGGTATTACCTCCATCGAGAGGGCCCGAACCTGGGTTAAAACATCGTGTCCCTTGTCTCCTGTTACCATCCGCCTAGACGCACAGTTCGGGACCCCCTACCCGAGATCCGCCGGTTTTGACACCGACACCCTCCATTCCATTTTTTGTAGTTTTATTTTATAAACTAAACTAGTGATAAAACAAGAAACAAAAAGTTTCGATTGCAAGATCTAAAGATATACCTTCAAGCACCTCACCTTCCCGGCAACGGCGCGAGAAAAGAGCTTAGTTGACGGGGTGTGAGTGCCGCTTACCTAGCCTCCCCGGCAACGGCGCCAGAAGAGAGCTTGATGTCTACTACACAACCTTCTGCTTGTAGATGTTGTTGGGCCTCCAATTGCAGAGGTTTGTAGGACAGTAGAAAATTTCCCTCAAGTGGATGACCTAAGGTTTATCAATCCGCGGGAGGCGTAGGATGAAGATGGTCCCTCTCAAGCAACCCTGCAACCAAATAGCAAAGAGTCTCTTGTGTCCCCAACACACCCAATACAATGGTAAACTGTATAGGTGCACTAGTTCGGCGAAGAGATGGTGATACAAGTGCAAAATGGATGGTAGATATAGGCTTTGTAATCTGAAAATATAAAAACAGCAAGGTAGCAAGTGATAAAAGTGAGTGTAAACGGTATTGCAATGCTAGGAAACAAGGCCTAGGGTTCATACTTTCACTAATGCAAGTTCTCTCAACAATAATAAGATAATTGGATCATATAACTATCCCTCAACATGCAACAAAGAGTCACTCTGAAGTCACTAATAGCGGAGAACAAACGAAGAGATTATTGTAGGGTACGAAACCACCTCAAAGTTATCCTTTCAGATCGATCTATTCAAGAGTCCGTAGTAAACTATCACGAAGCTATTCTTTCCGTTCGATCTATCATAGAGTTCGTACTAGAATAACACCTTAAGATACAAATCAACCAAAACCCTAATGTCACCTAAATACTCCTATGTCACCTCATGTATCCGTGGGTATGATTATACAATATGCATCCCACAATCTCAGATTCATCTATTCAACCAACACAAAGAACTTCAAAGAGTGCCCCAAAGTTTCTACCGGAGAGTCAAGACAAAAAAGTGTGCCAACCCCTATGCATAAGTTCACAAGGTCACTGAACCCGCAAGTTGATCACCAAAACATACATCAAGTAGATTACGTGAATATCCCATTGTCACCACAGATAACCACATGCAAGACATACATCCAGTGTTCTCAAATCCTTAAAGACTTAATCCGATAAGATAACTTCAAAGGGAAAACTCAATCCATTAGAAGAGAGTAGAGGGGGAGAAACATCATAAGATCCAACTATAATAGCAGAGCTCGCGATACATCAAGATCATGCTGAATCAAGAACATCAGAGAGAGAGAGAGATAGAGATCAAACACATAGCTACTGGTACATACCCTCAGCCCCGAGGGTGAACTACTCCCTCCTCGTCATGGAGAGCGCCGGGATGATGAAGATGGCCACCGGTGAGAGATCACCCCTCCGGAAGGGTGCCAGAACAGGGCCCCGGTTGGTTTTTGGTTGCTACAGAGGCTTGCGGCGGTGGAACTCCTGATCTAGGTTATGTTCTGGAAGTTTGGGTATATATAAGAGGTTTTGGCATCGGGAGTAAGTCAGGGGGGTCTCTGAGGCGGCCACGTGGTAGGGGGCGCACCCAGGGGGTAGGGCGCGCCCCCCACCCTCGTGGGTGCCTCGGGACTCTTCTGATCCATCTCCGATGCTCCGTGGGCTTCTTCTGGTCCAAAAATAATCTCCGTCAAATTTCAGGTCAATTGGACTCCGTTTGGTTTTCCTTTTCTGCAATACTCAAAAACAAGAAAAAAAAACAGAAACTGGCACTGGGCTCTAGGTTAATAGGTTAGTCCCAAAAAGCATATAAAATAGCATATAAATGCATATAAAACATCCTAGATGGATAATATAATAGCATGTTACAATCAAAAATTATAGATACGCTGGAGACGTATCAGCATCCCCAAGCTTAATTCCTGCTCGTCCTCGAGTAGGTAAATGATAAAAATAGAATTTTTGATGTGGAATGCTACCTAGCATGTTTATCAATGTAATCTTCTTTATTGTGGCAAGAATATTCAGATCCATAAGATTCAAGACAAAAGTTTAATATTGACAAAACAATAATACTTCAAGCATACTAACAAAAGCAATCATGTCTTCTCAAAATAACATGGCCAAAGAAAGCTATCCCTAAAAAATCACATAGTCTGGCTATGCTCTATCTTCATCACACAAAATATTTAAATCATGCACAACCCCGATGACAAGCAAAGCAATTGTTTCATACTTTTGATGTTTTCAAACTTTTTCAATCTTCACGCAATACATGAGCCTGAGCAATGGACATAGCACTATAGGTGGAATGGAATGGTGGTTGTGGAAAAGAAAGAAAGGGAGAAGATAGTCTCACATCAAATAGGCGTATCGACGGGCTATGAAGTTGCCCATCAATATATATCAATGTGAGTGAGTAGGGATTGCCATGCAACGAACGCACTAGAGCTATAAGTGTATGAAAGCTCAACAAAAGAAACTAAGTGGGTGTGCATCCAACTCGCTTGCTCACGAAGACCTAGGGCATTTTCAGGAAGCCCATCATTGGAATATACAAGCCAAGTTCTATAATGAAAATTTCCACTAGTATATGAAAGTGACAACATAGGAGACTCTCTATCATGAAGACCATGGTGCTACTTTGAAGCACAAGTGTGGTAAAAGGATAGTAGCATTGCCCCTTCTCTCTTTTTCTCTCTTTTTTTATTTTTTTTATTTTTTAAATTATTTTTGTTTTGGGCCTTCTCTTTTATTATGGGCTCTTTTTTCTCTCTCTTTTTTTATTTTTCGTCCGGAGTCTCATCCTGACTTGTGGGGGAACCATAGTCTCCATCATCCTTTCCTCACTGGGACAATGCTCTAATAATGATGATCATCACACTTTTATTTACTTACAACTCATGAATTACAACTCGATACTTAGAACAAAATATGACTCTATGTGAATGCCTCCGGCGGTGTACCGGGATATGCAATGAATCAAGAGTGACATGTATGAAAGAATCTACCATTCTTAAGAAGTTGCTCCCCACTACAAGGCATTCTCTTAACATGCAGGTAGTCCACCTCAGAATTGCCATGTCAGAAGTTCAGTTACATATAACAACTGATGACAAATAATCTCTGCCCGACTCTCTCTCTCTCTCTCTCTCTCTCTCTCTCTCTCACCAGCCCCACCGCCCAATAATCTCCCCAGTAACTCCTCTACCCATTACGGCTAAAAGAAAACTCCTCCACACATTGATTCCCACCACTAATTCAAATTCATCTTCTCCATCAAGTAAATTCAGGTGTAACAAAAACTTCCATTTTCACCAGAGCGATTTAAAGCACATCGGCCACCGTCTGGCCTACATAGCTGTCGTCCCAGCCATTAACGCAACGAGTGTCACCCGCCATCGCCCATCCCCCACCCGCCTCCCCGTCTGAACCACGCAGGCCGCCACCAACGACGCCACCTGACCGTCGGCGCTGTCGTCGACCAAGTTGTTGTGCGCGCCACTTGCCCCAATCCTCTCGCGTTCTGCCACTAGCAATGTTCTGGAGCCCCTACCGCCAAACCACACCGCGTGACATCGCCAAAAGCCTCACCCCCTTCATTTATGGATCCACATCCTCTAAGATCGATCTGTGCGCGGTGATTCGATCTCCCACCATCGGCCAGCCTCCTTCAGCGCCACCGGGCACGGCTCCCACCCTCCTCCCTCATGTGGTAATTCCCATGGAGCAGCGCTCGCCCAACGCCCTAACAGTAACCACCGTCGCATGTGTCAAGGGCCCCACTCTTCCGCACCGACCAGACTACTCCTTCCTCCTTGATCTGAAGACAGCGATCTAGAGGAGCCCACGACAGCCTCCTTCAGCGCCACCGGGCACGGCTCCCACCCTCCTCCCTCATGCGGTCATTGAGGGAGTCCTGGATTAGGGGGTATCCGGACAGCCGAACTATGTACTATGTCCGGACTATTGAAGCATGAAGTACAAGACTCAAGACTTCGGCCCGTGTCCGGATGGGACTTTCCTTGGCGTGGAAGGCAAGCTTGGCGATCCGGATATTATATTTCCTTCCTTGTAACCGACTCCATGTAAACCCTAGCCCTCTCCGGTGCCTATATAAACCGGAGAGGATGGTCCTTAGAAGGCCGATTACAATTACAATCATACCATCATAGGCTAGCTCCTAGGGTTTAGCCTCTACAATCTCGTGGTAGATCTACTCTTGTACTACCCATATCATCAATATTAATCAAGCAGGAAGTAGGTTTTTACCTCCATCGAGAGGGCCCGAACCTAGGTAAACATCTTTGTCCCTTGTTTCCTATTACCATCGGTCTTGATGCACAGATCGGGATCCCTACCCGAGATCCGCCGGTTTTGACACCGACATTGGTGCTTTCATTGAGAGTTCCTCTGTGTCGTCACCGTCAGTCTCGATGGCTCGTCTCATTGTCAAGGACGACATTACTTCTGAGAGGGCTCTGGTTGTAGGCCAGACGCTCCGGCTCGGCGGCTTTATCATGGCCGCCCCATCGGCGGTGGCGCCGACGATGACTTCTCGGGTCATCATTCATAACCTTCGCGTCAGTTCGGAACTTGCTGAACAGATGGATCCAATGGAGCTTTCCTCCCTTAACGAACTCTTGGATTGCATCGCTGCTCTGGGAGTCGCTACCGACTATGACCGGATTGGGCTTAAACCCGACCAAAGGGACATCAGGTCCCCGCCGACCACCCATGAGATGGCGGTAGTGGAGGAACCACACGCGGATCGCCCCTCAGTTTTGAGGACAAGATGTGTTCGGATCACCGAACTCCTTGAGCAAAGACCTGCTCAAACGAAAACCTGACCCAGGTCCCGGACTTAGAATCGGGCATCGGGCCGAAGAAATTGGGCACCCCGATTCCTGAGCTGTTTGGCTCGGGACCGCCCGCACCCTTGGGCGTTAGATCGGATCAAAATCCGGACTCTAAACTAGACCTAAAATGTCTCTCCCGCATCAGGCAAGAGCCCCAGGAAACCGTACATCGCTACTGGGCCAGATTCCTCCTTGCGCTTAACAAGGTCAGGGACTGCCGCGAAGAGAACATGGTCTCACTTTTTTGCAAAAACTGCACGGACAAAGGACTCCTCGATGCCATAAGCTGACGCGATATAGTACGCTTCGCAGACTTGCGGACCATAGTACGGAAGTACTGTGTGTTGGAGAGCGCTTGGAAGACCCAAACAGAATTTTGGGATAGTACCGCTCTCGCCAAAACCTTTGTCCGAACTAAACGGACGAACTCTCGTAAGTCGTCTGACCCAACCCCCAAGAAACCAAAGCTCACTCCAGGGAGGAGATCCGTAGTGGAAGGATGGCTCGACGGGCCATGTAAGTTCCACAGTACTCAGGATACAACACCTACTCATAGCCTTAAGGCATGTTGGATACTCCGGCAGGTGACAAAAGGTGGCGAGGATCTTCTTGTGGGCCACAAAGCGGAACAGCATCCCGCCAGCGAACACGATACGGTACTAACAGTCTTCGAGACTTTCGCTTCAAACAATAGGCGCAAGCGAGCTCGCCGAAGCTCCGCTGAAATTTACCGTGTGGCAAAAATAAACCCTTGGAACGACGCTGCTATAACTTTTAATGCCAGTGACGAACCTTGATTCCGGGCTGTCCGGGCACCAGCCGCTCTGGTCCTTAGTCCGATCGTAGATGGCTTCTGGCTCACTAAAGTACTCATGGACGGCCGAAGTGGATTAAATCTGATTTATGAAGAAACACTCAGCAAGATGTAGATTGATAAAAGCCGTATTGAACAAAGCGGCACGACCTTCAGGGGAATTATCCCTACTCGGGAAGCGCGGTGTGCGGGAAAAATCACACTCGATGTGGTATTCGGTACCCCGAAGAATTATAGGTCCGAGGAAATCACATTCCAGGTGGCTCCTTTTAGCAGCGGATACCACGCCCTTCTAGGGCGGGACGCATTTACAAGCTTTCAAGCCGTACCCCATTATGGGTACATGAAGCTTAAAATGCCCGGACCCAATGGAATCATCACTCTAGCCAGTGATCCGGATGTTGCGCTTTGCGCCGAAAATAAAACCGCAGCTCTAGCCTTGGAAGCATTATCTGAAGCCCTAGCAGCCGAAAAGTTAACAACACTGCGGGCCACTATGGACAGGGACGACGTGATACTAGATAAACGACCCAAGTACACCTCATTCAAACCCGCAGACGAGATAGTCAAATTCCAGGTCCACCCAATGGACCCCACGAAGACAGCTTCCATCGGGACACAGCTGAGCCCCGCGATTGACGCCGCACTACGAGACTTCCTGCGCGAGAATTGGGACATTTTCCCCTGGCACCCATCGGACACGCCAGGCATCCCACGCAGACTGGCCGAACACAGCCTCAATATTCTAAAAGGATATAAACCAGTCAAGCAGACCCTAAGGCGGTTCTCAGAGCCCAAACGGCAGGCAATGGGGGAAGAGTTAGCGAAGCTACTCGAGGCCGGATTTATCAGAGATATCAAACATCCGGATTGGCTGGCAAATGATGGTGCCAAAGAAGGACAAATCCTGGCGCCTATGCGTCGACTTCAAGGACCTCAACAAGGCTTGCCCCAAGGATCCCTTTCCCCTCCCTCGCATTGATCAAATCATCGATGCCACAGCTGGACACGACTTGCTGTGTTTCCTCGATGCATACTCTGGATACCATCAAATAAAGATGGCAGAGTCAGACCAGGCTGCAACAGATTTCATAACACCATATGGCCCTTTTTGCTTCAACACTATGCCTTTCGGGCTTAAGAACGCCGGTGCAACCTACCAACGCATGATTCAAACATGCCTGGAAAAGCAAATAGGCAAAACAGTGGAGGCATACGTGGACGACGTGGTCATAAAAACAAGACACGTCGAAACCCTAATAGATGACTTGAGGCTTACATTCGACAATCTCCGGACATACGACATCAAGCTGAATCCAGAAAAATGCGTTTTCGGCGTCCCCTCGGGGAAGCTACTCGGCTTCATCGTTTCCAACAGAGGAATTGAAGCGAATCCGGCAAAGATCCAAGCTCTGTAACAGTTGGCTATACCAACAGACCTCAAGCACATCCAAAAGCTAGCCGGATGCGTGGCTGCTCTCAGCCGCTTTATCTCCACGTTAGGAGAAAAGGCACTACCGCTTTATCGCCTTCTTCGGCGCACCGAACACTTCGTATGGACGGATGCAGCTGCGGCCGGACTGGATGAAATAAAGACCTTATGGGCCAGTAATCCAGTATTAACAACGCCGAATATCGACGAACCTATGATGTTGTACATAGCTGCAACGCATCAAGTCGTAAGCGCAGTGCTCGTCGGAGAGGCCGACGGATACAAATACCCGCTCCAGAAGCCGGTCTACTACGTGTCCACGGTCCTAACCCCATGCAAATCCCAATACCCACACTATCAAAAAATAGCATACGCGGTGTTCATGGCATCCCGGAAGCTACGACACTACTTTCAAGAGTGTTCGATTACGGTGGCCTCCGAAGTACCACTCAATGACATAATAAATAACCGCGATGCTACGGGCCGGATTGCCAAATGGGCTATTGAGCTCCTTCCGTTCGACATAACGTACAAACCACGGCAGGCCATCAAGTCACAGGTGTTGGCTGACTTCGTCGCCGAATGGACAGAAGCCGAACTCCCTAAAGAGTACGGCGCATACTCAAACTGGATCATGCACTTCGACGGCTCTAAAATGCTGGGCGGACTGGGAGCAGGTGTAGTCCTGACATCTCCCACCGGCGACACGGTCTAGTACGTCCTCCAAATATTATACACAAACTCCAACAATGCAGCCGAATATGAGGCTCTATTGCACGGTCTTCGGATGGCAGTCTCTATGGGCATTCAACGCCTAGAAGTGCGCGGGGACTCAAACCTCGCAATATCATAGATAAACAGAGATTTTGATGCCAAGGACCTGAAAATGGCGGCCTACCGTAATGCCGTCCTCAAAATGTCAGCTCGGTTCGAGGGGCTCGAATTCCACCATGTGGCTCGAGAAAACAATCAAGCGGCGGATGTCCTCGCTCGCATCGGCGCTAAACGCGACCCTGCCCACCTAATATATTCTTGGAACGGCTGTTCAAGCCATCCGTAGTATGGGAAGGGGAGTCCGGCAATACTAGCATGGATCCGAATACATCCCCAGATTCCGAACCATCAGACATAGTCGGAGGTTCTACCCCCGAAATAACGTCCTCGGCCCACGAAGTCATGGTTGTAATCGCCCCGTGGACCGAGCCCTTCTTGGCCTACCTAAATAGGCAGGAGCTCCCCGAAGACCAAAATGAAGCACGCTGCATTTTTCGGTGTTCTAAAGCTTACAAGGTCTACGAAGGGGAACTCTACAAAAAAGCGCTACCGGAGTACTACAAAGATGCATCTCCGAAGAGGAAGGGCGGCAGCTCTTGGCTGAAATCCATGCCCGGCTGGCGGGCACCACTTCTTGCTCGGGCATTAGTCGCAAGGCCTTCCAGACAGCTTCTATTGGCCAACGGCCCGAGCGGAGGCACAAGACCTTGTCCAACATTGCGTCGGTTGCCAGCTCTTTGCCAATCAGAGTCACATGCCCCCTACCGCTCTCCAAACAATCCTCATAACATGGCCCTTTGTGGTCTGGGGGCTGGATATGGTCGGACCTCTTAAAGGGGGAAGCCATAAGAAGAAATACTTATTGGTCATGGTGGACAAATTCACCAAATGGATAGAAGCTAAACCAGTCAAAACGGCTGAATCCGGACCAGTAATAGACTTCATATCCGGGGTCGTACACCGATACGGTGTCCCCCACAGCATCATCACAGATAATGGCTCAAATTTCACAGCCAACGAAGTGAAAACTTGGTGTGCAAAAATGGGCATCAAGCTCGATTACGCTTCCGTCTACCATCCACAAACTAACGGCCAGGTAGAGCAGGCAAATGGTCTCATTATGAGCGGCATCAAACCCAGGCTAGTGCGATCCTTGACAGAGTCGGATACGCACTGGGTGGAGGAGCTCGACTCCATACTCTGGGGGCTACGGACCACGCCAAATCGCACCACCGGATACACACCATTTTTTATGGTGTACAGTGCGGAAGCAGTATTACCTTGCGACATAATACATGATTCGCCACGCGTACGCATGTAAGAAGAGAAGGAAGCCGAGTTAGATCGGCAGGATAATTTGGATGCCCGCGAGGAGGAGCGCGATGTCGCAAAAGCCCGTTCCGCATTCTATCAGCAGCAGGCTCGACGATACCAAAGCAAAGAAGTGCGGGCCAAAACTTACAATATTGGCGAGCTCGTTCTACGACTACCGGAGAAGAAGAAGGACAAACTCAAACCCAAGTGGGAGGGTCCCTTCGTCATTGACAAAGTTCTCACCGGAGGAGCGTACGGCTTACGTAATGCATCCAATAACAGACTCGAGCCGAACCCATGGAACGCGGCAAGAATACGGAGATTCTATGCCTAGCGCCGAACATAGTGTTCGTCTCCTAACCCCTCCCTTTTAATTATGCCCCATCCCCTTTTCCTTTCTCGACCCTTTTCTCTCTTCACACAAAGTATTCAATACAGTGTGGATTTCTGGATCACTCCGGCCGCACTAAGTGTGTAAGAAGTACCTGGGGGCTTCCTATACGGAAGCTAAAAATGATTACTCACATGGCTCTCTGCCCGTCGCATATGCATTCTTTTTCCATATGTGCCTTTTCTTCACCATTATATGCATAGATATGACTTAAGATGTTGCCAAGCTGGGTTGCCTGGCTCTTGTGTTTATGCCCTACATTCCCATTAATTCGGCTAGGGCATAAGGGGAGCACCTCTGCGATTGTTACTGTCGGTTCAGCTGGATGTGTACCTCAGACTGGGTGAAGCCGAAAGCTAGCTTCCTTAAGAGAATATTCGGTCGGTGAACAAAAGATGTATTCGTTTATCATAACATAAATCCCCAGAATTCTTGTATCCTGCGCCATCATTCGCAGTCCGGACATGTGCATCGTCGCATGCGTACCCAGGGAAAGGAATCCCTAACGGAACTATTCTCTCTGGAAGATGTTTCTTACTATCCATGTAATATAACATAACTAGTTGGGTACTTGTCTGTTAAGCACTTACGACCCCTACGCCTTGTTTCCACGCATACCCTGGTTTTGTATAGCTGAGCGGGTATTCGGACACACCCCGGACTATAGGACACGGGGCTGAAGTTTAAAAGGTCCGCCATGACAAATGATTTTAATCCGGCTAGGGGCTAATCATGCCCATTAAATTACACAGTCATTTGTACTGATTACATTCCTCTTCTATACCGTCCAACAGGCTATCTAGCTTACAATCCTGTTGAGAATACTTAGTGGCTAACGCTACCTGGTCATACACCAGACTAACGGGAATTTCTTGCCCATCGGGCCCCGCCGGTCCCACTTCGGCCATATGGTTCGGGTCAAGTTTGGTGTAGCGTGTCTTCACCATTGCCCAGGCCTCTCTTGCTCCTTGCCGGCATGCTGATATCTTCCATAGACAGAAGCACCGCTGGGCACCTTGAAGCAGGTCCACAAGTACCCCCATGCCATTCGGCAGTAGGCTTGATGGCCACAAAGCCTGAGCAACACCCTGCATCACTTGCCGAGCTCGCTCGTGCAGTCGTGAAAGGTCTTGCAGTAAATCATTTGCAGATGAGGGCATCTCCTCCTCAGGGTGACCCGTTAACATTCCTGCAAGCAAAATTCTTTCAATATACTTCCTCGCCGAACTGTACAACAGTTCGTCTAGGCACTTACTGTAAAAGCCGCGTCGAAGCCTCTTGTTCTCCTTCATGGAGTCCGCCAGCTGAGCGCGGAGATCTTTTAACTCCACGTCCAGCTGGACTTTGTCATCTTGAAGATCGTTCTTCTCCCGCCTAACTCACGTAAGAATGCGCTCTACAGCCTCTAGCTGCTTTTTGAGATGCGATGCATCCTCTCCTACGCCCTCCGAATTCACCCCGGGATTGTCTGCAGAATTTTCTGCTAGACTTGTCACATCAGCCATCTACTAACTGGTGCATCCTCGTGCAATTGTGACAATTGTTACCAGATGAGGGCTTTTGGGGCTCCTCTAATTTGGCAACTGCGGCCCTCAGTTCGGCCTTGCATCCCTCCAGCTCCCGAAACAATTGCTCGTTCTTCTCTACAAGGGCTTGTACATAAATTGATCCTTAAAATTGTTGTTTCAACCGTTTCAAGTCTCAGGGGCTACTGCTATGCATACTTATCAAAATTTCTCACCCGTATGTCCTTGGTATACAGGTTTGTCGCTTGGGCAAGCCCGCCCCGAGCAGCTTGGACATACGCGTCCACCGAATTGAAGGCATTAAACGCCTCTTTGGAAAAGATGTTGTTCTGAAGTACGGCCCATCGGCGCCTGTGATTCATGGCGCTCTCTACTTCGGAATTCGTGGCTGAGAGCATGTCCGCACTCTCTGTTGGAGAGCTATGTGGTGCTGGCCCCATGTCCGCCTCCGCCCCTGAAGCCGGTTCTACAACCCGGCTAGTGGAGGCGTGATTGGTAGGGTCTCCGGATATAGTCCGGTTATTCTTCTTCCTGCCAGACACAAAGGGCGCTGTCATATTTTAAATTCTACAATTACAGGACAGGTTATTGTTCTACCTCTGTAGCGGTGTGTCAACCCTCACCGCCTTCCTCTTGAGCCTACACGATCTGGACGCCCGTGGTTGACGAGTCCCTAGGGGCTCGGCCCCTCGCTCCGACCGTCGTTTCTGCAAATAGAACGACGCCTCAAAGGTAAATTATAACACCTGGGGGGAGTCCTCTTCGAAGGATAGGGCCTTCTAGCTCGGCTTACACATGAAGCGGGGAGCAGTCCAGGGTAGTCGGCCGTAATGGCCACTAGGGCGCCATCCCAGACGCCTGATAAAATACCCCGTTAATGAGCTCCACAGTGATATCAAGATCCACTTTAAGTCCCGGATCTAGGGCCCTCCCAGGGTCCTCTGGTTGCGGGGAGGGGCTGAAGATTCCTTCTACGACCCTCCTTAATTTCTGCCCAGAAGCATTGATGCAAGTAATCTTAGCAGAAGAACGCTAGAGCAAAGCGGGGGAAAAGAATGGCAACTTACCCACGCTGGGGGGTTGTACATGGAGAATCCATCCCGCGTTTTTATGCGAAGGAATTCCTCCTCTTCCCCTTTGTACAGATTGGACAATATCCTTGCCAGAGCGGCAGCGGAGTCCGGACCTTTATGGCCGCAGCGGGTGGCGTCGTCTTCCCCGTTGAAATGCCACATGGGCTTCCCCCGATATTGGAGCGGTTGCACTCCCCGTCTTATGCATATCGCCATAACCTCAACTATCGTCAGTCCGGATTTGGCCAGTAACTTTATCCTGTCCATCAGGAGGAATATTTCCCTCGTGTCCTCTTCTTGAGGGCCCCGGGGGCACCAGCTTAGGCGTGCCCTCGGCGGGGCGTTGCTGAACTTGCGGAGACCTGTCCGGACTGGATCCGGAAGGGGGATGTCGTTTATATAGAACCACTCTGAAGGCCAGTTTTCCGGTGCCTTCTTAGGAGTGCGGACAAGTATCCAGTCTCGGCAATGCGCCATACTTGCCCCGCCCACTTGACATAGGGACTCCCCACAGGTGCGGGGACGAGGCGTAACAGCTTCGCCATAATCCAAGTGTGGTTCGCAGCCTAAAACAGCTCGCAAGACAGGCAACATACCCCGCTATGTACAGAATAGAGGCAGGGTAAGATCGTAGCGAGGCCGAGAACTCCGAGCCCGCCAAGAAACGGGTGGATAGGGAACCCGATGCCCCTCAGCAGATGAGGGATCAGACATATACGTTCCTCCGGAGATGGGTTAGGAGATCCCTCAGCCTGGTCTCCTTCGTCATAAGTGGCTATTCCAGCTCGGACGGAGACCATGAACGCCAGTGGGAGAAACCCTTCGGTTTGTAACTTTGTCAAACGGCTATGAGGAACTGAACACTCTCCCCAATCCCCCGACTTGGAACGAGAAGGGCAAGCAGAGGAGCTGTGACGGCCGGCCATGTTGGAATGGCTTTTCGCGAGGTGCTCTGTTGGATGCTGGCTCTGGGAGGGAGAGTGAGGTTTGGATCTGAGAGTTCCCGTCCCTTTAAATAGACGGTTAGCCCGAAGGATCGAGGGTGGCAAATGCAAAAATGCTTCGACTCCTCGCATTCGCTTGACAGGTGGAGATGGTCATTACTAAGGCACCGAAGCCGAGGAGCGCAACATTGATTGGAGGCCGGACACTATTCGCTGTAACAAGCACTTTGGAGTATTAGGAGAAGGAACCCGCCTTGCAATGCCGAAGACAATACTGCACGCCGGACTCATCGTCATTGAAGCCTGGTTCAGGGGCTACTGAGGGAGTCCTGGATTAGGGGGTATCCGGACAGCCGTACTGTGTACTATGTCCGGACTATTGAAGCGTGAAGATACAAGACTCAAGACTTCGGCCCGTGTCCGGATGGGACTTTCCTTGGCGTGGAAGGCAAGCTTGGCGATCCGGATATTATATTTCCTTCTTTGTAATCGACTCCATGTAAACCCTAGCCCTCTCCGGTGCCTATATAAACCGGAGAGGATGGTCCTTAGAAGGCCGATCACAATTACAATCATACCACCATAGGCTAGCTCCTAGGGTTTAGCCTCTACGATCTCGTGGTAGATCTACTCTTGTACTACCCATATCATCAATATTAATGAAGCAGGAAGTAGGGTTTTACCTCCATCGAGAGGGCCCGAACCTGGGTAAACATCTGTGTCCCTTGTTTTCTGTTACCATCGGCCTTGACGCACAGATAGGGACCCCCTACCTGAGATCCGCGGGTTTTGACACCGACAGTCATTCCCATGGAGCAGCGCTCGCCCAACGCCCTAACAGCAACCACTGTCGCATGTGTCAAGGGCACAACTCTTCCGCACCGATCAGACTGCTCCTTCCTCCTTGATCTGAAGACAGTGATCTAGAGGAGCCCACGACGGTGTCCCGTTTCTTCTCTGGTAAAGCTCCTCTTTTCTTCCGAATAATGTTTTCTTCAAGTTTGTCCTATTGAAATCTCTGATTACATAGAGCTGTAGCCATGGCGGTGATATTGTCTGACTATGAAGATTAGAGGCGGAGCCAGATTTGGAGCATACTATGGGCTTGCAATTGTAAATTTGCTTTGTAATGTTAAACAACACATTTTCTCTCTTATCTCTATACATCTTTTACTGGTCCTGTAAGTGATATTGCAGAGTTACCACGATACATGAGTTTCACAGAAACTTGAACACGGGAGTACATTTGTTTTGGGACAGAGCAAATTTATTAGGAGACATACCAGTAAGTACTAGCTTACCTTAATCCATGATTATATCGCTTAAATTATCATTCCTATGTTATTTATTTGCTCCCTTCATGTATGTTACTATCATACAAGTCATAGTGCTCGGAGAAATTTTGAGTTCTCACCGCCTGAAGGTACGCTATCTTACTACTTACTATGAGGTTATCCTACATAATTTTATAATTATTACTTTTCCCATGCCTTATGTAATTATGTTTGCAGTAAATGAATGTTTGCATTATTTGCCATCCCATCGACACATGTTTATTGGTTGTTCTTCTCGATTATTGATAAATTGTGTTATCAATTTCCTACATTAGAATACTGAAACATGGATGGTTATGGTATGCAGCAACATCAAAATAAAACCAAAAGATAACATCAGATTGTAGAGCAATTACTGAGCACCGTATGTTGTTTCCCTAGCTCTATGGGATGTCATACACACTTCACGTTTAAAACTTCCCTTCCAGTTGTCAAAAATATTCGAATTAAATATGAAGAGTCTATTGCCCCATTTTAGTTTCTTTGAAGAATTAAGAAGGCCAAGTACAACACAACTTACAATTTTTGCTTTGCTGCGAATGAAAAAGGTAAATCATATGAGTATGGAATATTTAGACAAGGTACAACCTACAGGTCAGTCTTTCAAAAACGTTATCATGTCAGTATAAATAAATAAAACTTAGTATGTTTCTGTACAATATACTGCTTCCTTAACAAATAAAAAAACTATATCAGTGTATGCTATTGATGATGCCTCACTGGATGTTTGAGACATATATCTCTCCTAACTTCTCAGGTGTGCTTCACATGTACTATCATATGCCCATACTTTATTTTTCCAGTTAACATTTGTCCATGCCTCTCTGGATGTTTGAGACATATATCTCTGCTAACCAAGTGTATTAGAATTACTTTGATGCTATGAATATCCAATATAGTTAGTTGGGAGAGGTATCGGTGCACGTTACTGATAATTCTCTTTATGTTTGTGCAGAAATATATTTGTTCATTGTTTCAAATGTAAATATCAATATTTCATGGATCTCTAAAATCAACATTTAAAACGTAAATGTATTGTTCAGTGTTTCAAGTTGTATCTTCTATTCATTCATACAATATACGCATTTATTTGAATCTGCTCATGGAAAGCACAAAGTCCCGCAGCAACGTGCGGGGTATCATCTAGTTATAAAGGTGGCTTTGCCACAAATACGATGTCAACTCCATGATCATGCAAAGCAATATGACAATGATGAAGCGTGTCATAATAAACGGAATGGTGGAAAGTTGCATGCCAATATATCTCGGAATGGCTATGGAAATGCCATAATAGGTAGGTATGGTGGCTATTGAGAGGAAGGTAATGGTGGGTGTATGGTACCGGCGAAAGTTGTGCGGCACAAGAGAGGCTAGCAATGGTGGAAGGGTGAGAGTGCGTATAATCTATGGACTCAACATTAGTCATAAAGAACTCACATACTTATTGCAAAAATCTATTAGTTATCAAAACAAAGTACTACGCGCATGCTCCTAGAGGGATAGATTGGTAGGAAAAGACCATCGCTCGTCCCCGATCGCCACTCATAAGGAAGACAATCAATAAATAAATCATGCTCCGACTTCATCACATAACGGTTCATGATATGTGTATGCTACGGGAATCACAAACTTTAACACAAGTATCTCTCAAATTCACAAATACTCAACTAGCATGACTCTAATATCACCATCTTCATATCTCAAAACAATCATAAGGAATCAAACTTCTCATAGTATTCAATGCACTCTATATGAAAGTTTTTATTATCCCTCTTGGATGCCTATCATATTAGGACTAATTTCATAACCAAAGCAAATTACAATGTTGTTCTAAAAGACTCTCAAAATAATATAAGTGAAGCATGAGAGTTCATCTATTTCTTCAAAATAAAACCACCACCGTGCTCTAAAAAGATATAAGTGAAGCACTAGAGCAAGCGACAAACTACTCCGAAAGATATAAGTGAAGATCAATGAGTAGTAGAATAATTATGTAATTATGTGAAGACTCTCTAAAATTTAAGAATTTCATATCTTGGTATTTTATTCAAAAAGCAAGTAAAACAAAACAAAATAAAATGACGCTCCAAGCAAAACACATATCATGCGGTGAATAAAAATATAGCTCCAAGTAAAGTTATCGATGAACAAAGACGAAAGAGGGGATGCCATCCGGGGCATCCCCAAGCTTAGGCTCTTGGTTGTCCTTGAATATTACCTTGGGGTGCCTTGGTCATCCCCAAGCTTAGGCTCTTGCCACTCCTTATTCCATAGTCCATCGAATCTTTACCCAAAACTTGAAAACTTCACAACACAAAACTCAACAGAAAACTCGTAAGCTCCGTTAGTATAAGAAAATAAAACCACCACTTAGGTACTGTTGTGAACTCATTCTAAATTCATATTGGTGTAATATCTACTGTAGTCCAACTTCTCTATGGTTCATATCCTCCGATACTACTCTTAGATTCATCAAAATAAGCAAACAACACAATGAAAACAGAATCTGTCAAAAACAGAACAGTCTGTAGTAATCTGTATCAAACGTATACTTATGAAACTCCAAAATTCTGAAATAAATTGGTTGACCTGAGTAATTTGTCTATTAATCATCTGCAAAAATAATCAACCTAAAATCACTCTCCAGTAAAAAATGGCAGCTAATCTCGTGAGCGCTAAAGTTTCTGTTTTTTACAGCAAGATCATAAAGACTTCACCCAAGTCTTCCCAAAGGTTCTACTTGGCACAAACACTAACTAAAACATAAAACCACATCTAAACAGAGGCTATATGAATTATTTATTACTAAGCAGGAGCAAAAGCAAAGAACAAAAATAAAATTGGGTTGCCTCCCAACAAGCGCTAACGTTTAACGCCCCCAGCTAGGCATGATGATTTCAATGATGCTCACATAAAAGATAAAAATTGAAGCATAAAGAGAGCATCATGAAGAATATGACTAGCACATTTAAGTCTAACCCACTTCCTATGCATAGGGATTTTGTGAAAAAACAATTTATGGGAACAATAATCAACTAGCATAGGAAGGCAAAACAAGCATAACCTTAAAACTTTAAGCACATAGAGAGGAAACTTGATATTATTGCAGTTCCTACAAGCATATATTCCTCCCTCATAATAATTTTCATTAGCATCATGAATGAATTCAACAATATAACCATCACATAAATCATTCTTTTCATGATCTACTTGCATTGAAATTTTACTACTCTCCACATAAGCAAGATTCTTCTCATTCGGAATAGTGGGAGTATCATAAGAAACTCGAATACTATAAATTGTTTCCACATTAAAAAATTAATGTTCAGAAAAAGGGTAATCATAATGATGACAAGTTTTAATATAATCATCACTACTTTTTATAGCATACGTGTCATCACAATAATCATCATAAGTAGCAACTGTTTTCTCATCATAATCAATTGAAACATCTTCCAAGATAGTGGAATCATTACTAAATAAAGTCATAACCTCTCCAAATCCACTTTCATAATTGTCACAATAAGATTCAACACCCTCCAAAATAGTGGGATCATTACTTCCTAAAGTTGACACTCTTCCAAACCCACTTTCATCAATATAATCATCTTAAATAGGAGGCATGCTATCATCATAACAAATTTGCATATCAACACTTGGTAGGTTAAACATATCATCTTCATAAAACATAGCATCCCCAAGCTTGGGACAAACATTAATTGCAGCAAATAAAGTCTCAAACATGTCATTCTCATCAAACATAGCATCCCCAAGCTTGGGCCTTTTCATATCATAAGCATAATCATTCTCATCATTACTAGTATGGATAGCACCAATAATAGTATAGCAATTATCATCATCACAATGAGTAATACAGGCAACATCATTTGGGAGGGATACCATTTTACCTTTGCTTCTCCGTCTTTTCTTTTTCTTCTTCTCATCATGTGTGGGTTTAATCCTTTTTTTGGAGCTCCTTATTAATGAGATTGGTTGAATAGAGAGCTCTTCCTCGTTACCTGTTTCATCATAAGAAAGAATAGGAGGATATTGGGAATCTCTTCCCTTTCATTAGTATTCTCTTCATCCTCTATTTTTTTTCTTGTCTTTAAGTAATTGGCAATATAAGGATTTTCAATGCAATTCACCGCCCAATACATATGAATTTCCTCTAGATCAAAATCAAGAACTTTATCAAGGACAAACTATGGAAGATTCTTAGTTGAACGTTTCATTTCTTCATAACCCATAAGCAAACTAAGTTCAGTATGATGTGAAAGGGAAATCAATTCATCACAATTTTTGGACACGATACGGTCATGAAACAATTTGCATTGGAGATTTAGATGATCACGTTCATTGCAAAGTTCACAAGGATGGCAAAGAAATTTTAATTTTTCAACACAAGCATCCAGCCTCTCTTGCAACCATTTAGTTTCTAAATACTTATACCTCTTGCAAAATCTATCTTCCCTATTTGGTGTGTACTTGCAAACTCTATGCACTCCACAAAAATTGGTTTAATCCTCTTTTTGGAGCTCCTTATTAATGAGATTGGTTGAATAGAGAGCTCCTACTCGTTACCTGATTCATCATAAGAAAGAATAGGAGGATATTGGGAAATCTCTTCCCTTTCATTAGTATTCTCTTCAGCCTCTATTTGTTTTCTTGTCTTTATGTAACTGGCAATATAAGGATTTTCAATGCAATTCACCACACAATACATATGAATTTCCTCTAGATCAAAATCAAGAACTTTATCAATGACAAACTCTGGAAGATTCTTAGTTAAACGTTTCATTTCTTCATAACCCATAAGCAAACTAAGTTCATTATGATGTGCAAGGGAAATCAATTCATCACAATTTTTGGACACGATACGGTCATGAAACAATTCGCATCGGAGATTTAGATGATCATGTTCATTCCAAAGTTCACAAGGATGGCAAAGAAATTTTAATTTTTTGGCACAAGCATCCAGCCTCTCTTGCAACCATTTAGTTTCTAAATACTTATGCCTCTTGCAAAATCTATCTTCCCTATTTGGTGTGTACTTGCAAACTCTATGCACTCCACAAAAATTGGCATGCTTATAAGAGACATTTTCATCATGACTAGTGCAATCATCATTAGTACTATGGATATTCAAAGAGTTCATACTAACAACATTGCAATCATGCTCGTCATTCAAAGATTTCGTGCCAAACATTTTAATGTGTTCTTCTTCTAACATTTTGGCACAATTATCGGAATCCTTATTTTCATGAAAGATATTAAAAAGATGAAGCATATGAGGCACCCTCAACTCCATTTTTTTGTAGTTTTCTTTTATAAACTAAACTAGTGATAAAACAAGAAACAAAAAGATTCGATTGCAAGATCTAAAGATATACCTTCAAGCACTCACCTCCCCGGCAACAGCGCCAGAAAAGATCTTAGTTGACGGGGTGTGAGTGCCGCTTACGTAGCCTCCCCGGCAACGGTGCCAGAAAAGAGCTTGATGTCTACTACACAATCTTCTTCTTGTAGACGTTGCTGGGCCTCCAAGTGCAAAGGTTTGTAGGACAGTAGCAAATTTCCCTCAAGTGGATGACCTAAGGTTTATCAATCCGTGGGAGGCGTAGGATGAAGATGGTCTCTCTCAAGCAACCCTGCAACCAAATAGCAAAGAGTCTCTTGTGTCCCCAACACACCCAATACAATGGTAAACTGTATAGGTGCACTAGTTCGACGAAGAGATCGTGATACATGTGCAATATGGATGGTAGATATAGTTTTTGTAATCTGAAAATATAAAAACAGCAAGGTAGCAAGTGATAAAAGTGAGCGTAAACGGTATTGCAATGCTAGGAAACAAGGCCTAGGGTTCATACTTTCACTAATGCAAGTTCTCTCAAAATTAATAACATAATTGGATCATATAACTATCCCTCAACATGCAACAAAGAGTCACTCCAAAGTCACTAATAGCGGAGAACAAACAAAGAGATTATTGTAGGGTACGAAACAACCTCAAAGTTATCCTTTCTGATCGATCTATTCAAGAGTCTGTAGCAAACTAACACGAAGCTATTCTTTCCGTTCGATCTATCATAGAGTTCGTACTAGAATAACACCTTAAGATACAAATCAACCAAAACCCTAATGTCACCTAAATACTCCAATGTCACCTCAAGTATTCATGGGTATGATTATACGATATGCATCACACAATCTCAGATTCATCTATTCAACCAACACAAAGAACTTCAAAGAGTGCCCCAAAGTTTCTACCGGAGAGTCAAGACAAAAACGTGTGCCAACCCCTATGCATAAGTTCACAAGGTCACTGAACCCGCAAGTTGATCACCAAAACATACATCAAGTAGATTACGTGAATATCCCATTGTCACCACAGATAAGCACATGCAAGACATACATCCAGTGTTCTCAAATCCTTAAAGACTTAATCCGATAAGATAACTTCAAAGGGAAAACGCAATCCATTACAAGAGAGTAGAGGGGGAGAAACATCATAAGATCCAACTATAATAGTAAAGCTCGCGATACATCAAGATCGTGCCGAATCAAGAACATGAGAGAGAGAGATCAAACACATAGCTACTGGTACATACCCTCAGCCCCGAGGGTGAACTACTCCCTCCTCGTCATGGAGAGCGCCGGGATGATGAAGATGGCCACTGGTGAGGGATCACCCCTCCGGAAGGGTGCCGGAACAGGGCCCCGATTGGGTTTTGGTGGCTACATAGGCTTGCGGCGGCGGAACTCCTGATCTAGGTTATGTTCTGGAAGTTTGGGTATATATAAGAGGTTTTGGCGTCAGGAACAAGTCAGGGGGGTTTCCAAGGCGGCCACGAGGTAGGGGGCGCGCCCAGGGGGTAGGGCGCCCCCCCCCCCACCCTCGTGGGTGCCTCGGGACTCTTCTGGTCCATCTCCGATGCTCCGTGGGCTTCTTCTGGTCCAAAAATAATCTCTGTCAAATTTCAGGTCAATTGGACTCCGTTTGGTTTTCCTTTTCTGCAATACTCAAAAACAAGGAAAAACATAAACTGGCACTGGGCTCTAGGTTAATAGGTTAGTCCCAAAAATCATATAAAACATCCTAGATGGATAATATAATAGCATGGAACAATCAAAAATTATAAATGCATATAAAGCAAGGCACGTATTGTATTGTTGCCATCGAGGATAACAGGATGGGGTTTTTATCATATTGCATGAATTTCTCCCTCTACATGATGTCATCTTGCTTAAAGCGTTACTCTGTTCTTATGAACTTAATACTCTAGATGCATGCTGGATAGCGGTTGATGTGTGGAGTAATAGTAGTAGATGCAGGCAGGAGTCGGTCTACTTGTCTTGAACGTGATGCCTATATACATGATCATACCTAGATATTCTCATAACTATGCTCAATTCTATCAATTGCTCAACAGTACTTTGTTCACCCACCGTAAATACTTATGCTCACGAGAGAAGCCACTAGTGAAACCTATGGCCCCCGGGTCTATTTTCCATCATATTAATCTTCCAACACTTAGCCATTTCTGTTGCCTTTTATTTTTCTTTGCATCTTTATCATAAAAATACCAAAAATATTATCCTATCATATCTATCAGATCTCATTCTCGTAAGTGACCGTGTAGGGATTGACAACCCCTTATCGCGTTGGTTGCGAGGATTTATTTGTTTGTGTAGGTGCGAGGGACTCGTACGTAGCCTCCTACTGGATTGATACCATGGTTCTCAAAAACTGAGGGAAATACTTACGCTACTTTGCTGCATCACCCTTTCCTCTTCAAGGTAAAACCAACGCAGTGCTCAAGAGGTAGCAAGAAGGATTTCTGGCGCCGTTGCCGGGGAGGTCTACGCAAAAGTCAACATACCAAGTACCCATCACAAATCTTTTTTTTTTGACACTTGAAACAGTAGGAGAGGCTCCTACTGTATGTATTAAATTAAGTGACAAAAAGTCTTACAGAGTTATAACCTTACATCATGGCCATGTTGAAACTAAGGGGGGGAGGGGTTTAAAACTAGAAAGAGGTAACAAAAGACTAAAGTTATAAACTAATTACAAAAGAGGACAAAAAGGGTTGAAGTTTCTCTCCCACTCTGTAACGAAGAAGGGAAAGGTCCTCCTTCAACCTAGCCAGCCAGGATGATTTCGTAGGTGAAATCCCTCTGAAGTGTTTGTTGTTTCTCTCCTTCCATATGCTCCAAGCAGCCTGCAGGAAGATGTCCATGAACATCGGGCTATGCCATGTAGATTTCGCGCGCTCAACCCATTGAAGTCTTGTACCATGTGTCATCCAGTTTATATTAATATGTGCCCAGCACTCTTGGCTAAATGGACAGGTGAAGAAAAGGTGCTCCAAAGTTTCTTCAATAGGAGAAGGACACAGCAGACATGTGTGGTTGTCACCAATGTTGTAGTGTCTCCTCTTGAGCATGTTTCGTGTGTTTAGTTTATCTGAGAGGAGTAGCCAGCCGAACACTTTTATTTTCATGGTGACCTTGGATTTCCACACCAGGTTGTATGTTTGGTGAGCTCTTATTTCTCTGAAATAGTATGAGTAATATTGGCTCGCATTGTAATCTCCTTTACCCCAAATGCATGTCCATTTGTCCTCTCCGTGGGCCAAAGTAATTGGAGTCAACAATTCTTTGAAGGTCTATTAGCTCTGCATGAGCCCTTTCGTAAAGGGAAGGTGGAAGGTTTCACCAACGTGTCAGCCGTTATCATTGCCTGGACAGAGATATCCTCATATTTGGTGTATGAAAAGGCCCTGGGGTGGCTGGAGGCCAGAATGTCATCCATCCAAAGATCTTTCCAAAGTAAAGTGGTGCAACCATCCTGAATTGTGACTTTGGTGATCCCCCTATAAACTGGCGTGAGTTTTCTGACGTCTCTCCACCAGAAGGAACCACAAGCATCCGTTGCATGAGGGATTTTCGATGAGTAGTAGGTGTTCCAGATTAATTCCACCCAAGGTAAATCCTAGTGATTGTAGAATTTGTGAAGATATTTAAGTAACAGGGCATCACTTTGAGTTCTGAGGTCCAATATACCCATTCCACCACACTTTTTAGGTTTACAGATCATGCTCCAAGCCGCCAGTGAGTTACATGTTTCCCCCTGCTCCGTCTTTTTAGTCCAGAGACATTTCCTTCTGATCTTATCTAAGAGCTCAATAATGGAGGCGGGAAGCTTGAGAGTGCAAAGAGCAAAAATCATGAGCGAAGTGATCACTGAATTTACTAGAGAAAGCTTTGCACCATATGAAATCATGTTGAGGGTAGCAGTTAGGCGGCGCTCCACTTTGCAAACCAAAGGCATTAGGTCCTGAACAGATGGTCGTGTGGTTCCCAAAGGCAGCCCAAGGTAAGTGAAGGGCATTTTGCCAGTCATGCAACCGAAGATTTGTGCAATGCTGTTACTGAGGGACTCATCACAGTTGATTGGGATGAGAGTGGATTTTTGGAAGTTTATTTTAAGGCCAATGGAAGTTGCATAATCCGACAGAATCTGCTTGATCGTGGCTGCCTGAGTTTCACAAGCCGGTAATACTAGAATTGTGTCATCAGCGTATTGAATGACCGGGTAATCCTTTTGAGTTACACATGGGAAAGGAAGCTGAATGTGACCCTGAGCAAAAGCATCATTAATGACGGCTTGAATAAGGTCAGCTGCCAGCACGAAAATCAGGGGAGATAGCGGGTCACCTTGTCGAACCCCCATTTTGCAATGGAATTGTCTCCCTGGAACGCCATTTAAAAGGACCGAAGATTTACCTGAGGCCAAGATTGTTTAGATCCAGTTTAGCCATTTGCCATTAAATCCCATATGCCTCATAATCTCCAACATGGGCTGATGCTCAATAGTGTCAAAAGCCTTAGCAAAATCAAGTTTAAGGAGGACAATTGGTTTCTTTGATGTTTGACATTGGTAAATGTACTCAAACGCCCACGCCAGACAGTCCTGAATAGATTTGCCCTTCAAAAAACCATATTGATTTCGATGCACTATCTTTAGGATGATCTTTTGGAGACGGTTGGCGAGAAGTTTCGTAATGATATTAAGACAGCAGTTGAGGAGCGTGATTGGTCTGTAATCATTGAGTGAAGCAGGAGCATTGATTTTTGGGATCAAAGTAATGAAGCCCTCATTAATACTCTCCAGGTTTAAGTTTCCCTCATGAAATTGATTGCACAGAAGATAAAAGTCTTCTTTAATCACGTGCCAACAAGATTTGAAAAAATGTCCTGTGAAACCATCTGGACCTGGAGCCCTATCCGCAGGCATGTATTTAATGACATCGTCAATTTCCTGGTGAGTGAAAGGCATAGTTAGTTGCTCCAAATCTTCAACCTTCTTGATCATTCTAGCTAAATCAAACTTCATCTCATGTTGCTGAGAAGACCCAAGCCGTTTTTTGACAGCTTGAAAAATAACTGATTCTTTGCCCGCGTGGTCTTCAACACAATAACCATCATCCGTGGTAAGAGAAGCAATGTTATTTCTCCTATATCTTTCTGAGGCCATCGCTTGGAAAAATTTAGGTTGTTCATCGCCAAATTTGACCCAACGAATGGTACATCTCATCCTCCAATACTCTCTTTGATAAGTAAGAAGCCTTAGAATATGGTGCTTGAGAATTCGACGAAAATTTGTTTCTGGGATGGTGAGACGCCTTTTATTTTCAAGTGCATCAAGCTCGAAGAGGGCCCTGTTGGAGTTTTCAATGGCAATAGACAGTTTAGAAATACCTTTACTCCAAATTTTTAGATCACGCCTCAGGTGTTTAAACTTGCGGGAGATAACAGTGGCCATGTTGGTTGAGGGAATTGACTTGGACCAAGAATTAGAAACCGTGTCCAAAAATCCAAGATGATGTACCCAATATGATTTGAACCTGAAAATCTTGGAGCGAGGAATGGTTGTCTCAATGCAAACCACACAAGGGATGTGATCGGAAACAGGCCTACCAAGAGGCTTTACTAGGGTTTTAGGGTAAGTAATAGTCCAATTGGTGCTCGTGAAAAACCAGTCAATTTGTTCTAAAAGGGGGTCCACCTGCATATTACTCCAAGTGTAAGCTCGACCTTTGATGGGCAGTTCCACGAGGTTTTGGTTCCTGATAAAGTCGTTGAAGGTGATCATATCCCCAAGATTTCCACCTGGCTTATTACGATTATCTGGGCCACGAATAAAATTAAAGTCCCCTACAAGGAGCCAGTCTTCATTGGTAGGTATGTTAAGGTCTAGCAGCCATTGTATGAAGTTCCTACGTTCATCTCCCTGACAGGGGCCATCACAAATCTTTATCTCCCGCATTACATTATTTGCCATTTGCCTCTCGTTTTCCTCTCCCCCACTTCACCCTTGTCGTCTTATTCGCCCTCTTTCGTTTGCCTCTTTTTGCCAGTCTCTTGTTTGCTCGTATGTTGGATTGCTTGTTTGTCATGATGGCTCAAGATAATACCAAATTATGTGACTTTACCAATACCAACAATAATGATTTCCTTAGCACTCTGATTGCTCCTATTACCGATACTGAATCTTGTGAAATCAATGCTGCTTTGTTGAATCTTGTCATGAAAGATCAATTCGCCGGCCTTCCTAGTGAAGATGTCGCTACTCATCTAAATAGCTTCGTTGATTTGTGTGACATGCAAAAGAAGAAAGATGTTGACAATGATATTGTTAAATTGAAGCTATTTCCTTTTTCGCTTAGAGATCGTGCTAAAGCTTGGTTTTCGTCTTTGCCTAAAAATAGTATTGATTCTTGGAATAAGTGCAAAGATGCTTTTATCTCTAAGTATTTTCCTCCCGCTAATATTATCTCTCTTAGAAACGATATTATGAATTTTAAGAAACTTGATCATGAACATGTTGCACAAGCTTGGGAGAGGATGAAATGAATGCTACGTAATTGCCCCACGCATGGTTTAAATTTATGGATGATTATACAAAAAAAATCTGCCGGATTGAATTTGGCTTCTAGAAATCTTTTAGATTCGGCCGCATGAGGCACTTTTATGGAAATCACTTTAGGAGAAGCTACTAAACTCCTAGATAATATTATGGTTAATTATTCACAATGGCACACTGAAAGATCTACTAATAAAAAAGTGCATGCGATAGAATAACTTAATGTTTTGAGTGGAAAGATGGATGAACTTATGACATACTTTGCTACTAAGAGTGTTCCTTCTGATCCTAATGATATGCCTTTGTCTACTTTGATTGAGAATAAAAATGAATCTATGGATGTGAATTTTGTTGGTAGGAATAATTTTGGTAACAACGCGTATAGAGGAAACTTTAATCCTAGGCCGTATCCTAGTAATTCCTCTAATAATTATGGTAATTCCTACAACAATTCTTATGGAAATTTTAATAAGATGCCTTCTGAATTTGAGACTAGTGTTAAAGAATTTATGAATTTGCAAAAGAATTTCAATGCTTTGCTTGAAGAAAAATTGCTTAAAGTTGATGAATTGGCTAGGAACGTTGATAGAATTTCTCTTGATGTTGATTCTTTAAAACTTAGATCTATTCCTCCTAAGCATGATATCAATGAGTCTCTGAAAGCCATGAGAATTTCCATTGATGAGTGCAAAGAGAGAACCGCTAGGATGCGTGCTAAGGTAAGAAAGATTACTTTATGAAAGCGTGTTCCTCTAATTCCTTTGAAAATAAAGATGAAGATCTAAAGATTATTGATGTGTCCCCTATTAAATCTTAGTTTTGCAATATGAATCTTGATAATGATGGGACTGAATATGATACACCTTTACCTAGAAGGCGTTCCAAAAATTTGGAGTTTTTAGATCTTGATGCTAAAATTGATAAAAGCGGGATTAAAGAGATCAAAACTCTAAATATTAATGAACCCACTATTTTGGATTTCAAGGAATTTAATTATGATAATTGTTCTTTGATAGATTTTATTTCATTGTTGCAATCCGTGCTAAATTCTCCTCATGCTTATAGTCAAAATAAAGCTTTTACTAAACATATTGTTGATGCTTTGATGTAATATAATGAATAAAAAATTGAGTTGGAAGTTTCTATCCCTAGAAAACTTTATGATGAGTGGGAACCTACTATTAAAATTAAAATTAAAGATCATGAATGCTATGCTTTGTGTGATTTGGGTGCTAGTGTTTCCACGATTCCAAAAACCTTGTGTGATTTGCTAGGTTTCCGTGATTTTGATGATTGCTCTTTAAATTTGCACCTTGCGGATTCCACTATTAATAAACCTATGGGAAGAATTAATGATGTTCTTATTGTTGCAAATAGGAACTATGTGCCCGTAGATTTTATCGTTTTTGACATAGATTGCAATCCATCATGTCCTATTATTCTTGGTAGACCTTTCCTTAGAACGATTGGTGCGATTATTGATATGAAGAAAGGAATATTATATTCCAATTTCCATTAAAGAAAGGCATGGAACACTTCCATAGGAAGAAAATAAAATTACCGTATTAATCTATTATGAGATCCACTTATGGATTGCCTACCAAAGATGGCCATACCTAGATCTATCCTTGCTTTTATGCCTAGCTAGGGGCGTTAAACGATAGCGCTTGTTGGGAGGCAACCCAATTTTATTTTTAGTTTTTTGCTTTTTGCTTCTGTTTAGGAATAAATATTTGTTCTAGCCTCTTGTTAGATGTGTTTTTATGTTTTAATTAGTGATTGTGCCAAGTTAAACCTGTAGGATCTTCTTGGATGATAGTTATTTGATCTTGCTGAAAATTCCAGAAACTTTCTGTTCACGAAAATAATTGTTAAAAATCATCAGAATGTGATAAAATATATATTCCAATTTCTTCTGATCAATAAACAAATTGTATAGGTCTTCCTATTTTGTATGATTTTTTGGAGTTCCAGAAGTTTGCGTTAGTTACAGATTACTACAGACTGTTCTGTTTTTGACAGATTATGTTTTTCGTGTGTTGTTTGCTTATTTTGATGAATCTATGGCTAGTAAAATAGTTTATAAACCATAGAGAAGTTGGAATAAAGTAGGTTTAACACCAATATAAATAAATAATGAGTTCATTACAGTACCTTGAAGTGGTCTTTTGTTTTCTTTCGCTAACGGAGCTCACGAGATTTTCTGCTGAGTTTTGTGTTGTGAAGTTTTCAAGTTTTGGGTAAAAGATTTGATGGATTATGGAACAAGGAGTGGCAAGAGCCTAAGCTTGGGGATGCCCATGGGACCCCCAAGATAATCTAAGTACACCTAAAAGCCAAATCTTGGGGATGCCCCGGAAGGCATCCCCTCTTTCGTCTACTTCCATCGGTAACTTTACTTGGAGCTTTTATTCACCACATGATATGTGTTTTGCTTGGAGCGTCTTGTATTATTTGCGTCTTTGCTTGTTAGTTTACCACAATCATCCTTGCTGTACACACCTTTTGAGAGAGCCATACATGAATTGGAATTTGATAGAATACTCTATGTGCTTCACTTATATCTTTTGAGTTATCTAGTTTTTGCTCTAGTACTTCACTTATATCTTTTAGAGCACGGTGGTGGATTTGTTTTATAGAAACTATTGATCTCTCATGCTTCACTTATATTATTTTGAGAGTCTTAAATAGCATGGTAATTTGCTTAAATAATCCTAATATGCTAGGTATTCAAGATTAGTAAAAACGTTCTTATGAGTGCTTTGAATACTAAGAGAAGTTTGATACTTGATGATTGTTTTGAGATATGGAGGTAGTGATATCAAAGTTGTGCTAGTTGAGTAGTTGTGAATTTGAGAAATACTTGTGTTTAAGTTTGCAAGTCCCGTAGCATGCACGTATGGTAAACTTTATGTAACAAATTTGAAACATGAGGTGTTCTTTGAGTGTCCTCCCTATGAGTGGCGGTCAGGGATGAGCGATGGTTTTTTCCTACCAATCTATCCCCCTAGGAGCATGCGCATAGTGCTTGGTTTTTGATGACTTGTAGATTTTTGCAATAAGTATGTGAGTTATTTATGACTAATGTTGAGTCCATGGATTATACGCACTCTCAGCTTTCCATCGTTGCTAGCCTCTTCGGTACCGTGCATTGCCCTTTCTCACATTGAGAGTTGGTGCAAACTTCGCCGGTGCATCCAAACCCCGTGATATGATATGCTCTTTCACACATAAACCTCCTTATATCTTCCTCAAAACAGCCACCATACCTACCTATTATGGCATTTCCATAGCCATTCAGAGATATATTGCCATGCAACTTTCCACTGTTCCGTTTATCATGACACGTTCATCATTGTCATATTGCTCAGCATGATCATGTAGTGGACATAGTATTTGTGGCAAATCCACCGTTCATAATTCTTTCATAGATGTCACTCTTAGTTTATTGCATATCTGTAGCGGCCCGACCCGAATGGATCAAGTCTCTGTGCTCAGGTGTCATCCCTGGATCAGTAATGCTGACACCCCACAGTACTTCGAAGGATTTATAACAGAGTAGCAATCACACACTTATTACATCGTTGCCCAAAAGAGGACTTATTACAATAAATATGGCTTAAGGCCATCTAATAATGATAACAGCGGAAGACTTGGAAGATAAGTGAGTCCATCAACTCCAGTGCATCATCGAGTATAGAACCACGACCTAAAGCACCTTACTGTAAATTCGAAAAGTCTACAACATGAAAGTTGCAGCCCGAAAACGGGTCAGCACATGGAATATGCTGGCAATGTAACACATAGAGAAATAATGAATGATAAGCATGTACTACATGCATATGTGGCTGGTGGAAAAGCTCTACGGTTATAGTTTTGCATAAAGCCAGTTTTTCCCTACTGCAAAGGAATAAATTTGTTTAATTATCATGGTGGTTGTTAAACATTGAGAATGGTTGACAGCATCCTCAATCCCAATTAAAAGTACTCATTAAAAACCCAACAATATTAATTAGAGTAACATGTTGAGATTCACATGATATTCAAGTACTAGATACTCAAGATGTCCATAACCGGGACACGGCTAATCATGATTAGTTTATACACTCTGCAGAGGTTTTGCACTTTTCCCCACAAGACTCGATCACCTCCGCTTGGTTTCTCGTGACTACATGGTGTTTGAGAGACGGATGACCGAGACATAGTCTTTCGAAGCATTTGCACCTTACGATGGGTAGACCGTACCACCTACAACCCCTACATCAGCTAGTCTACCACCGTAAGAGTTCACACGACTTAATCAACTATGCCGAGCCCATAATGGCTTGTGGCTGCACACACAAGTTACTAGCATGAATGATCTTATGATCCCTTTGAGCACAGGTGGCGGTCCGAAGAAAAACAGGCAAGTCTCGATAGAAACCAGGTGCCTCAATCCACCCGGATGTGTGTTTAAGTTGCCACCTTAGATAAACCATTAATAACAATCTCACATCTGTCATGGAATTCACTCACCCAATCCACGCTCTCGGCATAGCATAGTATAATAAGCAAACGTAGAAGTAACTCCCAAGGTTTCATAAGTAAAACAGGTAATAGGTAGTACCTCAATCTACTTCCCATCCCACAATTTATTTTAGATCCTAATCATGCAAGTGTTCGAGGATTGATCTAATGCATAAAACTGGGTATGAGAAAGTATGATCAAAGTGTTACTTGCCTTGCTGATGATCCGCGAAACCTAGAGATTCGAAGTAACAAGCGGCGCACTCCGGGTGATCTATCGCAGACAAACAACAAGCATACAATAAGTACTCATCTAATGCACGGGTAAATCTCGAATAAAAGATCTGACCAGAAATTTCAACTTAAGAACCCTGGTTGCAAAAGAAAATGAATCAAACAAAACAACGAAAAACATCCGGCGGAAGAAAACAGCTCGGTTCTAGCAAGTTGAAACTAGGTCAAATTTTTTACAGTAGCAAAACTTTGTTTTAGTTGATTAGTCGGAACGGCGGTTTCGAAACGAAACTCCAGGCGCTTGAATCACCTGATTCCGATAATCGAGCGAGAAGATAAACTAGAACGAAGATCGGATCTGAAATCGCGATCGGAAAATAGCGGAATAAATCCGTTAAAGAAAATGACGAACGGTTGAACGAACGGACGTTCATTAACCGAAGCAAACCGGTGATCACGTTCGTTAGGACGAACGGTCCGGCGAACGCCTGCTAAACAAAACTGAAAAGAAAAACCGGCGAGAAAAACCGATCTAGGGTTTCGGAAAGAAAACAGAAACGAAAAACCGATCTAGAAAACCGGAACGGAAACCGGAACGATTTATGAAAAACCGAACCGAAGAAAAGAAAAGGTGACGCGCGCTGGGCTAGTACCTCGAAAGGCGAGGGCTCGGCGGCGGCGGCGTTAGGTGGCGGCGGCGGCACTTGGCGCGCCGGTGTAGGCGGCGGCGGGGTGTGTAGGGCGGCTGCTGTCTTCATGGAGGAGAGGAGGCGATAGGTGTTGGTTTGATTTGTTAGAGGGGGTGCTTGGGTATTTATATTGGGGAGGGAGGGTTTTGCTTGGAGTAGGGACAAGAATTAGAGTAGGATTAGGAATCCTAGGAATAAAAACGGAATAACGAACGGGTCCAAATCCTACTAGGATTTGTAAAAGAAAAGGAAACCGGGCGGCTCCTGGCTCCTCGGTGCGGCGTGGCGCTAGCGATGGCCTTGGCCTCTGGCCGGCCGGTGGCTTAGCGACTTGGGCCTTTGGCCCAAGGTGTCTTGACTCTTTTTTTAAATCGGTTTCACAAGAGAAAAATCTGAGAAAAAATCTAAATGAACTCCAAAATTAATAAAGTAAACTTTCCCGACTCCTAAAATGAGTCGAACAAAATGAACTTTTACTCGGGGCCTAAAATGCAATTTTGAAAACACGCATTTTCCCTAAGGCAAATAAACTCGAGAAAAATCCAAAATTTGATTTATTTATTAAATCTTCATTTTTCCTAAATTTTGGGAAAGTCATATTATTCCCTCTCTTATTTTTGATATTGGAAAAATTATTTGAAGATAAAATAAATAAATCCAATGATCCTCTTTTCATAGTTTTGAGAGAACTCAAATACGAAAATTTCAAAATTTACAACTCTCTCCGAGGGTCCTTGAGTTGCGTGAAATTTCTAGGATCAACAAAATGCAAGAAAATATGATATGCATGATGATCTAATGTATAACATTCCAAATTGAAAATTTGGGATGTTACAAACCTACCCCCCTTAAGATAAATCTCGCCCTCGAGATTCGGGTTGGCTAGAAAATAGGTGAGGGTGGTCCTTGAGCAAATCTTCTTCTCTTTCCCAGGTGGCTTCATCCTCAGTGTGGTGGCTCCACTGAACCTTGCAAAACTTGATAACCTTGCTGCGAGTAACTCTGCTGGCATATTCGAGAATCCTGACTGGTTTCTCCTCATATGTTAAATCATCCTTCAACTGAATTGCTTCAAGTGGCACTGTATCTCTTAGTGGTACTTCCGCCATCTCGGCGTGACATTTCTTCAGCTGAGAAACATGGAACACGTCATGAACTCCTGACAGTCCCTCTGGTAATTCCAGCTTATAAGCAACTTCTCCCATGCGTTGCAAGATCCTATACGGTCCAACGAAACGTGGTGCTAACTTTCCTTTAACTCCAAATCGCTTAACTCCTCGAAGTTGGGATACTCTAAGATAAACTCTGTCTCCAACTTCATATTCTATCGCCTTGCGTTTTGAATCCGCATAGCTTTTCTGTCTGGACTGGGCTACCTTGAGCCTATCGCGAATCAACTTAACCTTCTATTCAGACTCCTTGATCAAATCTGGTCCCAACAACTGACGGTCTCCAGCTTCGTCCCATGATAACGGTGTCCTGCACCTCCTTCCGTACAAAGCCTCGAAAGGTGCCATCTTCAAGCTGGTTTGGTAACTGTTGTTATAAGAAAACTCTGCATACGGCAAGTTATCATCCCAACTAGATCCATAATCTAGTGCACAAGCTCTCAGCATATCCTCCAAAATATGATTGACTCTCTCGGTCTGTCCATCGGTCTGTGGGTGGAAAGCTGTACTGAATTCCAGCCTGGTTCCCAATGTTTCGTGCAACTGATTCCAAAACTTTGAGGTAAATTGGGTTCCTCTATCTGATACGATACTCCTCGGAACTCCGTGCAAAACACACAATTCTGGTCATGTATATCTTTGCCAACTTAGCACTGCTATAGGTAGTCTTGACTGGAATGAAATGAGCTACCTTCGTCAAGCGGTCGACTATAACCCAAATCGAGTCATAGCCTGGACGAGTCTTTGGCAAACTTGTGATGAAATCCATGCCTAGTTTATCCCACTTCCATTCGGGTATCGGCAATGGTTGCAACAATCTTGCTGGCTTCTGATGTTCTGCCTTCACTCTTTGACATACATCACAAACTGCTACATACTCTGCAATATCCTTCTTCATTCCGGTCCACCAGAATGTTTCCTTCAAATCTAAATACATCTTGGTATTTCCTGGGTGAATCGAATAGGGTGAATCATGTGCCTCTTGCAGAATCAACTTCCTGATCTCCGGGTCATTTGGCACATAAACACGGTCCTCAAACCATAGGGTATCGTACTCATCCTCACGAAATCCCTTAGCTTTTCCTTCGCTCATTTTCTCCTTTATAGAGGCAACTTCCTTATCGCCTTTTGAGCTTCTCGATTTTGTCCATCAACGAGACTGAATCTCCAATGCTGCTACATAGCCTCTCGGAACTATTTCCAAACATAGCTCTCGAAGGTCTTCGCTAACTCCTTGGGTATTCCTCCCACCGTTAGTGTATTGACGTGGCTCTTACGGCTCAATGCGCCTGCTACAACGTTAGCCTTCCCGGGTGATAATGCAATCTCATATCATAATCCTTAATAAGCTCCAACCATCTCCTCTCATCGAGATTTAATTCTTCTGCGTGAAGATGTACTTCAAACTCTTGTGATCCGTGTACACCTCACAATGATTTCCAATGAGAAAATGTCTCCATGTCTTCAATGCATGCACAACGGCTGCTAACTCCAAATCATGTGTGGCATAATTCAACTCATGAGGCTTAAGCTGTCGTGAAGCATACTGAAACAACTCTTCCTTCCTGCATAAGCACTGCTCCAAGTCCTCGACGTGAAGCGCCGCAATACACCTCATAATCCTTGGTCCGATCCGCAAAATTAACTTGGTGAGGTAACCAATCTTTTCTTCAACTCCTAAAACTTGCCTCACAATCCTCAGTCCATATGAACTTGGTATCCTTTTTCAGCAATTCCGTCATAGGCTTTGCAATCCTTGAGAAATTCTCAATGAATCTTGGTAGTATCCTGCGAGTCCAAGGAAACTCGGATCTCTCCAACTGTCGTTGGTGCTTCCCATTTGGTTACGGTCTCAACCTTCGTGGGGTCAACTGCTATCCCTTCCCGGATATAACATGTCCAAGAAATCCAACTTCCTTTAGCCAAAACTCACATTTGCTGAACTTGGCATATAATCGATGTTCCTCGTTTCTCCAAAACCAATCGCAAATGTTCCTTATGTTCTTCTTCATTCTTCGAGAAAACCAAAATATCATCTATGAACACCACGATTTAACTTATCCAAAAACTCCATAAACACTTTGTTCATCGGGTTCATGAAATAGGCTGGCGCGTTAGTCAGTCCAAATGACATAACGGTATATTCATACAGTCCATATCTCGTGGTAAATGTTGTCTTAGGTATGTCCTGCTCCCGAATCTTCAACTGATGGTACCCTGATCGCAAATCGATCTTGGAAAACACTTTAGCTCCTTGCAAACGATCAAACAGATCATTTATCATAGGTAGTGGGTACTTGTTCTTGATCGTTACTTGATTTAAACCACGATAGTCTACAACCACCCTTAATGATCCGTCCTTCTTCTCTACTAAAAGTACGGGTGATCCCCAAGGCGAAGAACTTGGGCATATATAACCTTTATCCATTAGCTCCTTAATTTGCTTCTTGATTTCCGCCAAATCCTGTGCGGGCATCCTGTATGGTCGCTTCGATATTGGGCCTGTACCTGGCAAAAGCTCTATCAAAAACTCAATGTCTCTATCCGGTGGCATTCCTGGCAACTCTTCCGGAAATACATCAGGGAAATCCCTTACCACTGGTACTTCTTCCTGCACAACTCCTGTTAAGGAATTTACTTGTGCTCTCCTCGGTTCATGCCGTGATACATACTTGATTCTCCTCCCTTCTGGGGTGGTAAGCAAAATCAACTTAGTGGCGCAATCTATGTTCCCTCCATACTTCGATAACCAATCCATGCCTAATATCACATCCAATCCTTGGGATTCCAGAACTATTAGGTCCGAGGGAAAAACAGAGTGTCCAATCCTTAATGGCAATCGATCACACCATATACTAGCCATGTATTCTGCTCGGGTGAGGTTACTAGCATGGGTGACCTAAGGGCTTGGGTTGGTAATTTGTACTTATCCACAAATCCCTTGATATGTATGAATGTGATGCACGAAGATCGAAAAGAACTAGTGCGATAAATGACATAACCAAAAACTTACCGATTCTTGCATCGGGCTGATCTTCAACCTCCTCCACGGTAACGTGGTTCACTTGTCCTTTATTGAAAGGGTTTGGCTTCTTTCCGAGCTTCCATTTCCACCTTGGCCTTGGGACATTCATTTGCATAATGTCCGTTCTTGGAACACTTGTAACGGTGACATGACTCAAGTCTTTCTTGGTTGGGGTTGATGGTGTGGTCCGGTTCGCCGTTGCTTCCTCCATTCCCATTTCCATTTTTGTGGCCATTATGGTTGTGCGAACTACCTCCTCCATGGGTATGTTGAAACCGAACTCCTGCTTAAGGGTATAACAGGCTTCATGGGCTCGAGTTATACTTCCCTGCCCATACTTCCTCTTGCGGTTCTCAATTTTCTGTTGCTTTCCTTCAATCATGAGGGCACGGTCTACCAACTCCTGGTAGTTATTGAAACTTGCTACCATCAACTGCATGCTTAATTCATCATTCAGTCCTTCCGAAACTTCTCCGCTTAGCTGCATCCATAGTAACGCTATCCGGGGCATAGCGTGCTAACTTACTAAAATCATCCACATCGCCAACAGTCCTTCCTCCTTGGCGTAAGTTGCGAAACTCACGCTTCTTCATGGCCATAGCTCCCTTTGAGACATGGGCGGTGTGGAAAGCTTGTTGAAACCGATCCCATGTGACAAAGTGTCTCTGTGGTAAGTGGCTGTAAAATTCTCCCACCATCTCTGCTGCGGGTCCTTCAAGCTGGTGTGCAGCAAACTTCACCTTTTCTCCATCTCAGACATCCTGCAGTGGTCAACTCCTCCCTACCTTACGGAGCCAATCATCTGCTACTATCGGCTCGGTGCTCTTTGGAAAACACCGCGGGTTCAGCCTTAAGAAACGTGTCAAGTGATCTGCGGTGGTGGTGGCGGTGGGTTGTTGTTGTTGCCTTGGTTCTGTATCAATGTTTGGATCAAAGTGTTCGCTGCTTTGTATCAACTGGGTGATCTCTGGCGGAAAACAAACCCGGGTCGCGTCTCGGAGGCATCGATGGGTTTAGAAAAGATGAGAAATTAAGAAATAGAGTGAGGTCTAAGGAGAAACACTACCCAAATGTATATGAGCAAATGCACACAAAATCACTTCATTCAATTCAAACAAAGGGCTTACAACAATCTAACTATCGCAAAAGTGCGTGTACTATGATGTTACATGGAGGTAATACTACTAATGTGTGGGGGTCATCTACTAATTTGAACCGGTGGAAGACTCCATGATGTCTGCTCCAGCTTCGTCTTCAAAGTCGGGTTCACTTGGATCCGAATCGGTGTCATCGATGATGATGTAGTTGCTCGGACAGCCGACGTACTTGTCTTCATTCTTGAGCGCCAATTTCTTCTTGAGTTCTTCAATCTCATACTTAAGATCGTTATTGTGTCTTGCTACAGCTACGATCTCGTCCATGTAGTCCTTACGTGTAGACTTTAGTTCTTCTTCAAGTTTGATGATCCTTCCCTTCGCATCCTTCAATTCGATCATATCATTGCACATATGGTTCTCCTGGCGTCGAATGTGCTGGTTTAACTCCTGGATGAAAGCTGCAATGGATCTATCCTTCTTGGTGCTGACTATCTCCCATTGTTCATCTGGTGTCCTTGAGGTCTTTTTGGTAAACTTCTCCAATGCGTCCCATGGTGATATGAGCTGCCATGCTCTTTCCCAGACTCCAGGTTGGTGCACTGAAAACACTATCTATAGGCTTGGTGATTGGGGCGAATGTCCTTCCGGAACGTGAGCTTGAATCTTCCAGTAGCTCTTCTTGAGCAGAGTGGCGTTGAAAGTCCCGTGAAACTTGGTAGTCCAATGTTCGGTACTTGGTGACTTCCTTCAAGTGAAATCCAAAAGGTGTGCCTTCATCTGGTTGGGCGACTTGATCTTGGCGTCCTTCATCCTAAAAGAGTAGAAAAGATGAGGAGTTAGAAAATGAGAAGAGAATAGTGATCTATGGTTTTAACTTAGTGGTCGTGTCCTACATCGGTGTGTGCTCGATACCATCTCTCAGAGCGACCCGACCGAATGGATCAAGTCTCGTGCTCGGTGTCATCCTCGGATCAAGAATGCCGACACCACACAGTCCTTCAAGGATTTATAACAGAGTAGCAATCACACACTTATTACATCGTTGCCCAAAGAGGACTTATTATAATAAATATGGCTTAAGGACATCTAATAATGATAACAGCGGAAGACTTGGAAGATAAGTGAGTCCATCAACTCCGGTAGCATCATCGAGTATAGAACCACGACCTAAAGCACCTTACTGTCGTTCGAAAAGTCTGCAACATGAAAGTTGCAGCCCGAAACGGGTCACACATGGAATATGCCGCAATGTAACACATAGAGAAATAATGAATGATAAGCCTGTACTACATGCATATGTGGCTGGTGGAAAAGCTCTACGGTTACAGTTTTGCATAAAGCCAGTTTTTCCCTACTGCAAAGGAATAAATTTGTTTAACTATCATGGTGGTTCTTAAACATTGAGAATGGTTGACAGCATCCTCAATCCCAATTAAAAGTACTCATTAAAAACCCAACAATATTAATTAGAGTAACATGTTGAGATTCACATGAAATTCAAGTACTAGATACTCAAGATGTCCATAACCGGGGACACGGCTAATCATGATTAGTTTATACACTCTGCAGAGGTTTGCGCACTTTTCCCCACAAGACTCGATCGCCTCTGTTTGGTTTCTCGCACTACATGGTGTTTGAGAGACGGATGACCGAGACATAGTCTTTCATAAGCATTTGCACCTTACGATGGGTAGACCGTACCACCTACAACCCCTACATCAGCTAGTCTACCACTGTAAGATTTCACACGACTTAATCAACTATGCCAGAGCCCATAATGGCTTGTGGCTGCACACGGAAGTTACTAGCATGAATGATCTTATGATCCCTTTAAGCCTGGGTGGCGGTCCGAAGAAAAACAGGCAAGTCCTGATAGAAACCAGGTGCCTCAATCCACCCAGATGTGTGTTTAAGTTGCCACCTTAGATAAACCATTAATAACAATCTCACATCTGTCATGGAATTCACTCACCCAATCCACGTCTACTGGCATAGCATAGTATAATGAGCAAACGTAGAAGTAACTCCCAAGGTTTCATAAGTAAAACAGGTAATTGGTACTACCTCAATCTACTTCCCATCCCACAATTTAATTTAGATCCTAATCATGCAAGTGTTCGAGGATTGATCTAATGCATAAAACTGGGTATGAGAAAGTATGATCAAAGTGTTACTTGCCTTGCTGATGATCCGCGAAACCTAGAGATTCGAAGTAACAAGCGGCGCACTCCGGATGATCTATCGCAGACAAACAACAAGCATACAATAAGTACTCATCTAATTCACGGGTAAATCTCGAATAAAAGATCTGACCAGAAATTTCAACTTAAGAACCCTGGTTGCAAAAGAAAACGAATCAAACAAAACAACGGAAAACATCCGGCGGAAGAAAACAACTCGGTTTTAGCAAGTTGAAACTAGGTCAAATTTTTTACAGTAGCAAAACTTTGTTTAAGTTGATTAGTCGGAACGGCGGTTTCGAAACGAAACTCCAGGCGCTTGAATCACCTGATTCTGATAATCGAGCGAGAAGATAAACTAGAACGAAGATCGGATCTGAAATCGCGATCGGAAAATAGCGGAATAAATCCGTTAAAGAAAATGACGAACGGTTGAACGAACGGACGTTCATTAACCGAAGCAAACCGGTGATCACGTTCGTTAGGGACGAACAGTCCGCGTAACGCCATAAACAAAACCGGAAAGAAAAACGGCGAGAAAAACCGATCTAGGGTTTGGAAAGAAAACCAAACGAAAAACCGATCTAGAAAACCGAACGGAAAGCGAACGGAAACCGAACGATTCTGAAAAACCGAACGAAGAAAAGAAAAGGTGACGCGGCTGGGCTAGTACCTCAAGGGGCGAGGGCTCGCGGCGGCGGCGTTGGGTGGCGGCGGCGGCACTTGGCGGCGGCGGCGGCGGTGTAGGGCGGCGGCGGGTGTAGGGCGGCGGCGGCTGCTTCAAGGAGGAGAGGAGAGGAGAGGTGTTGGTTTGATGTGTTAGAGGGGGTGCTTGGGTATTTATATTGGGGAGGGAGGGTTTTTGCTTGGAGTAGGGACAAGAATTAGAGTAGGATTAGGAATCCTAGGAATAAAAACGGAATAACGAACGGGTCCAAATCCTACTAGGATTTGTAAATGAAAAGGAAACCGGGCGGCTCCTGGCTCCTCGGTGCGGGGCAGCTAGCGATGGCCTTGGCCTCTGGCCGGCCGGCTCGCTTGGCGGCTTGGGCCTTTGGCCCAAGCGCCATGACTCTTTTTTTTTAATCGGTTTCACAAGAGAAAAATACAGAGAAAAAAATCTAAACGAACTCCAAAATTAATAAAGTAAACTTTCCCGACTCCTAAAAATGAGTCGAACAAAATGAACTTTTACTCGGGCCTAAAATGCAATTTTTGAAAACACGATTTTCCCTAAGGCAAATAAATTCGAGAAAAATCCAAAATTTGATTTATTTATTAAATCTTCATTTTTCCTAAATTTTGGGAAAGTCATATTATTCCCTCTCTTATTTTTGATATTGGAAAATTTATTTGAAGATAAAATAAATAAATCCAATGATCCTCTTTTCATAGTTTTGAGAGAACTCAAATACGAAAATTTCGAAATCTACAACTCTCTGCGAGGGTCCTTGAGTTGCGTGAAATTTCTAGGATCAACAAAATGCAAGAAAATATGATATACATGATGATCTAATGTATAACATTCCAAATTGAAAATTTGGGATGTTACAATATCCCGATACACCGTCGGAGGCATTCTTATAGAGTCATACCTTGTTCTAGTATCGAGTTGTAATCATTGAGTTGTAAATAAATAGAAGTGTGATGATCATCATTTTCTAGAGCATTGTCCCAAGTGAGGAATATAAAAAAAGAGAAAGGCCATAAAAAAAGAGAAGTCCCAAAAAAATGAGAGAAAAAGAGAAAAGGGACAATGTTACTATCCTTTTATCACACTTGTGCTTCAAAGTAGCACCATAATCTTCATGATAGAGAGTCTCTTGTTTTGTCATTTTCATATACTAGTGGGAATTTTTCATTATAGAACTTGGCTTGTATATTCCAACAATGGGCCTCCTCAAGTGCCCTAGGTCTTCGTGAGCAAGCAAGTTGGATGCACACCCACTTAGTTTCTTTTGTTGAGCTTTCATATATTTATAGCTCTAGTGCATCCGTTGCATGGCAATCCCTACTCCTTGCATTAACATCAATCGATGGGCATCTCGATAGCTCATTGATTAGCCTCGTTGATGTGAGACTTTCTCCTTTTTTTTGTCTTCTCCACATAACCCCCATCATCATATTCTATTCCACCCATAATGCTATGTCCATGGCTCACGCTCATGTATTGCGTGAAGGTTGAAAAAGTTTGAGATTACTAAAGTATGAAACAATTGCTTGGCTTGTCATCGGGGTTGTGCATGATGAGAGCATTCTCGTGTGACGAAAATGGAGCATGACTAAACTATATGATTTTGTAGGGATGAACTTTCTTTGGCCATGTTATTTTGAGAGGACATAATTGCTTAGTTAGTATGCTTGAAGTATTATTATTTCTATGTCAATATTGAAATTTTATCTTGAATCTTTCAGATCTGAATATTCATACCACAATTAAGAAGAATTACATTGAAATTATGCCAAGTAGCATTCCACATCAAAAATTCTGTTTTTATCATTTACCTACTCGAGGACGAGCAGGAATTAAGCTTGGGGATGCTTAATACGTCTCCAACGTATCTATAATTTTTGATTGCTCCATGCTATATTATCTTCTGTTTTGGAAATTATTGGGCTTTATTGTACACTTTTATATTATTTTTGGGACTAACCTATTAACCGGAGGCCCAGCCCAGAATTGCTGTTTTTTGCCTATTCCAGAGTTTCGCAGAAAAAGAATATCAAACGGAGTCCAAACGGAATGAAACCTTCGGGATCGTGATTTTCAGAACGAACATGATCTAGAGGACTTGGACCCTACGTCAAGAAAGCTACCAAGAAGCCACGAGGTAGGGGGGGCGCGCCTACCCCCCCCCCCCCTGGGCGCGCCCTCCACCATCATGGGCCCCACGTTGCTCCACCGACGTACTCCTTCCTCCTATATATACCTACGTACCCCCAAACTACCAGATACGGAGCCAAAAACCTAATTCCACCTGTAGCGACCTGACCTTAGATGGTCAAGTCTCTGTGCTTCCGTGTCATCCCTGGATCGGTAATGCTGACACACATAGTACTCGAAGGATTTATAACAGAGTAGCAATCACACACTTATTACATCGAACGTCTCAAAAGAGAACTTATTACAATAATATGGCTTAAGGCCATCTAATACGATAACAGCGGAAGGCTTGGAAGATAAAGTGAGTCCATCAACTCCAACGGCATAGCTGAGCTGCACAAAGAACGACCTATCGAACCTTACTCCTCGTCGAAAAGTCTCGCAACATAATACGTTCAGCCCGAGAACGGGTCAAGACATGGAATATCTTGGCAATGTAACACAATAGAGCAATAACAGAATAATGCTACCACTACATGCATATTTGGCTGGTGGAAAGCTCTACGGTTACAGTTTTGCGGAAAGCCAATTTTCCCTACAACAAAGGAATAAATTTTAATTTAACTATCATGGTGGTTGAAACATCATTGAGAAGGTATAACCCCAACTCAATCCCAATTAAAATAGTTAACATCCCAACAATATTAATTTAGAGTGATGAGATACATGTGAATACTCAAGTATTAGATACTCAGAATTGTCCATAACCGGGGACATAGCTAACCATGATTAGATTGTACACTCTGCAGAGGTTTGCGCACTTTTCCCCACAAGACTCGATCGCCTCCGTTGATTTCTCGCACTGCATGGTGTTTGAGAAACGGATGACCGAGACACAGTCTTTCAAAAACAATAACTCTCTACTCCGGGTAGACCATACCAAACCAACAAAACCCACTACCTGCTGATCTACCACTTCAAGAGCTTCACGTAACTTACTCAACTATGCTAGAGCTCATAATAGCTTGTGGCTGCACACGGAAGTTTCTAGCATGAATAATCTCAGTTCCCTTTGAGCCTGGGTGGCGGTCCATAGGAAGATCACATGGATACCCCGGGATTTCCAAAACAAAATAGACAACACTGGGTTCCCCAGGTGCCTCAATCCACCCAGATGTGTATTAAAGTTGCCACCTTAAGTTAACCATTAATTAACAATCTCACATCTGTCATGGATAACTCTCAAACCCAACCACGTCTACGAGCATAGCATAGCAATATAAGCAACACGTAGAAGTAACTCCCAAGGTTTGAATGCAGGACAATAGGTTCCTACCTCATCATCTACCTCCCAACCCACAAATTAATTACATCCTAACCATGCAATGTGTGAGGGTTGAAACTAATGAATAAAAACTGGGTATGAAAAGAGTATGATCAAAGTGTTACTTGCCTTGCTGACGATCCGGGAATCCTAGAGACTCGTAGTAACACGCTTCGCACTCCGGGAATTCTATCGCAAACAAACAACAGCATACATAAGCAAAAAAGCAAAGCTGCACAAACGAAACTTCAACTGAAAGAGGTTGACCGGAGAGTTCAACTTAAGAACTCTGGTTCACAATAAGAATCAAACCAAACGGAGCAACGAAACTCAAACGGCGAAAGAAACAAGATCCGTTTACTAATCTGAACTAGGGTCAAATTTTACAGAGGCAAAAACTTGTTTGAGTTGGCTATTCGGAAAGAGGGTTTTGAGATGAAACTCCAGGCGCTTGAATCGCCTGATTCCGATAAACGAGCGAAAAGTTATACTAGTTCGAACATCGGATCAGAAATCGCGATCAGAAAAATCACGGAATAAATCCGGTAAGAAGAAAACGACGAACGGCTAAACGAACGAACGTTCGTTAACAGACACTAAACGACGAACACGTTCGTTAGAACGAACGAACGAGCGAACGCTCGCTAAACAAATAAACAGGAGAATAAAACCGATCTATATAAAAAAACGAACTAGGGTTTTTTTCTAAAAAAAACCGAAGGGGTTTTTCTTTTAAAAAAAACCGGGCGGCGGGCGGCTACCTCCGGCGAGGCGGGGCTCCGCGGGCTCGCGAGGGGGGCGGGCTCTGAGGCGAGGCGGCGGCGGCTAAAGGCGGCGGCGGCTAAAAGGCGGCGGCGGCGGCTCGGCAGGGCGCGGCGGCTCGGCTCGGGCGTGGGCGGCGAGGGGCGGTGGCGGCGACTCGGGGCTCCACGGGGGGTGGTATTTAATGGGGAAGAGGCGGCGGCTCTGGCTTGGGAGGGTCGGGCGGAGGCGGCGGCGATTCGACTCTCCGAGTCCAGGCGGCACGGCTGGGAGGCGTGGGGCGGGCCCGGCTGGCTCGGGCTGGCTTCGGCCCGGTCGGTATGGTCCTCTTTTTTTTAAACGTTCATACGACGAAAAAAACCTAAAAAATAAATAAAATCTAAAAATCCAAAATAAGTTTTCTCTGTCTAAATGGAATATTTAGAACAGGATGAACTTTTCTTGGCCCCTAAAATGCAATTTTTTTTACAACATGCAAATTTTCTAGGGCGAATAAAATTCCAAAATAAATCAAATAAAAATCAAATAATGATTTTAACATTTTTCCTCCGATATTTCAATTATTTTGGAGAAGTCATATTATCTCCCTCATTTATTATTTAAAATGAAATATTTTCCAAGAGAAAATAATTAAAACCAAAAATCCTCGTCTTCACTACTTGATAAAAAACAAATATGAAAATCGAAAAATCCCCAACTCTCTCCGAGGGTCCTTGAGTTGCTTAGGATTTCGAGGATTGCAAACAAAAGGGAATAAAATATGATATGCATGGATGACCTATGTATAACATGCCAAATTGAAAATTTGGGATGTTACAAACCTACCCCCCTTAAGATGAATCTCGCCCTCGAGATTCGGGTTGGCTAGAAAATAGGTGCGGATGGTCCTTGGGAATATCCTCTTCTCGCTCCCAGGTGGCTTCCTCCTCGGTATGGTGGCTCCATTGAACTTTGCAAAACTTGATAACCTTGCTGCGAGTGACTCGACTGTCGAAATCAAGAATCTTTATTGGCTTCTCCTCATAGGTCAGATTACTATCCAGCTGAATCGCCTCCAAGGGCACTGTATCATTTGACGGTATATCGGCCATCTCAGCGTGGCACTTCTTCAGCTGTGATACGTGAAACACATCGTGAACTCCTGACAATCCTTCAGGTAACTCCAGCTTGTAGGCAACTTCTCCCATCCGTTCCAAAACACGATACGGTCCTACAAATCTTGGGGCTAACTTTCCCTTTACTCCAAAACGTTTCACTCCCCTCAAGGGTGATACTCGTAGATAGGCTCTGTCTCCAATTTCATAGGTTACTTCCTTGCGTTTTGAATCTGCGTAACTCTTCTGTCTAGACTGAGCAATCTTTAGTCTGTCTCTGATCTGGTCCAAACAACTGACGGTCTCCAACCTCATCCCACATCAATGGTGTTCTACATCTGCGTCCATACAGAGCTTCGAACGGTGCCATCTTCAAAGCGGCCCGGTAGCTATTGTTGTATGAGAACTCTGCGTCTGCAAATTGTCATCCCAACTAGATCCATAATCTAGCGCAGGCTCTCAACATGTCCTCCGAATCTGATTGACTCTCTCTGTCATCCATGCGTCTGCGGGTGGAACGCAGATCTTGAACTCCAACTGTACCCAAAGTCCGTGTAGCTGATGCCAAAACTTTGAAGTAAACTGCGCGTTCCTCTATCGATATGATGCTCCTCGGAACTCCATGCAAAGGAGAAGAAGGAGAAGAAGGAGAAGAAGGAGAAGAAGGAGAAGAAGAGAAGAAGGAGAAGAAGAAGAAGAAGAAGAAGAAGAAGAAGAAGAAGAAGAAGAAGAAGAAGAAGAAGAAGAAGAAGAAGAAGAAGAAGAAAGAAGAAGAAGAAGAAGAAGAAGAAGAAGAAGAAGAAGAAGAAGAAGAAGAAGAAGAAGAAGAAGAAGAAGAAGAAGAAGAAGAAGAAGAAGAAGAAGAAGAAGAAGAAGAAGAAGAAGAAGAAGAAGAAGAAGAAGAAGAAGAAGAAGAAGAAGAAGCGAAGAAGAAGAAGAAGAAGAAGAAGAAGAAGAAGAAGAAGAAGAAGAAGAAGAAGAAGAAGAAGAAGAAGAAGAAGAAGAAGAAGAAGAAGAAGAAGAAGAAGAAGAAGAAGAAGAAGAAGAAGAAGAAGAAGGAGAAGAAGGAGAAGAAGGAGAAGAAGGAGAAGAAGAGCGGAAGAAGAAGAGCGAAGAAGAAGAGGAAGAAGAAGAGGAAGAAGAAGAGGAAGAAGAAGAAGAAGACGAAGAAGAAGAAGAAGAAGAAGAAGAAGAAGAAGAAGAAGAAGAAGAAGAAGAAGAAGAAGAAGAAGAAGAAGAAGAAGAAGAAGAAGAAGAAGAAGAAGAAGAAGAAGAAGAAGAAGAAGAAGAAGAAGAAGAAGAAGAAGAAGAAGAAGAAGAAGAAGAAGAAGAAGAAGAAGAAGAAGAAGAAGAAGAAGAAGAAGAAGAAGAAGAAGAAGAAGAAGAAGAAGAAGAAGAAGAAGAAGAAGAAGAAGAAGAAGAAGAAGAAGAAGAAGAAGAAGAAGAAGAAGAAGAAGAAGAAGAAGAAGAAGAAGAAGAAGAAGAAGAAGGAGAAGAAGGAAGAAGAAGAAGAAGGAGAAGGAGAAGAAGAAGAAGGAGAAGGAGAAGAAGAAGGAGAAGAAGGAGAAGAAGGAGAAGAAGGAGAAGAAGGAGCGGAAGGAGAAGAAGGAGCGGAAGGAGAAGAAGGAGCGGAAGAAGAAGAAGGAACGGAAGAAGAAGAAGGAGCGGAAGAAGAAGCGGGAAGAAGAAGAAGAAGAAGAAGAAGAAGAAGAAGAAGAAGAAGAAGAAGAAGAAGAAGAAGAAGAAGAAGAATAAGAAGAAGAAGAAGAAGGTTCCTCGGTGTCGATGGTACCCTAAATAGCAAGTATCGTCAGTGCGAGGTACATGTGGCCGTTGGTGTTGAATACTACATCCACGTCCCACAAGTGACATAGGGGTCCTGCGTCCAGCAGCAACAGTTCTTCGCATCGATGGCGGTCGAACACCATTGCAAATTTGTCTGGCAACCTCAAAGATGATGTTTGAAAGCTAAGTGGTGAAATTGGAAACACCCAAACTAACTCAAGTCGGTTTGGTTGTTTGAAATTTCAAAACTTGGCTTTAATCATCATCGCAGAGGCTGCCAGACAAATTCGCCAAGGTGTTCGACCGTCATCGGCCACCAGAACTATTGTTGCGGGACGCTGGGCGCCGGCTTCACTTGTGGGATGTGGATCTAGTGTTCAACGCCGACCGCCTCATGTACCTTGCACCGATGGTAGTTGCTATTTAGTTTACCCGGGGACGAGCGGGTTAGAGGGTTCCTCGGTGTCGATGGTACCGTAAATAGTAAGTATCGTTAGTGCGAGGTACATGCGGTCGTCGGTGTCGAATACTTGCTATGTTACTCATCTTTTGATTTAAATATGCAGGTATTTCGTCGCTGTGAGGGTCTAGTGTTCGACGAGCTCCGCCCCTGCGTTCGTTGGTGAGCACAAATGACATCTCCTCCTCCCCCCCTGAGGGAGTCCCGGATTAGGGGGTGTCCGGATAGCCGAACTATCACCGTTGGCCGGACTCCTGGACTATGAAGATACAAGATTGAAGACTTCGTCCCGTGTCCGGATGGGACTTTCCTTGGCGTGGAAGGCAAGCTTGGCGATACGGATATGTAGATCTCATACCATTATAACCGACTCTGTGTAACCCTAACCTATCCAGTGTCTATATAAACCGGAGGGTTTTAGTCCGTAGGACGAACAACAATCATACCATAGGCTAGCTTCTAGGGTTTAGCCTCCTTGATCTCGTGGTAGATCTACTCTTGTACTACCCATATCATCAATATTAATCAAGCAGGAGTAGGGTATTACCTCCATCGAGAGGGCCCGAACCTGGGTAAAAACATCGTGTCCCTTGTCTCCTGTTACCATCCGCCTAGACGCACAGTTCGGGACCCCTACCCGAGATCCGCCGGTTTTGACACCGACATTGGTGCTTTCATTGAGAGTTCCTCTGTGTCGTCGCCGTCAGGAAGGATGCCTCATCTCGTCTTTAAAGATGATACTATCGCCAAAGAAGCCTTGGCCACTGGTCAGACTCTTCGGCTAGGTGTTTTTCTCATGACCGCCGGTTCGCCGCATACCGACGATGACTTCTCGAGTCATCGAAACCAATCTCCACGTTAATTCGGAACTTGCCGAACAGTTAGATCCGATCGAGCTCTCCTCCGTAAACGAGCTCTTGGATCGCATCGCCGCCCTGGGAGTCGCCACAGACTACGACCAGATCGGGCCTAAAACCGATCTGAGAGAGATCAACTCTCCCCAGGCTACCCATCATGTTGCTGTGATAGAGGAGCAATGCAGCGATTCTTCTTCTATGTTACGGACTAGCTACGTCCGGATTCCCGATCCCTCCATGCCGGATTCCCGTAGAGGGACGGATGTCGGTCAAGCCCTGAACTTAAAGTCAGGCGGCGGGTTGGATTCATTGGATATCATTTAAAATCCAAACTTCCGAAGTTCGAAACTTCGGCCCCTGAGTCTTAAAATGGACGGGGTTCCGGATCTAGTTCCACCCGCCCACCCAAACATTAGCGATCTATCCCGAATTCGGCAAGAGCCAGCTGAAACAGTACATCATTACTGGGAATCCTAAACGGACAAGGGAATATTAGCACGCAATCCCACTTTTTTGCAATAATTGCACGGACAAGGGAATCCTAAACGCCATAAGTCGTCGCGAAATTACACGCTTTGCTGACTTGGTGACCATAGTACAAAAGTACTGTGCGATGGAGAGTGCTTGGAAAACGAAAGTAAATTTTGGGATAATCCATTTGAATACATCCCTAGTCCGAACTAAAAGGGTGCATCATCACCAAGCACCTGGTTTAAACACCAAAAAACCAAAAACCCCTAAAGGGTACGGAACCGTACTAGAGGGTTGGCTAAACGGACCCTGCAAAATTCATAGCACAGAGGGCGCCACTCCAACTCATAGCCTTCGAGCATGTTGGATACTACGGCAGGTGGCCAAAAGTGGCGAAGAGCTTCTAGCTTCAGAATCCCAGCCCAGTGTAACACCCTGGATGTAAACTTCCCCTTTTGGGCAATATATCAATTTGGCCTCATCCAAGTCTTGTGGGTTTTTGTCATGCTTGGCTTCATGTTGTTTGGTTATGTGGGTTTTTGCTCTTTTCTTGTTTTGCTCCTTTTACCATTTTGCATTTGTGCCTCTTGTCATCTTGCATTCCCTTCTTATCATGTGGTTGTGGTGTTCTCTTACTTGTCATGTTGTTGCATGTATCATTCTTGTTTGCATTATCATCTCCTCCTTCCCTCTACTTCTTTCCTTTTCAAGGGCTATAATTTCCTTTCTCAATTAATGCTCATCTTCTCCCTGCAAATCTTGCTTGTTGCACAAAAACTCTCTGCCAAATATCTCCTCTTTTGAAGTTGTTATGGTCAGGTTCAAAAATGGCACAAGTTTGAAATATTTCCAAACTTGCATTATTTTTCTACCTCTAAAAATGTCCATTTCAATTTATTAAAATTGTGGAGAATTCCAGGAGTTTGGGGATATTTTCCTTTCACTCAAACTCTTTTCATTTATTTCTGTACTTTCTTTTCTCTTCCTTTTGTTTTTTAAAAGGGAAAAAGAAGAGAAAGCAGCAGCAGCAGTGGCAGCCCAGCTAACCTCCCCACCTGGGCCCCCGGCCACTCCGAGCCGGCCCAGTTCCCCTCAGCCCGCAGCGCGAGAGAGCGCGCCAGCCCGCACCTTTTCCCTCTCCCCTGCCTTCACAAGACCCATCCCATCCTGCAGCACCCCGCTTAGCTTCCGTCCACGTGGACGCGCCGGCCCCGCCTGGCAGCGACAGCGCAGTGCTCCTCACCCGCCTTTCCCTCTCCTCTCGCCATCGCCATGGGGACCCCGAGCACGGGGAGCGTGAGCTCACCCCGTCGCCCTAGCCCCTACTTATCCCCTCTCCGCGTCAAGCCGACCCCCTAGGGTTTCCCTCTCCCTCTCGCCGCCGCCGTCAGGTAGGAAACCACCCAAGTTCGCCGCCCCGCTCGTTCCCGAGCGCATCTGGGAGCGCGCCTCGTCGCCGGCGTGCTCTCCGGCCACCCCAGCCATCCGTACCTTGTCCATCTCCTTCCTCGTCGTCGTCTTCGTCCACGACGTCGACTACGGGGGCCCGGATCGCCAAGTTCGTCGACGCCCTGTTCCTGTCTTCTTCTCGGCCAGGAAACCCGGCGAAGTTCAGAGCACGATCTCATCGCCGTCAGCCCGTCTCCGTCGCCGATCTCTTGTCCTAGGGTAAGGAGGTATACCCTACTTCCTCCCTGCTCCTTCTTGTCGTCGTTAAATCTCCGTAGTGTAGGGTCCGGTCCGTGTCTTTGTCGCGCTCGGCGTGCTCCGGCGTGTTCGTAGTTTTGGGGTTTCAGAGTAGCTTGGCGCGCGTGTTTGCCGCGATCCCCGCTCGGGCTTGCCCCTCATGATCCCGTGGTGCCCTCTTGTGCGCGCCCGTCTTGTCCAAGGGCACAGAGCCGCCGTTGGCGCAGTTGGCCTCGCCGGAGTCGGCGTCCCGTCTCTGTCTAGGTCCGGCCTGGTAGTTTAGGTCAAGTGGGCAGCGTCCTGGATCCTACCGACTCCCCTAGCCTAGCCGAGCTGGTTGACTCCCCGCTCTCTCACCGCGGCGACCTGGGTTCGAACCCCAGGCGCGCCTCCCCCCTTTTTATTTCTGTTTTCGCGTTTCATCCCGTGCGCCTCCTCTGCAGCAGCAGTAGATCAGGGCCGAGGCCCCTTCCTCTGTCAGTCGCCGCCACCCAGCCCAGTGGTAGCAGGTGCAGGATTCCAACGGGGAGACCCGGGTTCGAATCCCCCCTGAGGCTGTTTTCTCCCCCCTTTTATAACCCATTTTCACCCCCTGTCTCTATGACAGTAGGGCCAGCCTGTCAGCCTCTCAGCGCCCTCCTCCATGCATATTTTTTTCTTTTACCCCCACGTTTCCATTTCTGGTTTATTCCCTTGTCCGTTTTAGGCAAGTCCAATTCTGGACATTTCCAAATCTGGAAATTGCCATTTCTGTTAACTTCCAGTTTAGGCAGGTTTTGACTTAATGCTTTTGTGATGATTTCTCTACTGCAACCCTAACATATTATATATGTTTTTGGGGTAGAAAAATCCCACCAACTCAGTGGTGGCATTAGTTTCTGCATTTGGGCAAGTTTATGATCATGTCTTTTGCATCATGTTTATGTGTTGTCTTTCATGGGCATATTTATTTGAATCATGCTTTGGGGTAGTTTGCACACATGCATGGCTTGGTTACTTCATGCTGTTATGTAGGTTTCTCACCAATCTTGTTTTGGCCGTCTTGTCCAACCCGTGCATCCGTTTCCGGTGATCTCTATATCGATTTCTACCGAAATCATCTCATCTTTCCGATGGCATGCTTGGTTGGCCAAGATGATGCCTGGTTTTTCATTTACCTTCCGGAGCGCTCTTACGCATTGCATATCCCATCACGCATATCATGCCTTGTTTTGCATCATGTTGATTGTGCATTGCACCGTGATTTATTGTGGTTCCTTGTTTGTGTTGTTGCTTTGGGTAGAGCCGGGAGACGAGTACGTGATCGAGGATCCTGTTGAGAACGTTTTCGAGGATCAAGCTTTCGACAACTCTGAGAACATTGCAGGCTAGATGACCATACCCTCGAAATCACTTCTATCTTTGCTATGCTAGTTGCTCGCTCTTTTGCTATGCCTATGCTGCGATGCCTACCACTTGCTATATCATGCTACCCATATTGCCATGTCAGCCCTAACCATCCTTTCCTAGCAAACCGTTGATTGGCTATGTTACCGCTTTGCTCAGCCCTCTTATAGCGTTGTTAGTTGCAGGTGAAGCTGAGGTTTGTTCCTTGTTGGAACATGGAGATGTTGTTCCTCTTTGGAACATGTTTACTTGTTGGGGCTATCACAATATATAAATATATCTGCTATGTGTAACACATCTATATACTTGGTAAAGGGTGGAAGGCTCGGCCTTATGCCAGTGTTTTGTTCCACTCTTGCCACCTAGTTTCCGTCATACCGGTGTTATGTTCCTTGATTTTGCGTTCCTTACACGGTTGGGTGATTTATGGGACCCCTTGACAGTTCGCTTTGAATAAGACTCCTCCAAAGAAGGCCCAACATTGGTTTTACCATTTGCCACCTAAGCCTTTTCCCCGGGTTTCATGAGCCCGAGGGTCATCTTATTTTAAACCCGGGCCAGTGCTCCTCCGGCGTTGGTCCAAACTAGAGCACCGTTGGGACCATTCCTTGGCAACATGGATTACGTCGGTTCTGTGACGCTTAGCTTATCCGGTGTGCCACGAGAACGAGATATGTGCAGCTCCTATCGGGATTTGTCGGCACGGTCGGGTGGTCTTGCTGGTCTTGTTTTATTCTTTGTCGAAATGTCTTGTAGTCCGGGATTCCGAGATTGATCGGGTCTTCTCGGTAGAAGGAATAATCCTTCGTTGACCGTGAGAGCTTATAATGGGCTAAGTTGGGACACCCTGCAGGTAATATCTTTCAAAGCCGTGCCCGCCATGTTATGAGGCAGATGGGAATTTGTTAATGTCCGGTTGTAGAAAACCTAAAGTTGACCTCAAATAAAATACACATCAACGCGTGTGTAACCGTGATGGTCTCTTCTCGCGGAGTCCGGGAAGCGAACACGGTGTTGGAGTTATGTCTCGGCGTAAGTAGTTCGGGATCACTTCTTGATCACTACTAGTTTCACGACCGTGCTTTGCTCCTCTTCTCGCTCTCTTTTTGAAGTAGCCACCATATATGCTAGTCGCTTGCTGCAGCTCCACTTTATTACCTTGTCCTTCCTATTAGCTTAAATAGTCTTGATCTCATGGGTGTGAGATTGCTGAGTCCCGTGACTCACAGATACTTCAAAACAGTTGCAGGTTCCGATGAGGCGGTCAGGTGATTCCACCGAGCTCAAGTGGGAGTTCGACGAGGAACGTGGTCGTTACTATGTGTCTTTTCCAGATGATCGTGAGTGGTGCCCAGTTGGGACGATTCGGGATCTGTGTAGCATTTGGGGTATCTTCTTTATTTTGGTTCCGTAGTCGGACCTTGAGTGTACTCTGAATGATGAATGTTTATTTATGTCTTGTGTGAAGTGGCGATCGTAAGCCAACTATGTATCTTTCCTTAATTATTACATGGGTTGTGTGAAGATTACCTCACTTGCGACATTGCTTTCAATGCGGTTATGCCTCTAAGTCGTGCCTCGACACGTGGGAGATATAGCCGCATCGGGGCGATACAAGTTGGTAATCGAGCCTTCCCGACTTAGGAGCCCCTACTTGATTGTTTGTTGGCGTTGTTGAGTCTAGAATGGAAAATGTTTTGAGTCTTAGGATTATATATATCGGAGAGTAGGATTCTTTTACTCCTCGGTCCCTTCATCGCTCTGTGAGGTATCCCGACGAGAGTTTTGACTCTTCTCTTCTCAAATTTCACTAAATTTTTTTTAGGATCACGTGGGTATCTTGGAATCGTTCGATGGTTTTGTGACGAGAACATTGTTCTTGGTGCCTCGACATTTAGGGGTTGTGGCGGTGTCCGGGAGTTGAGCTCCGAGGTGTTGTCGTCACAATTTTATCGTTGCGATTCTGGAATACGAGTGTTGCCGACATCGAAATCTCTTTTGTGCAGTTGTTGGTGAGATAACCACGATAGCCCGATCTTGTGGCGAAAAGGGAGTATTGCCATGACTTGCATAACGGATGTTTTTTTGAAGGTCGAGGTACACGATTTCGAGGATTTCTTGGTTATGTGTTGACGGATGGATACAAATGGATCTAGGTATTGTTAGTTTGGGTGATATATTTTGTGTCCCCTGATCCCCAACACCAGATTGCATAACCGAAAGTTTGGGAGTTTATAGGTGGGAATTCTAGTAGCTTACGGGATATTCTTTCCGGCGGATGTATGATTTGAGATTGGGGTTCAACGTCTAGTGGTCCGCCCATTCACGGTCGATTCTGATGGTCGCAAGGCGTCTTAAAGAATCCTTGGCTATGCTGATTCGGGGAGGTCTTTTAGTCATTCGTGACGTCCGCTATACGTCGTGTCCGTGTGGGCCCCACCACGAACACTTTGAGCGAAATCTCTATCATGTGTTTGTTCCGGCTCATTCTAGAAGCCAACCTTTTTGGTTTTCAGTTGTGATATTCGAATTGTTTCTCAGTCAGATGTTATTTCCATATCTTGATATAAGTGGCTTCTCACCTTAATGGACGTGTGATGATTAACTTTGGAATTCATTCGTTCATTCTTGTTCGAATGTTTATTGTGAAGACTATATGTTGCAATCTTCTATCCGTTGATTCTACTTATCTTTTTGTCTATCAAAGGACTAACGGATGTCACCCTCTCCAGATGGCTCCGCCAACGCCGAATCCGGATCGCAATGATGGGGATCATCGAATCCTCCACCTCCACCTCCACCTCCGCCTCCGAAGCACGGCAAGCTATCATGGCAGCCACCAATGCCAATGCTCAGATGATTTTGCAGCTCTTGCAAGAACGTACTCAGGGGCAAGGCAATCAAGGCAATCAAGGCAATCAAGGTCAAGGCAACAATCAGCCACACTTTGCTACTCTCAGTCAGTTCCTCGCTAATCAGCCGAAGTCTTTCAGTTTCTGTGTTGAGGCCACAGACGCTGATGATTGGTTAGTTGATATCTGCAAGCACTTTGACTGTAGCAATGTCAGACCTGAGGACTTTGTCAAGTTTGCATCGTTTCAACTCAAGGATCAAGCTGCTGAGTGGTTCCAGCAATACAAAGATTCCAGAGGAGGTCGTATCATTACCTGGGATGAGTTCCGCCGTGATTTCCGAGCTCATCACATTCCGAAGAGTGTTGTTGAGAGCAAGCGTGAGGAGTTCCGCAATCTCAAGCAAGGCACCATGTCTGTCTATCAATACAATATCCAGTTCGAAGCTCGCTTCGTTTTGCTAAGCAAGATGTACACGATGAAAGGAGTATGATCTATCGATTCGGAGGTGGTGCGAGAGAAGATCTGCAATTACCTCTTGTGCTGTTTGAGCGAGATAAGTATGATGATTTCTACAACATGGCTCTCAAGCAAGAAGCGGCACAGCTCAAATGCGAGGCTTCTAAGAAGAGAATCGGGATGCAGTTCAGTCCTCCTCGTCCTCTCAAGTGGCAGCCAAGCAGCAGAAGTTTTACTGCCCCTCCTCCGTTCCGTCACGGCCTTACGGTGAGAAGAACTCAGGTGGCCGTGGATCTTCCCACCCACCCAACCCAAGCTATCGAACAAGTCTAATTCTCAAGCTCCAAGGTCAAGTGCTCCTTACCACCGTCCGCTCTCTCGAGGTCACTTGCAACAAGTGTCGCGAGAAGGGTCACTATCTGAACAAGTGCTTCAACCAGAGGCGTCTTCCGCCTCCTCCTCTGTGAAATCTTCCAGCAATGCGGTGGTCAAGCATAATCCAAAGTCTGCAGGGTGAACATGATGAATGCAGCTCAAGCGGAGGAATCTTCGATGTGATCATGGGTAATCTTCCGATTAATGATATTCTGCAAAAGTCTTATTTGATCTTTGGTGCATCTATTTCTTTCATATCAAGACCTTTTGCATCCATGAACAATTTGCATCTTGTTGATCTGCCTAAGCCGATAGCGGTTTCCTCTCCGGTTTGTTCATGAATACAAAATGATGGCCCCGGATGTTTCTATCAAGATGGGAGATTACAGATTTCTCGCTAAACCAATGGTTCTTGGTGACTCGGATATTGATCTTATTCTCGGAATGGACTGGCTTTATCAGCACAAAGCTCAGCTTGATTGTGCTGCCAGGGAAATTCAATTGACTCACTCTTCTAATGATGTGATCATCTATGCCTCTCGTGATGAAACCATTCGGTTGTTTTCTCTCAATGAGAAGGGCGAATTGAATGCCATCTCTCAGATTCCAGTCGTTTGTGAGTACCAAGATGTCTTTCCAGAAGAGCTTCCGGGTATGCCTCCTCATCGGCCAGTGGAGTTCGTTATCGATCTTGAGCCTGGCACTGAACCCGTTTGCAAGCGTCCATACAAGCTTGGACCTGATGAGCTGAGGGAATTGAAGAAGCAGCTCGATGAACAAGAGCGTCTGGTTTGATCGGACCGAGTTCATCTCCTTGGGGTTGTGGTGTTCTTTTGTCGGGAAGAAGGATGGCACGGACCGACTTTGCGTCGATTACCGTCCATTGAATAAGAAGACAATCAAGAACAAGTATCCACTTCCCAACATCAATGAGCTTTTCGAGCAACTCAAAGGTGCTACAGTGTTCTCTAAGCTTGACCTTCGTATGGGGTATCATCAGATTCGCATTCGTGAACAAGATATTCCCAAGACAGCATTCAGAACAAGCTTTGGTTCTTATGAATATATTGTCATGTCTTTCGGCCTCGTCAATGCTCCTCCAACTTTCTCTCGGATGATGAACTTCATATTCAACCCCTACACCAATGAATTCGTCTTGGTCTATCTTGATGATATTTTGGTCTTCTCCAAGAATAAGAAGGATCATGCCAAACATTTGCGATTGGTGCTAGACAAGCTCGAGAGTATCAATTCTATGCTAAGTTCTCCAAATGTGAATTTTGGCTTGATGAAGTGCTTTATCTGGGCATATCATCTCGCCAAGGGCATCGCTGTTGATCCCGAGAAGGTGTCCGCAATTGTGAATTGGGAACCTCCTCGAATGTCAAGCAGCTCCATGCTTTCTTGGTCTTGCAAGCTATTGCGAAGGTTCGTTGAGAACTTCTCCAAGATTGCAAAGCCTCTTTCCAACCTCCTCCGAAGCGGGTGAAGTATGTACGGTCTCCCGAGTGTGGCGTTGCTTTCAATACCCTCAAAGAGAAACTCGTCACAGCTCACATTCGACTCCTCTGATGAATCCAAGCCATATGAAGTTTTACGTGATGCTTCTCTTCAAGGTCTCGGTGCTGTGTTAATGCAAGAGAAGAGAGTTGTGGCTTATACCTCTCGCTTGATTGAAGCCCAACGAGAAGAACTACCCCACTCACGATCTTGAGTTGGCGGCAGTTGTCCATGCTTTGATTACGTGGAGACATCTCTTGTTGGGAAGGAAAGTGGACATTTTCACCGATCACAAGAGTCTCAAGTACATCTTCACTCAGCCCAACCTCAACCTCGAGCAGACTCGATGGGTCGAAATGATTCAAGAGTACAACCCAAGTATTGAGTATACTCCGGCAAAGCCAATGTCATTGCAGATGCTTTGAGCAGGAAAGCTTATTTGCAGTCTAATCCTCAAGCCCTTTCAGCCGGATCTCTGTGAATCTTTCCATAAGCTGAATCTTCAAGTTGTTCCTCAAGGCTTTCTTGCCAACCTCATAGTCTCTCCTACTTTGGAAGATCAGATTCGTGAGGCTCAACTTCGGATGCCATGGTGAAGAAAGTGAAGCGTGGTATCGACAAGGGCATTTCAAGTACAAGTGCTTCCATGTTGATGACAAAGACACTCTGTTCTTTGAGGACCGGATTGTGGTTCCTAAGGGTGATCTGAGAAAAGTCATTATGAGCGAGGCTCACAATTCACTTCTATCCATTCATCCGGAAGTACGAAGATGTACCATGACCTCAAGCAGTCATATTGGTGGACTCAAATGAAGCGAGAAATTGCTCAATTCGTGAATGAGTGTGATGTCTGCAGAAGAGTGAAAGGAACACCAAAGACCAGCTGGTCTCCTCCAACCTCTTGCTATTCCTGAATGGAAGTTTGATCATATTGAAATGGACTTCGTGGTGGCTTTCCAAAGTCCAAGAGTGGAAATGATGCTATCTTCGTTGTCATTGACAAGCTTACTAAAGTGGCTCATTTTCTTCCTATCAAAGAATCCATCATTGCAGCTCGGTTGGCGAGCTATACACCTCGAGGATTGTCTCCTTGCACGGCATTCCACAAGTGATCTCTTGATTGTGGCAGCATCTTTACCTCCAAGTTAAGGATTCTTTTCGAAGGCCATGGGCACCAACATTCGGTTCAGACAGCTTTCCATCCTCAAACAAGTGGCCAAGTTGAGCGAGTTAATCAAATTCTTGAAGATATGCTCGGGGCTTGTGTCATTTCCTTGGTATGAAGTGGGAAGATTGTCTTCCTTATGCGAGTTCTCTTACAACAACAGCTTCCAAGCGAGTTGGGCAAGGCCCCATTGAAATTCTCTATGGCGAAAGTGCCGTACTCCTCTCAATTGGTGCCGAGAGGTGAGCGCCAACTTCTTGGCAATGACTTGACCACGAAGCGGAAGAAATGTGCCAGGTCATTCGTGAGAATCTCAAAGCAGCATAATCGCGCCGGAAGAGCTATTATGATGATAAGCACCGTGATGTGGCTTTTGAAATTGGAGACCATGTCTACCTCGCGTCTCTCAATGAAAGGTACTCGTCGCCCGGTATCAAAGGAAGCTTGCCCCTAGATACGTGGGTCCTTTCAAGATCATTGGGAAAAGAGGCGATCTCGCCTATCAACGAGCTTCCATCCAACTTTGCAAGCGTGCACGATGTGTTTCACGTGTCACAGCTTCATAAGTGCTTCAAGACTCTGAACGCACTATCAACGAAGAGATTGACCTTCAAGAAGATCTCTCTTATCATGAGCACCCCGTTGCTATTCTTGAAGAAACCGAGCGCAAGACTCGCAACAAGTCAATCAAATTCCTGAAAGTGAAGTGGTCACACCATTCCGACCGAGAAGCTACCTGGGAGCGTGAGGATCACCTCCGTTCTGAGTATCCGGAGTTCTTCCAGTCCTAGATCTCGGGACGAGATCCTCTTGTAGTGGTGGAGTGTTGTAACACCCTGGATGTAAACTTCCCCTTTTGGGCAATATATCAATTTGGCCTCATCCAAGTCTTGTGGATTTTTGTCATGCTTGGCTTCATGTTGTTTGGTTATGTGGGTTTTTGCTCTTTTCTTGTTTTGCTCCTTTTACCATTTTGCATTTGTGCCTCTTGTCATCTTGCATTCCCTTCTTATCATGTGGTTGTGGTGTTCTCTTACTTGTCATGTTGTTGCATGTATCATTCTTGTTTGCATTATCATCTCCTCCTTCCCTCTACTTCTTTCCTTTTCAAGGGCTATAATTTCCTTTCTCAATTAATGCTCATCTTCTCCTGCAAATCTTGCTTGTTGCACAAAACTCTCGCCAAATATCTCCTCTTTTGAAGTTGTTATGGTCAGGTTCAAAAATGGCACAAGTTTGAAATATTTCCAAACTTGCATTATTTTCTACCTCTAAAATGTCCATTTCAATTTATTAAAATTGTGGAGAATTCAGGAGTTTGGGGATATTTTCCTTTCACTCAAACTCTTTTCATTTATTTCTGTACTTTCTTTTCTCTTCCTTTTGTTTTTAAAAGGAAAAAAAAGAAAGCAAGCAGCAGCATGGCAGCCCAGCTAACCTCCCCACTGGGCCCCGCCACTCCGAGCAGCCCAGTTCCCCTCAGCCCTTAGCCAGAGAGCGCGCCAGCCCGCACCTTTTCCCTCTCCCTGCCTTCGCGCACCCATCCCCGCGCGTACCCCCGCTAGCTTCCGTCCACGTGGACGCGCCGGCCCCGCCTGGCAGCGACAGCGCAGTGCTCCTCACCCGCCTTTCCCTCTCCTCTCGCCATCGCCATGGGGACCCCGAGCACGGGGAGCGTGAGCTCACCCCGTCGCCCTAGCCCCTACTTATCCCCTCTCCGCGTCAAGCCGACCCCCTAGGGTTTCCCTCTCCCTCTCGCCGCCGCCGTCAGGTAGGAAACCACCAAAGTTCGCCGCCCTTTCGTTCCGAGCGATCTCAGGCAGCGCCTCGTCGCCGGCGTGCTCTCCGCCACCCCACCATCCGTACCTTGTCCATCTCCTTCCTCGTCGTCGTCTTCGTCCACGGCGTCGACCACGAGGCCCGGATCGCCAAGTTAAATCGGCGCCCTGTTCTGTCTTCTTCTCGGCGAAACCCGGCGAGTTTGAGCACGATCTCATCGCCGTCAGCCCGCCTCTCGTCGCCGATCTCTTGTCCTAGGGTAAGGAGGTATACCCTACTTCCTCCTGCTCCTTCTTGTCGTCGTTAAATCTCCGTAGTGTAGGGTCCGGTCCGTGTCTTTGTCGCTTCGGCGTGCTCGGCGTGTTCGTAGTTTTGGGGTTTGAGTAGCTTGGCGCGTGTTTGCCGCGATCCCGCTCGGGCTTGCCCTCATGATCCCGTGGTGCCCTCTTGTGCGCGCCGTCTTGTCCAAGGAACGCAGAGCCGCCGTTGGCCTGATTAGCCTCGCCGAGTCGGCGTCCGTTTCTGTCTAGGTCCGGCCTGGTAGTTTAGGTCAAGTGGGCAGCGTCCTGGATCCAACCGACTCCCCTAGCCTAGCCGAGCTGGTTGACTCCCCGCTCTCTCACATGGCGACACTGGTTCGAACCCAGTAGCGCCTCCCCTTTTTTATTTCATTTTCGCGTTTCATCCGTCGCCTCCTCTGCAGCAGCAGAGATCAGGGCGAGGCCCTTCCTCTGTCGATCGCCGCCACCCAGCCCGGTGGTAGCAGGTGCAGGATTCAACAGGGAGACCGGGTTGAATCCCCGAGGCTGTTTTCTCCCCTTTATAACCCATTTCACCCCTGTCTCTATGATGATGGGGCCACCTGTCGACCTCTCAGCGCCCTCCTCCATGCATATTTTTTTCTTTTACCCCCACGTTTCCATTTCTGGTTTATTCCCTTGTCCGTTTTAGGCAAGTCCAATTCTGGACATTTCCAAATCTGGAAATTGCCATTTCTGTTAACTTCCAGTTTAGGCAGGTTTTGACTTAATGCTTTTGTGATGATTTCTCTACTGCAACCCTAACATATTATATATGTTTTTGGGGTAGAAAAATCCCACCAACTCAGTGGTGGCATTAGTTTCTGCATTTGGGCAAGTTTATGATCATGTCTTTTGCATCATGTTTATGTGTTGTCTTTCATGGGCATATTTATTTGAATCATGCTTTGGGGTAGTTTGCACACATGCATGGCTTGGTTACTTCATGCTGTTATGTAGGTTTCTCACCAATCTTGTTTTGGCCGTCTTGTCCAACCCGTGCATCCGTTTCCGGTGATCTCTATATCGATTTCTACCGAAATCATCTCATCTTTCGATGGCATGCTTGGTTGGCCAAGATGATGCCCGGTTTTTCATTACCTTCGGAGCGCTCTTACGCATTGCATATCCCATCACGCATATCATGTCTTGTTTTGCATCATGTTGATTGTGCATTGCACCGTGATTTATTGTGGTTCCTTGTTTGTGTTGTTGCTTTGGGTAGAGCCGGGAGACGAGTACGTGATCGAGGATCCTGTTGAGAACGTTTTCGAGGATCAAGCTTTCGACAACTCTGAGAACATTGCAGGCTAGATGACCATACCCTCGAAATCACTTCTATCTTTGCTATGCTAGTTGCTCGCTCTTTTGCTATGCCTATGCTGCGATGCCTACCACTTGCTATATCATGCTACCCATATTGCCATGTCAACCCTAACCATCCTTTCCTAGCAAACCGTTGATTGGCTATGTTACCGCTTTGCTCAGCCCTCTTATAGCGTTGTTAGTTGCAGGTGAAGCTGAGGTTTGTTCCTTGTTGGAACATGGAGATGTTGTTCCTCTTTGGAACATGTTTACTTGTTGGGGCTATCACAATATATAAATATATCTGCTATGTGTAACACATCTATATACTTGGTAAAGGGTGGAAGGCTCGGCCTTATGCAGTGTTTTGTTCCACTCTTGCCACCCTAGTTTCCGTCATACGGTGTTATGTTCCTTGATTTTGCGTTCCTTACACGGTTGGGTGATTTATGGGACCCCTTGACAGTTCGCTTTGAATAAGACTCCTCCAAAGAAGGCCCAACATTGGTTTTACCATTTGCCACCTAAGCCTTTTCCCGGGTTTTCATGAGCCCGAGGGTCATCTTATTTTAAACCCGGGCGGTGCTCCTCCGGCGTTGGTCCAAACTAAACACCGTGCGGGACCATTCCTTGGCAACATGGATTACGTCGGTTCTGACGCTTAGCTTATCCGGTGTGCCACGAGAACGAGATATGTGCAGCTCCTATCGGGATTTGTCGGCACGGTCGGGTGGTCTTCTGGTCTTGTTTTATTGCTGTCGAAATGTCTTGTAGTCCGGATTCCGAGATTGATCGGGTCTTCCCGGTAGAAGGAATAATCCTTCGTTGACCGTGAGAGCTTATAATGGGCTAAGTTGGGACACCTGCGCAGGTAATATCTTTCAAAGCCGTGCTGCGGTTATGAGGCAGATGGGAATTTGTTAATGTCGGTTGTAGAAAACCTAAAGTTGACCTCAAATAAAATACACATCAACGCGTGTGTAACCGTGATGGTCTCTTCTCGCGGAGTCCGGGAAGCGAACACGGTGTTGGAGTTATGTCGGCGTAAGTAGTTCAGGATCACTTCTTGATCACTACTAGTTTCACGACCGTGCTTTGCTCCTCTTCTCGCTCTCTTTTGCGAAGTAGCCACCATATATGCTAGTCGCTTGCTGCAGCTCCACTTTATTACCTTGTCCTTCCTATTAGCTTAAATAGTCTTGATCTCATGGTGTGAGATTGCTGAGTCCCGTGACTCACAGATACTTCAAAACAGTTGCGAGGTTCCGATGAGGCCGGTCAGGTGATTCCACCGAGCTCAAGTGGGAGTTCGACGAGGAACGTGGTCGTTACTATGTGTCTTTTCCAGATGATCAGTAGTGGTGCCCAGTTGGGACGATTCGGGGATCTGTGTAGCATTTGGGGTATCTTCTTTATTTTGGTTCCGTAGTCGGACCTTGAGTGTACTCTGAATGATGAATGTTTATTTATGTCTTTGTGTGAAGTGGCGATTGTAAGCCAACTATGTATCTTTCCCTTAATTATTACATGGGTTGTGTGAAGATTACCTCACTTGCGACATTGCTTTCAATGCGGTTATGCCTCTAAGTCGTGCCTCGACACGTGGGAGATATAGCCGCATCGGGCGTATACACCCAGCAATACCAAGACGGTGTTAACAGTCTTGAGACTTTCGCATCAAATAATATGCGGAAGCGAACACTCCATAACCTTGCGAAGTCTACCAAGTAGCAACAATAAATCCATGGAGGACACGGCCATTACCTTTAATGCCGATGGCGAACCCAAATTCGAACAGCCCGAGCACCAACCGCATTGGTCCTCGGTCCAATAGTGGGCGGCTTTTCGCCTTACTAAAGTACTCATGGATGGCGGCGGACTAAACCTCATCTATGAGGAAACCCTCCGAAAAATGGAAATAGTGGAACTGCATTGAGCGAAGCAGCACAACCTTTAGAGGAATAATCCCCAGCCGGAAGCATGCTACAGGAAAAATCACTTTGGGCGTAGTGTTCGCTCACGGACAATTACAGGTCCGAGGAGGTCACATTTCAAGTGGCCCCGTTCAGCAGCGGATATCATGCTTTATTAGGGCGAGAGGCATTCACAATTTTTCAAGCTATACCCCACTATGGGTACATGAAGCTTAAAATGCACGGACCCAACGGAATCATCACTCTCGCTAGTGATCCGAACATAGCACTCCGCGCCGAAAACAAGACAGCCGCACTAGCCCTCGAGGCACTATCTGAAGCCCTAGCGGCTGAGGAACTCACTGCGATGCACTCCACGGTGAACAGGGACGATGTGATACTTGATAAAAGATCCAAGTCCACCTCTTTTAAACCAACGGACGAAATAGTCAAATTCCAAGTCCACCCAACAGACCCTGCAAAGACGGCCTCCATTGGGGCACAATTAAACCCAGATGTCGACGCCGCACTACGAGAATTTCTACTGAGAAAAGCTGGGACATTTTGCCCGGCACCCTTGAGATATGCCAGGAATCCCACGTCGGCTGGCGAGCATAGCCTAAATATCCTAAAAGTTCAAGCGATCAAACAGGCCCTTGGCGCTTTTAGAACCCAAGAGACAGGCCATGGGAGAGGAGCTAGCCAAACTTCTGGAAGCCGGATTCATCAGAGATATTAAACATCCGGACTGGCTAGCAAACCTGGTGATGGTACCAAAGAAGGATAAATCCTGGCGCCTATGTGTTGATTTCAAAGACCTTAATAAGGCTTGCCCAAAGGATCCCTTCCCCCTCCCTCGCATTGATCAAATTATCGGCCTTCTGACGAGGACACGACTCGTTGTGCTTCCTCGGCGTACTCGGCTACCACCAAATCAAGATGGCGGAGCCCGACCAAGCTGCAACAGCATTCATCACTCCATCGGCCCATTACGCTTCAATACAACGCCCGCCGGGCTCAAAAACGCCGGCGCAACATATCAGCGCATGATTCGGTCATGTCGGCAAACCAGATCGGCAAAACAATGGAAGCATATGTAGATGGCGTGGTCGTCAAAACCAAGCATGTCGAAACTCTAGTAGGCGATTTGAGGCTCACATTCGACAATCTTGAAAATATGACATCAAGCTCAATCCGGAAAAATCGTCTTGGCGTTCCACCGGAAAGCTCCTGAGCTTCATTGTGTCCGTAGAGGAATTGAAGCAAACCCAGCCAAGATCGAGCTCTGTCACAATTGGATATTCAAAGACCTCAAACAAATACAAAATTGATTGGATGCGTGGCGGCTCTAAGCCGCTTTATTTCCGTTGGGAGAAAAGGCGTTACCCTTTACCGCCTCCGCCTTGCCGAACACTTGAGTGGGCGGATGCCATAACAACCGAACTCAAAGAGATAAAAGCCATATTGGCAACAAATCCGGTCTGGCGCGCCCAACATGGGCGAACCAATGCTATTATATATCGCTGCAACACATCAAGTTGTCGGTAGCGGTGCTCGTTGTCGAGCGAAATGGGCGGACACGGTTCCCTCTTCAAAGACCGGTTTATTACGTGTCCATAGTCCTCACTCCATGCAAGTCCCGGTACCCACATTATCAAAAGATAGCATACGCGGTGTTCATGGCATCCCGGAAGCTGCGACACTACTTTCAAGAGTGTTCGATAACGGTAGCCTCCGAAGTACCTCTTAACGACATTATAAACAACCGCGACGCGACGGGCCGGATTGCTAAATGGGCCATAGAGCTCCTTCCATTCGACATAACCTATAAGCCACGGCGAGCTATCAAGTCGCAAGTTTTGGCCGACTTTGTGGCCGAATGGACCGAAGCCGAACTCCCTAAAGAGTATGGCGCATACTCCAATTGGATCATGCACTTTGACGGCTCCAAAATGTTGGCGGCACGGGCTGGCGTCGTCTGACGTCCCCAACCGGGACACAGTCCAATCGTCCTTGAGATAATGTATACGGACTCCAACAACGCAGCTGAATCGAGGCCCTTACGCATGGCCTCCGGATGGCGATCTCCATGGGCATTAAGCGCCTAGAGGTGGCGGGATTCGAACCTCGCGATATCTCAAATAAACGGAGACTTTGATGCCAAAGATCCGAAAATGGCAGCATACCGCAATGCAGTCCTAAAAATGTCAGCACGGTTCGAAGGGCTCGAATTTCATCATATAGCCCGGGATAACAACCAGCCGGCGGACATATTAGCACGCATCGGTGCAAAACGTGATGCCGTCCCGCCCAACATCTTTCTGGAACGGCTGTTCAAGCCATCCGTACTATGGGAAGGGGAGTCCAGCAATAACAATCCGGACCCAACCGCACCGCCTGACGCCGAACACTCTGACACAATCGGAGGCTCTGCCACCGAGATAACACCCTCCGCCCACGAAATAATGGCGGTTATCGCTCCATGGACGGAACCATTCCTAGCCTACCTAACTAGGCAGGAACTCCCCGAAGACCAAAATGAGGCTCGCTGCATAGTACGGCGATCGAAAGCCTATAAAGTCCATGAGGAGAGCTTTATAAGAAAAGCACTACGGAGTCCTTCAAAGGTGTATCTCCAAGAGGAAGGCGAAACCTCTGGCTGAAATTCATGCGGACTGGGTGGGCACCACGCCGCAGCCCGGCCCTTGTAGGAAAGGCCTTCCGTACAGGATTTTATTGGCCAACGGCTCGGGCAGAATCTTGCAGGATTTAGTCAAGCGATCGTCGGTTGCCAGCTTTTGCTAACCAAAGCCACATGCCACCCCGCCCTCAAAACTATACCCATCACCTGGTCGTTCATGGTGCAGGGGCTTGACATGGTTGGACCCCTCAAGGAGGAACCCACAAGCAAAAGTACCTATTGGTCATGGTGGATAAATTCACCAAATGGATAGAGGCCAAGCTCTGTTAAAGCGGCGAATCCGGACGGTGATAGACTTCATATCGGGGTAGTGCACCGTTACGGTGTTCCCCATAGTATCATCACGATAACGGCACCAACTTCACGGCCGATGAGGTCAAATTATGGTGCAAAAACATGGGCATCAAGCTCGATTCGCCTCACTCTATCACCCTCAAACCAGCGGTGAAGTCGGCGAGCAAACGGTCTAATCATGGCGGCATTAAACCCATACTAGTGCGGTCCCTCAAGGAATCTAACACGCCTTGTGTTGGGGATGCAACTCTTGAGTGTGAACATACGGAGAGGCCGGTTTACCCTAAATCCATGATCGAGCCCACGGAGGAGGCCCGGAGCCAGAGGCGACTTAAAGTCCATTTATGTAAACCGCCTTAGTGTTGTAACTTGCGTTGTAAGACAAGAGAGAAGAGACTGGCGGACACTTGTATGAGCGGATCGGGACTCAGAGACCGGCCAAGCGTCAACCCGTGTATATAAGGGGCGACCGGCGGCGGATTAAGACGAGAGGATTGAGGCTAAGGCAAAGCTATTGCTCCCTAGTCGCCAAATCACATCAATCCCATCACAATCGGGCGTGAGTTTTACCTTCATCGAAGGGCGAACCGATATAACTCCGTGTCTTGTGTCGCTTTAACCCTCTAGGTTAACCCGTCACGATGGCCCTCGACTAAGTCCTTTCACGAGGACATCTGCGTGACAATTCCACGACGGTTGGCGCCCACCGTGGGGCTATCGCCACGACGGTTTGATGATCTTAGAGGGCAAGTTGAAGGACTCGAAGGCTATCTTGTGGGCCCGATGACTAAGAGTTGTCGCGGCAAGCTCTACATCGACGATGCGGACTGGGGCCCCGACGCCAGCTCGGTTGAGTACGGATACCGGGTCCCCTTTGGCGGCATACACGTGTTCATCGGCAAGATCGGCGAGCCAGGGCCTGGGCCGGACATCTGCGCCGACCTCGCCGAGACGGCTCAGTGGGCGAAGAAGAGTCCTGCCCCGGCTAAACCGGCGGTCAGGCGTGTTTTCGTGGGAGTCGTCCACGGAGACTATGAGGACGGATCAGCATCTGGCGGCGAAACCGTTATCTACTCTGGCGACGAGTCGTCGGTAGAAACCGAGTCTCTGTACCAGTGCAAGATGGCGGATCGGGGCTGTTCCGGCGGGAGAGTATTCCGGACCTTGATCTACCCAACGGGTTGGGATCTTCATGGCGATGCGCAGCGGCGCTTCACTCTTCGACATGGCGCCCTGGTCGCCGGTTCAACAGCGGTGATGGCAGCCGGGGAAGGAGGCCCTGTGCGCCCGCCGGCTCAAGTTTTGTCGGATCTTTTCGACGCATTGGCTGTGCTCATGGCAGAGGCTAATCCGCGGATCAGGACCTGCACAACGGAAATTGCAAAGGTGAGGAACAGATCACTAAAGCTAAGCGGACTGGCAGCCGCGGGACGTGAGGATGGCGGCGGAGCAGGCCGCTTTGGATCTGTGAGCTTATAGGCTCATCTTTGGATCGAGCGCGTCACATGAAGTCATGAAAAGGAAGTACAGGTCCCGTTTACCTTGGTTTCGAGGAAGAGAGCTTTTCAATACCCGGGGCGGGGACGGTAAACGGCGGAAGCACCGAGGGCGGCGCTAGTTCAGCCCGTGTGATAGATCTGCCTCGCCATCATACGGCGCGCCCCAGTGTCAGACACCTCCGGGTCATTACTCCAACCCGATGGATAACCTTGTGGCGGCTGCGGCGCGGTTGGGCGATTCAATTGAAGGCGATTCACCACGGCGGTAGAGACACGCCGGGTTAAGAGCTCCTCGGGACCGGCCCTAGCTCAGCAGGAAGCATATTCATACAGTCGGGATCGGATCCACTCCACCCCCCCAAGCGGAGTTACAGCCCGGCGCGCAGATGAACCGGCCGTGTCAAGCAACGCGCAACGCAGTCCGCCTCGAGCAACAACCCGGCTGGTGGTTTGAAGGCGCTCAAGTTGTGGTGGACGGGCGGAGCGCGCAGGAGGCCGAGTTAGCAGCTCAACATGAGGACCATCAGCTCGCGCCGGTTCGTCCGACCATCTTGAACCGGGGTCACGTCCGGATCATTAGGGGTGCCTTGTCTCGTCCCGCTTTACGCAATGTGCGCTTGCCTAAGGACTTCAAAGGACCCGCAAGGTGCCCAATTACACCGCCGATTTGGCTCGAAGCATGGATAGAAAGCTATGAGATGGCCATGGAATCTTTGGATGTGGGCGAAGCTGCGTGTGCGAAGTATTTCACCATGATGTTGGAAGGCACGGCTCGTACTTGGTTGAAAATTTTGCCACCCAACTCAGTTAGTTCGTGGACCCGATTCGGACCCGTTTCATTCAAATTTCAAAGATACGGTAAGCAGCCTATATACGTGGTGGATTTGGCGGCTTGTGTCCAGCGAGAGGAGAATCTACAACACATTGGGTGCGCCCGTTTTGAGGTCTTACATTCATCGGACCGGATCAACCGGATTCTGCTATCTTAACCCTAGAGGCCAACTGCGGTTCGAACCGTTGAAGTTGAAGCTGGAGTCGCATGAAGCGTTTTGCAATGACATGGAGCACGCTCATGGGCGTTTTGGTAAAGTATGCTGACTCGATAGTACCAAGGATCCCGAGTGCGAAGGTGACGAAGTAGGGAAGGGAAAGCGAATGGCAATTCCAGAGGCGGCAGACATCATCCGGCGAGCAATGGAAACAAGCGTAAGGCTAACGGTAACATGGGTTTAAGTAGCCAACACCAACATACAGGACAAAGGACATGGCGCAAAGGTAGAGCAATCAAACCGGGTGGTGCACAAGGTCACAATCCGGGCGTTTGAATTACTTGTTGAATCAACCTTGTCCGAAGCATGGGACGAAGGAGGCACCGCCAGCCACCTTTGGAAGGATTGTTATATTATGCGGGGAGTTCAAAAACTCTAACTCTTTCCGGTATGATCAAGGGCCCGGCGGTTCAGGATCCGCCCGGAGTTCTGATGAAGGAAATTCCGGCCACAGGTTGGTGGTAATCCGGGCGGCAAGGCAATCAAAGCAATCAAAACAATCGAGCCAAGGGGTTACAATCAACAACAGCAGCGATCGGGTTACCAAATTAATCCAAAGCAGTTAAGCGATGGGCGATATCATGTCTTTACCACTAGCTTGGACAGACGGGACCGCAAACTTCAGCGTGGCGGTCGGTCTTGTTGAACCGACCGCCTTTGCATTACCTGCGCTGGTCGAGCAACCTATTGTATGGAGCGAGAGGATCATCCTCCCGAGTTTACAATCCGGGTCAGCTGGCCTAGTGGTGGCACCTCGGTGGGAGGCTACAAGTTCACCAAGGTGCTTATGGATGGAGGAAGCAGCATTAACATCACGTACTACGAGACCTTCCGGCGTATGGGGTTGACGGATAGACATCTCGGGCCGTCCGGCACCGTATTTCACGGCGTGGTGCCCGGCAAGTCGGCATACCGGTCGGTAAGATAGCTTTGGAGGTGGCCTTTGGAGATGAACATGACTCGGATCGGAAACATTGGCGTTTGAGGTGGTGAAAATCCAAAGCCCTTACCACGCCCTGTTTGGGCGGCGGCTTATGCTAAGTTTATGGCACGGCCTTGTTATGTTTATTTGCAGCTGAAAATGCGGGTCACAAAGGGACGATAACGGTTCACGGAGCCGCGGATTGCTTTGGAATGCGAGGAAGGTGATGCGGCTTATGCAGAGTCGGTTTGTGCCATGAAGAGTTAAAGTATTATAAAGACAATGTTGATCCGGCGGATATGACCCTTTGAAGAAGCCGACTACAGAGCACGATCCGGATTTGAAGTTCAAATCGGCAGCTGAGACGAAACTTGTAGATTTTGTGCCCGGCGATTCGTCCAAGCAGTTCACCATCAGTGCCAACTTGGATCCTAAATAGGAAAGCGCGCTCATCGAGTTCATCCGTGAGAATCGGGACATTTTGCATGGAAGCCTTGACATGCCGGTGTACCGAGGAACTCGTGAGCACACTCTTAATATTGACCCCAAGTACGGAACCGGTAAAGCAGTTTCTTCGCGGTTCAATGAGGAAAAGCGCAAGGCCATTGGAGAGGAAGTTGCTAGGCTCTTAGCGGCAGGGTTTATTGTTGAAGTCTTTCATCGAGTGGCTTGTTAACCCGGTGTTGGTCCTTAAGAAGAATGGCACTTGGCGCATGTGTGTGGATTACAGATCTTAACAAAGCTTGTCCAGCAGATCCTTTCGCCCTCCCCCGCATTGACCAGATTATTGATGCTACGGCGGGTTGTGAGCGTTTGAGCTTTTTGGACGCGTATTCCGGTTACCACCAGATTAAGATGGCGGTTAAGGACCAGGAGAAGACGGCGTTTATCACCCCTTTTGGAGCCTTCTGCTATGTATCTATGCCTTTTGGGCTCAAGAGCGCTCAAGCAACTTATCAGCGTTGCGTACAGAATTGCTTGCACGAACAGATCGGCCGTAACGTGCACGCTTATGTGGATGATATCATGGTGAAATCAAGGCAGAAGGGAACGTTGATTGAGGATTTAAAGGAAACTTTTGACAACTTGCGGGTGTACAAGATGATGCTCAACCCGGCCAAGTGCGTCTTTGGTGTTCCGGCAGGCAAGTTGTTGGGTTTCCTTGTGTCCAACAGGGGGATTGAAGCTAATCCGGAGAAGATTACAGCTATCACCTCCTTGGCTAAGCCAAAGTGTATCAACGATGTCCAACGTTTGGCAGGTCGGATTGCTGCGCTAAGCGGTTTATCGATCGCCTAGGGAGAAGGCCATTCCTTTGTACCAGATCTTTGAAGAAGACGGATCGGTTAAATGCGAGCTCGGCCGCCGATGAGGCGTTGGAGGACTTAAAGCGGCAGCTGGCCAGCCCTTTGTTCTTGCCGCTCCTATTGACAAGAGCCGCTCTGTTATATGTTGCTGCTAATGCCGGGGCAGTCAGCGTAGCCATTGTGGTGGGCGCAAGGAGGCGAGGAAGGAGTATCCGGTTCAGCGGCGATTTATTACATCGGCGAGGTTCTCATCGAGTCCAAACAAAGATATCCGCATTGGCGAAGCTGGTATATGGAGTTTTTATGGCAAGCCGGAAGCTGAAGCAATATTTCCAAGGCACCCCATCACGATGGTCGATTCAGCTCCTTTGGGCGATATCATACGAGCCGGAAGCGGCGGCGGATTGCTAAGTGGGCTATAGAACTTGGGCATACGGTTTAAGGTATGTGCCTCGGACGGCGATAAAGTCTCGAGCACTTGTGGATTTCATTAATGATTGGGCGGAGTTACAAGCACTGAAGAAAAGCGGATCATACCTATTGGACCATCGGTCCGTGCAATTGGAGGCTCGGGGGCTGAGTCGATTAACTTCCCCACGAGGTGACAAGTTACGCTCGTTCTTCGCAATGTTCCCTGTACTAACAATGCAGCTGAGTATGAAGCTTTGCTCCATGGTCACGGATGGCTAAAGAGATGAATCTAAACCGGGTCAAGTGCTTTGGTGACTCGGACTTGGTGGCCCAGCAAGTGTCAGGTACTTGGGATTCCAAAGACCCACTCATGGCTGCGTACCGTCGGGAGGTGGATATGGTTGCAGGACACTTTAAAGGTTATCAGGTGGACCATGTGGATCGCCGGAAGAACGAGGCGGCGGATGCTTTAAGCCGGCTCGGTTCTCAACGTAAACCGGTCCCGCCCAATGTCTTCCTTGACGTACTGCACAATCCGTCAGTTAAGCTTCCTGATGAGGTCGATTTAGCTATTCCTGATCCGGAGGCTCACTTGGTGGCGGCCTTGCATGTCATTCCGGATTGGACCCTCCCTTATTTGGCATACATGAACCGGGGAGTTACGGAAGGCGGACGCTGGCCCGACAGATAGTTCGGGCGGTCCAAATCTATGACCATACATAAGGCGAGTTGCATCATTGCAGCGTGTCCGGGGCTTTCAGCGTTGTGTGTCCCCTGAGGAAGGCCGTGAGATATTGCGTGAGATCCATGAAGGGGATTGTGGTCATCACGCCGGTTCAAAATCCTTGGTGGCCAAAGCGTTTCGCCACGGTTTCTATTGGTTGACTGCCCATGCTGATGCGGAAGATCTGGTCAGACGATGTGATGGTTGCCAAAAGTTCTCCAGACGTGCTCATGTACCGGCCCAAGAATTGAGGATGATTCCAATTACTTGGCCGTTTGCGACTTGGGGGCTGGATATGGTTGGACCTTTCAAAAGGTCCAAAGACAAGAAAACCCACCTGTTGGTGGCGGTTGATAAGTTTACTAAGTGGGTCGAGGCAGAGCACTCGTTAGTAAGTGTGATGCGCCACGGCGGTTCAGTTCATCAAAAGGTGATTTTCGGTTTGGGTTTCACACGGTATCATCACGGACAATGGCACCAATTTGTCCAAGGAGCCATGAAGGAGTTTTGTGAGCGAGCACATCCGCTTGGCGTTTCTTGATGGCCCACCGCAGTCCAATGGTCAAGCGGGGCGAGCTAATCAGGAGATCTTGAGGGTATTAAACCCCGCTTATGGTCCCTTTAGTGAGGACGCCGGGTTGTTGGGTCGAGGAGCTGCCATCGTGATATGGAGTATCAATACTACACCAAACAGATCCACCGGTTACACGCCGTTCTTTATGGTCTATGGAGCGAGGCGGTTCTTCCTGTGATATCGTCATGACTCGCCCAGCGTGGCGGCTTATGTTGAGGCCGATAGTGAGGCAGCCCGGCGGGGCGATTTGGATCGACCGGATGAGGAGCGAGATATGGCGGCTGCTCGTTCGGCGATTTACCGACAAGATCTTCGTCGGTATCACAGGCCGCGGGTTAGAACAAGAACCTTTCGGAAGGAGACTTGGTGCTTGGCTCATTCAAGACCAGACGGATATGCACAAGCTATCCCCACCTTGGGAAGGGCCTTTGTGGTCGATGAGAATCTGTACAACGGGTCATACTATCGATTGATGTTCGAGGCGGAAAGACTCACGCACGTCGAAGAGGAGACCAACAGGCCGTGGAACATAGCTCATCTTCGGCCTTATTATACCTGAGCCATCGGCTCCACTTATGTACATATTAAGACAATGTATATATTATGAATAAAAGCAATAAACCGGACCCTCGGCCAAAGCGGGGTATCCGTTCTGTATAAAATCCGGTTTGGGTACATGGAGATGTTGTCGTAAAGCGGCCTCCGGTTTAACCCTTAGCCTTGATTTTCAGAAATTTTTGTCACTTGGGGGCTTGGTCGTGTCCGAACCAATGCAACACCTCTTGACAAAGAAAGCCACAGATCACTTGGGGACATGGTCACGTCTGAACCGATCACGCCTCTTGGTCGGCCTAAGGCCATAGAATCACTTAGGGGCTTTGGTGAACCGAACCATTGCAATGCCACTTGATCGGCGTCATGCCACGATTTCGATTGGGGACTGGCTGACTTGAACCATCGCTACACCTTATAGGGAGCTTGGTCTGTCCGACCATGGTAACACCATCGATCCGGCTCGATAAAGCCTTTTCTTGCAAGCGGTTTTTATCATTGCCTTTGCTTCCATATGGTTTTATACCAATCATTTGATTTTTGTTTGCCTTCTTAAACCGACAAACCTCTTTAAACCGGATTCAAGTTGTCGAATTCGGTCCATTTTTTAACCCGCGATTTTGTTCGGTTTGATTTTTCTGTTAACATCCCATTATGGAGTAAACAGGGGCTTATAATGCCCGACACGGTTTACACGGTAAACCGGCATTTTGAGCACAGAGTTATTTTCTCCTTTGTAGGTAATGGTTTCTAAACCTCCACCTCAAGATTGGCTAAAGCCAACTACATGCCCGATTTGGCGGTATTTTTATATCATAACGTTTGATCATATACATCCCTATTTTCTTATATGAATATATGGGCGTCACAAGCCATTTGGCGACACAAGCCGCCGTGGCGGGTTAAAAATTTGTGATTGCAGGCAAAATAAGTTGAGGTTCATCACTCCACGATGTCGGCACCACCATGCAAAAGGTTACTGATCGAGGTTGTAAAGGCATTGTTCAAAACAAAGTCTTGACTATCCAATTACAAAGCCTTTTAAGGCCCGATGTTTCATGTGGTGTTATGCCTTGAAGCTTTGGAGGCGTCGCCCGGCTTGACGAATCACGCTTCTTCGCCGGGTTGACGTGAGGTAGAAGGGGCGCCTGGCGTCGGTTCAACTTCTTCTTCTTCCTCACCCAAAGCCCGGAAGTCATTGATAGACCAGTCAATCCGGGTTAAGGCACGAAAACAGCTTCTTCACTTATCAGCTCAGCCGGATCAACGTCGAGGGCGTAAGTGTGCTTACTGATTGGAGGAACAAGGCTCGCACTTCGTGGATGACAAACTCCACCCGCTTGTTGTTTGCGTCATAAAAAGCGGTGAACCGCCAGTTGGCTTCAACTGCCGATTGACTTCGCCAATGGGCGCATTTCCTTTGTTATCCGCTTGAGGTGTCGTTATCAAAGGCTTCACCGTTCTCTTGGCGCTGAAACCTTTGGCTATGTCGGCGGATCAAGATCTGCTATCACGCCTTGGCGCGAGTCGAAGCTAGTAGGGTGCCAGCCCGAGCAGCGGATCGCTTTAACTCTTCAAGCTGCCCGGAATCATGGACAGCCGGTCGGTGTCTCTCGATCGAGAGAGGCGCCCGTGTTGTCGTATGATGTAGCACATATGACTTCATTGGCGCCGGTATCTGATTGCTCAATCAGGGTAAGAAGCCTTGAGCTTCTTCCGCGTCGAGCCCAGATGAGCAATACGTTTACTGCACGAGTTCGAGACAGCTCAAGTTAAACCGCGGCAATATTAAAACAGGTGTATTCGATGCAAATTTTCTTACCAAAGATGGCGAGAGGTCATGGCATGAACTTGGCGCTTGATCTGAGTAAGCTCTTGATCACGGTTTGAGCTGATTGGCATCTTCGCCCGTTTTGTCAAACCGTTTTTCTCGGTGTCCCATTTGGCCCGCTCGGACGCATATCCTTCCTTCAGCTGTTCCATAGCGGCCATGGCAGTTCTCAATTCATCCTTGGCCTTGGTGGTCTCGGCTTGTTGAGTTTCCAAGCTGGCACGAAGGTCCTTGAGTTGCACGGTTTGCTGGTATATCTCATTCTGATAACAAAAGAAGCATGTTAGTTGTGTTATTATAAAGTCCCACGCTCAATACAAGTATTCAACTTGGCACTTGGGGCTAATGGCTAATTGATCTCAGTCGGTATAGAATACAGAAATTAAGTCGGTTTAACTATGACAAGTTAAACCGACCCTTGAGGGCTACTGATGCGCAGTTCAAGGTGTATAGTTGTTTTACGAAGTTAAGTGCCGCTTTGACTATGACAAGTTAAACCGACCCTTGGGGGCGATTGCGCAGCAAAAGTACAAGACAGGCATAAATCCCTACCTCATGGCGGTCCTTCATGCGATTTACCAGACCGGCTTCAAGGTCACGGCTTGTGTAGAGCCGGTTCAGAAAGCCGGAGTGAAGTTCTTGGGCAGAAAAATTGTCGTAAGCCGACAGATCAGTTTTCCCCTTGTCTTTACCCATGGTGGCAGACTCTCCCTTGGTGATGTGTCTTGTTAAAGCGACCGGTTGGCTAGGGGCAGTATAGCGATGCCGTCACAATAACATCATCATTCTTGGCGGGCTGGCGGATCGGCGGTCTTCTTTGGGCTTGGTGCCTTCATGCTCGCTCGGCGGTTCAATAATTCTGACCTGCTCTGCGGTCGGACTCGGTGGAAGCAGGATCACGAGGTTTCCACTTGAGCCCCGGTTCAGCTTCGGCGGATCAGCAATATCGTCTCGGTACAACTCGCGGAGCTATTCTTAGCGACTCCAGGATTTTCGTGGGTCTGTTCAGGGTCTTTTCGGATCAACATCCATGTAGGGTCAAGGGTTTTGCTTTCTTACTCAAGCGAGCCTTGGTGCTGCAATATTCAGAATTGAATTAAGACAAATTGGCCAAAGCAATGGTAAACCGAATTGACGGGACAGCAGATTTGCGTACCTGCAGCAACTATAAGCGGTGGCGATTGCGTGGTTGATGAACCGCCGGACGAGTTGGAAGAGGCCCGATAATTGGTCGGATGGGTTGAGAGGACATCGGAAGAAACCCTTTAAGGGATAGCGCTTTTCGGAGAACAATTCACCTCCGGGCGACGCTTCCGGGTTGGTGTGTGCAGTAAAGCGGATGAGGTAATCCGTTGGCCTTGTGTCGGGTCGTGCGGCGCTCTTCAGCCTGCTGTGTCTTCAAGGAAAGATTTGGATTCAAGTAAGCACATGAAGGATATTTTTCACTTTCCGGACGGTAGCGACGAATTCTTTTAACGGCGCAAGATCGGATTCGGAAGAAAGAAGGATTACCTCAACGGTCGGCATGGTAGCCTGGCATCATCACAGGAGGTGAAATTGTCGATAAAAGGAACACAAAGCGGAAAACGGTTTCTGGTGACTCCCGTAAGAATATCAAATTTTACCTCAGCTTCGATTCTTCGTCCTCCGCGGATCGGAGGACTCGTGACTTTCTTCTTGCCTGCCTTCTTGGTGGCCTTGGACTTTACTCGGGCGCCCGAACCGGTTTAATACGTTTCGAAGGGCTGTCGGCTGAGAAGTAACAAGGATTAATGCATATCAACAAAGTATTAAGGACCCAAAAGCGGTGAGTAGAGATTTACCGCGGCGGTTTGTTGGCAACACAGAATGGAGCCAACCGGTTAGGGCTGCGACGGAGATCGGTTCATCAAGCATTTTCTTTACAATCTCTGTGACCTCAAGTTCGATTATGGGCAGCTCGTGGCGTCTTTGAGGGTCTTTGAGGCTGCCGGTGTACTCATGCATCAATCCGGGCGGGTGGCTTAGTGGCAAAACGCCCCAAAAACCCAACACCGCACAAGGTCCACGCCGGTTAAGCCATTGGCCATTAGAGCCGGAGCTTGATTATTTAAAGCGCGAAGTTCTTCCGTTCAGCGGCGGTTAAGCGTGAAGGCGATGGATCTTTGGTTCTGAGCGGTGAGGGCGATAACCCGGCAAGGGGTTCTCAGGCCCCGAGCCCAGAGGCGACTTAAAGTCCATTTATGTAAACCGCCTTTAGTGTTGTAACTTATGTTGTAAGACAAGAGAGAAGAGACCGAGCGGACACTTGTATGAGCCGGATCGACTCTCAGAGACCGCCGGCGCCAACCCGTATATAAGGGGACGACCCGGCGGATTAAGGATGAGGATTCGAGGCTAAGGCAAAGCTATTGCTCCCTAGTCGCCAAATCACATCAATCCCATCACAACCGGACGTAGAGGTTTTACCTTCATCGAAGGGCGAACCAGATAACTCCGTGTCTTGTGTCCGCTTTAACCCTCTAGGTTAACCCGCACGATGGCCCACGACTAAGTCCTTTCCCGAGGACATCTACCGTGACAATTCCACGACACATTGGGTTGAGGAGCTCGACCAGACTGGGGCTGCGGACCACGCCAAATCGTACTACCGGATTCACACCATTTTTATGGTGTACGCGCAGAGGCGGTCTTGTTCTGCGACATAATACATGACTCCACCTCGCGCAGGCGCATGTATGAAGAAAGAGAAGCCGAGCTCGATCGGCAGGACAGTTTGGACGCATTGGAGGAGGAGCGACGTGGCAAAAAGCTCGTTCCGCATTCTATCAACAAGCAGCTCAAGATATCAAAGCAGGAAGTACGGGCCAAAGCTTATAACGTTATTTAACTAGTTCTACGCTGCCGGACAAGAAAAAGGACAAACTCAAGCCCAAATGGGAAGGTCCTTCATCATCGACCAGGTCCCGACCGGCGGAGCATACCGTCTCGCAAGCGCATTGATAACCGACTCGAGCCAAACCCATGGAACGCAGCCCGTCCACGAAGATTCTACGCTTAAGCGCCGGACTCCAAGTTCGTCTCCTTCCTCCGTCACATTTTCTATTTTTGCTGTATTTTATTTCTTCTTCCTCCTCCTTCTTCTTGAAGCCTTTAGAGGCTCGTTTGCGCTTTGTTCAAGACATATTTGACGCGCTGTCCACGCCATTATATTGGGGCTTCTTTAATGAAGCTTATTTATACGGGCTTCATGCCCAACACATGCGCCAAACTTCCGCATGTACCTTTTATTCACCATTATATGCATCGATATGACTTAAGTTTTGGCCAAGCTGGGTTGCTCGGCTCTGTGCTTACCCCTCACGCTCCCGATTGTTCGGCTAGGTGGTAAAGGAGCACCTCTGCGATTGTTATCGCGGGTCAGCCGGATGTGTACCTCGACCGGGTGAAGCCGAAGCTAGCGTTCTTAAGGGAATATTCGGTCGGTGAACTGAAAGATGATTTTAACTATTTACCCATCTGCCCCGGATGATTTTCTGCTTTCCTAGCAGTTTTGACATGCACTTTAGGGCATGCACCCCAAATAAAGGAACCCTTAACGGAACTATTCTCCCTGGAAGATGTTTCTTACTATCCATGTAATATAACATAACTAGTTGGGCACTTGTGCGATACAGCAATAATGACCCCTACGCCTTGTCTCCATGCATACCCGGTTCTTATATAACCACAAAGGTATTTGGACACACTCTGGACTATTGGGTCCCGAGGTCGGGTTAAAAGGTCCGCTATGACAAACGATCTACAATCCGCTAGAAGACATTTTCATGTCATATTTAATTACATAGTCAACTCGACTCATTGTATTCCTCCTCAATGCCATCTAATAGGCTATCTAATTTACAATCTTCTTTGGGAATACTTGGCGGCCAATTCTACTTGGCCGTACACTAAGCTTACAGGATCTCCTTCCCATCAGCCCCACAGGTCCGACCTCGCCATGTGGTTTGGGGCAGCCTTCGTGTACCGCACCTTTACCATGGCCTGTGCCTCCTGGCGCTTTGATGGCAGTCCGATATCTTCCACGATCGGAGCGCCGCGTGCTCCTTGAAGCCGCTCGCTAACTCCCCAATGCCTTCGGCGGGGAGATAGATGGCCACAAGGCCTGGCCGACGCTTTTCATCACCTGCCGAACTTCGTTCGTGCAGGTACCGACGCAGTCGGGAAGAAGATCACCCAAGATCTGGGCATCTCCTCTTCAGACGACACTGTGAGCAAACCTATATACATGTTTATGTTAGTCGCCTTCCTCGCCGAACTCTTTCAAAGTTCGCTCAAGCACTTACTGAAAATGCCGCGACGAAGCCGTCGATTCTCCTTCACGGAGTCAGACAATTGGGCACGAACATATTTTAGTTCCTCACCCAGTCTAGTGTTGGCATCTTGGAGGTTATTTTTCTCCTGCCGCACCCTCGTAAGCACGCTCTCGCCGGCCTTTATCTGGCGCAAGAGCTGTTGCTTGTCCGGATCTAGTCCGGTGCCATCTGCAATTTTTTGTCAGATTTACACACCCGCCGCACTTCATAAACTATTTATCTTTTGAAGTATATATTACCAGAGGGGTCTCGTGGCTCCCCAGATGGCGGCTAATGCGCCTCAAGTTGGGCCTTGCATTCTTCAAGCTCCTCGGACAGTCGGGTATTCTTTTTGTAAGATCCTGCATAACAAATGATCCTTAAATCAGTTATTCTAACTATTTTAAGTCTCGGGGGCTACTGGCATATATAACTGTCAAATTTCCTTACATGTATGTCCTTTACATACTGCTCCGTGGCTCTGGCTAGACCATCTTGAGCGGCACGGAGGTGCGCATCTCCTGAATTAAAGGCATTTAAAGCCTCTTGGGAGAAACATGTGTCACGAAGAACTGTCCGGCGGCGCCTGTGATTCATGGCGCTCTCCACCTCGGAGTTGGTGGCGGATAATTTTTCGGCATCCTCTGTCAGAGGAGCATCCGACGCACGCCTCGTGCTCGCCTCCGCTTCCGGACCCGGCTTTGGAGCCTGGTCGGCGGAGGCTCGATGGGCAACCTCTCCGGACTCAGTCCGGCGAGCGCTCTTTTTCCTGAAAAAAGCACCAGCGCTAGTACACCTTCCAGGAATCAATCCTGGGAATATGGTGAAGCGCCATACCGTTGCGACGGAGTTTCGATCCGGACCACACTTCTTTTTAGCCTGCGGGGCCGTACTGCTGCTTGTTGGCCAGCCGCCGCGGGCTCGGCTTCCTACCTCGAAGGTACCCCCTGCGAAACACCATTGGTATACGGTGATCAAGAAATTAGCACGGATGGGTAGTTATCAGAGTATTGGGACCTCGGTCTCAGTTACCTGTGAGGCTGGAAGTATTCCGGGGTAATCGGCCGTAATGGCAACCAAAGCATTGTCGATGCTAAGTTGGTGGAACACCCCGTCAATCAACTCCACCTTTATATCCGGATCCTCTTCGGAAGCCGGATCGAGGGACCGTTCCGGATCCTCGGGTTGTGGGGGCGGGCTGTGTATCTTCTCCACAGTCCAGCGCAGTTCCTGCGCAGAAACCAAGAAATGAGATATTCAATCACGCGAACATGGATCGGACAGGCCACAAAGATGTTTGCTTACCCAACTTCGAGGATTATTCGAAGAAAACTCGCTCATTGGGTTGACGCGGAGAAAATCCTCCTCCTCCCCTTTATACATGGCAGACAAGATCTTCACCTGTTCGGTGACCGATCCCGGCCCTTTGCGGCCGTGGCGGGTGGCATCGTCCTCCCCGTTGAAATCCCACATGGGGTGGCCCCTATATTGGAGCGGCTGCACTCCCCTCATAATGCAGATTGCCATGACTCCAATCATGGTCAATCCGGCATGAGCCGATAACCTTATTCGCTCATCAAGTAAAGGACATCCGGTCATTTTCCCTCAGGGGGCTCATGGCGCCAGCTTAGGCGCTTCTCAGAGGGCGTTGCTAAACTCCGGAAGGCCGATCCGAACAGGATCCGCAGCGGACGTCCTCCATGTAAAACCATTTCAAGGCCAGTCTTGGACGCCTTCTTGGGTTCCGGATAGATATCCGTCCCGTGATGCGCCATAGTTCGGCTCCGCCCACTTGATATATTGACCCCTCATGCGAGCGGGTACTAGGCGTAACAATCTCTTCCACAGCATAAAATGAGCCTCGGCGCCAAGAACAGTTCGCAAAGGGCCATGAAGCCCGCGATGTGCAAAATGGAGGCAGGCGTAAGGTGGTGCAATTGGAGGCCGTAGAACTCCAAGAGCCCCCGGAGAAACGGATGGATTGGAAATCCGAGTCCTCTTACTAGATAAGAGATAAAGCACACCCGCTCTCCTTTAGAGGGATCGGGGACACTCTCCGCTTGCTTTCCGCCCTTGTAGGTGGCAAGTCTGGCTCGAACCGGAACCATAAAGGCTGGGGGAAGAAATCCCTTGGTTTGGAGTATAACTAGCTCGCTATGTGGGACTGAGCATCTCTCCCAATTTGTGCTGAGGGCTGGGGCGCGAGAGGAGGAGAAGCGTCGATCGTCCATGATGGAATGGGCTTTGGTCGAGGCGCCCGATGAAAGCTCGCGAAGGGGGATGGTGTGACTCAGATCTAGATCCTCGCCCCTTTATAGGCAGCTCATTTGCGCAGCTAGGGGTAAGTGTAAAAATACCACGGCTTTTAGCATTCATTCAAACCGTGGAAGATGGCCATTATTGGGTGTAGAAGCCAAGGGCGCAGCATTTATCGAAGCCGGACACTATTCGACAAGTATATGGAATTTGGAGAAGAACCCGCCTCGCAATGCGAAGACAATCAACGCGCCCGGACTCGCCGTCATTGAAGCCTGGTTAGGGGCTCTTGAGGAGTCCCGGATTAGGGGTGTCCGGATAGCGAACTATCACCGTTGGCCGGACTCCTGGACTATGAAGATACAAGATTGAAGACTTCGTCCCGTGTCCGGATGGGACTTTCCTTGCGTGGAAGGCAAGCTTGGCGACACGGATATGTAGATCTCCTACCATTTTAACCGAATCTATGTAACCCTAACCTATCCGGTGTCTATATAAACCGGAGGGTTTTAGTCCGTAGGACGAACAACAATCATACCATAGGCTAGCTTCTAGGGTTTAGCCTCCTTGATCTCATGGTAGATCTACTCTTGTACTACCCATATCATCAATATTAATCAAGCAGGAGTAGGGTATTACCTCCATCGAGAGGGCCCGAACTTGGGTAAAAATATCGTGTCCCTTGTCTCCTGTTACCATCCGCCTAGACGCACAGTTCGGGACCCCCTACCCGAGATCCGCCGGTTTTGACACCGACACCCCCCTTCATTTGCTTTGTTCCGGTCTTCGTGCCGATGAAACTTGCTAGCTATAGGTGTCAATCATCAGTATGCGTAACCACTATGCGTCTCCCGTTCGAAAGGGTTACATCTATAAATATGCATGCATTTGCATATTTATAATCGTGATTCTTCGAATTGTCCAACGTTATCCATGGACAGCCAGTATGTGTAGATTGGGTTCGTTTTCCCATATATAGCTTCGGATCAATGCAGAATTTCGTCGATGCCTCCTGTTGTTCTCCGGTACATTCTCTCTACTTATTGCCGGCGTGTATCAGGAGAACAGCGGGGAGGTGCTGCCGAAATTTTGCGTCGGATCCGGAGCAGAGCATGGGAAAATGAACCCGATCTACACATACTCGGGTGGGATTAGGACCTATCTTTACCTATTAGCGTGTAGGTTGCATGGATGTAATAAAACTAACAAATTCCATTAACTGATGGATATGGTTTGCTTAACTGATGGACGGTACAATGCTGACGAACCTCAAAAGGGTCAATCCAACCTCAGCCTATTCAAAGGGAATCTCGCACCAGCCGGTGGTTGGAAACCAGTAAGGTTGGATGTTGAAGAATGGCGGACCATTTCGCTGTATCTCTTCAACAACCTAACAGAAGTGCGGCCGTACATCGAGTAAGATCTTGGTACATTGTTTCACAACTTATAATTCCTTTGAACTTCTTTTATTCCTGGATTTTTTATACAGTCGATATGTCGCCATATTCTCGTATGGAGCGGTGATCCAAAAGGATTTCGTCGAAGAGTATGAGCTTCTGCCAAAACAAGGAGCCAAATTTCCCGGTTTCATCTCTTGGTTCAAAAAAACGGTAATTTCCATTAGACCCTTTTTTTCTTTGGCTAATTTGCGAGTAATGCAACAATCCTTTCGTATTAAACTTGTAGGCTAATTTAGAGATTATGGATGCCGAATTGAGACAAGTAGCTAATGGTTTTGACTATAAGGTCCGTTCATTTGACAAATACGACATCAACGGGTATCACTTTCGTACCTATGACAAAGAGCTATCTATGGCCGACCGAAAGTCTACAAATTGTTGTGTCTCTGCTATCGGCGAAGGAGGTATCGAGTATTATGGAAGAGTTGAAGCAATTTATGAACTTGAATTCTATGGTGAAAACCCACCAAACGTCGTAGTCTTCAGATGTTATTGGTTCCAGCCGAGGGAGACTAGAAGGACTCATGAACATATAGGGCTAGTCGAAATCAAACAAAGCACCCATTTGGATGTTCCCGATGTCTATATTACGGCTCAACAGGCAACCCAAGTTTTCTATCTACCGTAGGCCTGTCAAAGTGATCCCAATCTCAGTGGCTGGGACGTCATTTATGAAGTGTCGCCACGTGTTAGACCACCTCCCCCCAATGAAAAGGATTATAAACCTCACGTTAACCAAGACACATATGACGAAGGAGAATTCTTCCAAGAAACAAGTCTTTCCAAAAAACGTTTCAAGAACCGCTCTACTCCACCCCAAAACATTGAAGTAGACAACGATAGTGAATCCGACTTCACTCCTAAGCTGGAACAAGAAGAGCCGGAAGAAGAAGAAGTTACTGCTGCAGATGACCTATCAATGCTTGAACGATTTCATAAAGGTGGCCTTCCACATGATGATGCATTTATTAATGATGATGGTGAGCACGTCATTACCGATAGTGATGATGATGATGCTTTTATTAATGATGATGACGAGCACGTCATTACCGATAATGATTATTAGGTATTCAATTTTTATGTTGTACTTGAGTTATATAGTTATTTGTATGATTGTATGATTTATATAGTTGGTATTTATAATTTTCTTACTTTGTATGATTGTTTCTTATACATAGTGCCATGGTCTTGATTTCCATCCGGGTCGGCCCTCGCCCGCTTTATGATTCGGATGTGGTAAATTCTATTTCATAACTATTTGTTGCATTTTGGATTTATGCAAATTATGGCCATCAAGTTGACATAGAGATATTTTAATCTAGGAGGTATGTGAACCGAAATTTGAAACGGACCCTCTTGTCGAGAAGTTAAGTTTAGTTGAAAAAGATAATGAGTATTTGAAAGAAAAAATTAAAAGAATTGAAGAAGAGAAGATGACATTGGAGTTGTATGTTTCCGATGCCATCGATGATCACAAGATGAAGATGAATGCAATGCGCTTGAAGATGGATGCAATGCGCCTGAAGCTTAAGAAGATTAGAAAATATGTCATTGATAATGAGGCTTGGTATCATTATGCCGTTGGATCAATTGTTACCTTAGTTGCGATCTTCATCACATTTGTTGTGATGAGGGTAAGTTTTCTCTAGTGTTTTGCTTTACAAATGGATACTTAGCTTATTTTCCTCCTAAATGGCATAATTACCTAAGTTTGATAAAAAAAAATAAGCTATACTTAGCTTATTCAGTTCATTTATGACATACTTAGCATACTTAGGTAAAAAAAATGGCATGATAATCTTTGTTAGCTCCTAAATGATATAGACTTAGCTTATTTTCCTCGAAAATGACATAATAACCTTACTAAGCTCCAAAATGACCTATTTACCTACCTTAGCTCTAAAATGACCTACACTTAGCATTTTTACCTAGCTTAGCAGTAAAATGACATTTTTACCTACCTTGGTTAGAAGAAGAAGAAGATAAAGAAGAGGAGAGGAGAAAAAGAAAGAGAAGAAAAAAATCTTCTTCTTCTTCTTCTTCTAACTTTCATCTTTCCCAATTTGCAGATTTGATTTACATGAGGAAGCTTGGATTCATGGAGTGTACTATTCTTGTGGTGCTTCCTTGTTGTTTATGAAAACTTGTTTGGATATGTATGTCTATATGCATATGTTGTTGGAAACTTGTCTCTGGTTATGTATATATGGATATGTTGGACTTTGTTGAACTATGTTGGATTGGATGAAATATGTTGTTGGACATGCTGTTGGATATGTTGGATATGTATGCATGTATATCTGTGTTTGAAACCATGTCTAATTAATGGGATTCAAATAAAAACAGGGGATATATAGCCTCTTACACATGGCAGTCACCTGTGCAAACTAGGAACACTGGCTGCCTATTTGGTCATTTTGCCGTCTGCTGGCGGACGGCAAAGTGAGCAGCTATGCCGTCTGCCAGCAGACGGCAATGATTCAAACCTCTTTGCCGTCTACTGGCGGACAACATATCTGGACACGTGGCAACTTCCCAGTGCTGCCTAGCTGGGCTCTTTGCCGTTCGCCAGCGGATGGCAAAGATCTTTGACTCTTTGCCGTCCACTGGCAGATGGCAAAGAGCGCCGTTAACCCCCTAACGGCTCTCACGCCACCGCACTGCCGTCAGCTGTCTTTGCCGTCTGCTGGCCTCGGATGGCGGACGGTATAATCCTTTGCCGTCCGTTTCTACGAAGCGGGCGGCAAAGAAGGCCTTTGCTGGCAGGCGTTCATCCGGACAGTTTGCCGTCCGCTAGCGGGCGGCAAAGAAGTTTGCCATCCGTGATCTATGCCTTCGCCGTCCGCCATGGCGGACGGCAAAGAAGCTGATTCCGGTAGTGTCCCTCTCTACGCTGCCACCTAAGCCCGTCCGCCTCCTCTCCCCCGCTCTCCTATCCAGCATCGACATGGTCCGGCGAAAGATCACCACGTACGCTATGCTCACGCCGGAGCACCGGAGGCAGATCGCAAAGGAGATCCATGCTAGGCGCGTCGCCCGCATCACTGATGGGCTGCCTCCGGACTCGCCGGAGCCGGAGGAGCAGCAGCCAGCGGAGGATGAGCAAGAGCAGCTGCCGGAGCCGATGGAGGTGGCGGATCTGGAGGAGGACGAGATGGAGCAGCCTGCTCCGAGGTTCAACATGGAGGAGGCGAAGGCGGAGTTCACCATCGCCCAAGCCGCGGAGATGGCGGAGCAGCAGGCCATCCTGGAGTCCATCTAGGATGAGGCCTATGTGGAGGCCAACCGGCAGTTCCTCCGGCAGGAGCATGCGGCGACCGACACGCTCTTCGTCGAACTCGATGCGGAGATAGAGCAGGAGACCGGAGCGGAGCAGACGAAGGCGCCGAGGAGCCGGAGCTACAGTTGTCGCTCATGTACCCGGTGCCAGACACGGAGATAGTCGACATCTCTGACAAGGAGTAGTTAGATCATCTACGTAGTATGTAGGTTTTTTCGTTTGCATGCTTTTGTATGGATTTGAGAATCTAGTATGAGGTGTCCGGATGCAGTTGTGCTAATTTGAGGAGTGTCCGGTCATTGTCCGCGGACGCGTCCGGAAACGTCCGCGAACATCTGAGAGTCATATTTGTTATATGCGGCTGTAGATGCTCTTAACTTCATATTATGTTCGTGCTAAAATCCTAGTTCACTCAAAAGTTCAAACTCACGAGAAAAGGTGGGCTACGAATTTATTCGTCTAGCACCTAGTTCATGGTAGTGCTCTTTAGTGAGCTGATGTATGAATTATCTGGTTTCATTCTGGTAATGAAGCCGACGAGGAATCTCCCAGTTTTTTTAAAAAAAAAGAATCTTTAATGCTCCATGTTGGATGATCATCTATTTGATGCTCCGCGTTGGAGTGCCACCCAAACTTTCGAAAGCGTTGAAAAACTAGCTGGGCACCCTTTTGAGCATACGTACGTACCGGATGAAAAGGCAGAGAGAATCTCAACCCTGAATACTCTCATCTACCACTCCACTCCACCGCGGGTAGAGTGTCTCAAAGTCTGAAGCACACATGGATGCATGCATGCTTTTGTTGACCCTGACGAGTCGGGTCGACTAGTCAAACCTTATCATGCACCCATGCATGCGCGCCCCTCCGACCACTCTTTTGTAGATTCTATAGCTAGCTAGCTAGCTACCTATAGCTAGCTTGCAAGGATCTTCTACCAAAAGGAGTCAGTGTGGCCCAGGCGACCTTCGGTTCCAAACCTGGACATGGTTGAGTAAATTGTTACTGGATAGGGTAGTTAAAATTTCGAGGAATTTGCAGAAATGAGTGACGAGACGAGAGGCTTGTCACCTTAACCACTGTACTTGCCCGCCAAAACTCACCGTTTCCCCGGACTGCCAACCTAGAGTAACTAATTTCTCCTGTCAACCGAATTTCAGGGTGAAAAAAATGATCAGCGCATAAACCTGAAAACCAGTTGCATTTTTAAAATTTTACTGAAGAGAATGATCTACATCCAAGGTGACAGTCACGTCGGCGGCTTTGCTACTGATTGGCACAATCAAAGACGCTAGTACGTTGCCGCACCACAGCTGTTGGCCCTGCAGCTTTGCTGACAAAGGCATCTTTTCCCTCAAGTGGCACATGACCTCCTTTCCTCAACAAATCTCTCCATCTCTCCCCGCGCGCGCGCGTGCGTGTACAGATTTCACCAATCAGACAAGTAAATACGAACCACCTGACGCTGCACGCAGTCACGCACCACACTGTGCAAGTGTACATGCACGCATACAGTATGCTGCCAAGCCATGCTCCATCTGCACAGCGGCGTGCTGCACGTACGTACTGGCAGGGATTTTTTTCTGGGGGTAAAAAACCTTTCACCAAACTGCTCGTCGCCATGCCATGCATGCATGTCGAGAGATTTAATGCAACATGTGTTGGCTAGCCTCTAGCTCTTCAAGTGTTCACGTGTGGGTCAGTCGGCCGGTCTCATGCATGCAGTGCATGGCCCCTTGCAGCAATATAGCTGGGGAATGAATGCGCATGCAGTGGCTGGCTCGTACATGTGTGGATGCAGTGGTGGTAGATTTCTAGTCTCAGGGGGTTGCCTGTATCGTGTGTCTACGCCTGCATGCGCTAGCTAACAAACACATGGTGTGTTTTGGTGCTGAATCTGCCTAGGGCAGATGCATCGTGTAACATTTTGCCAATCTTGAGTAACTTGCTAGGGCTATGGAAATGTTGCATTTGCTGGTACTTCCTCCATTTCACAATGTAGTGCGTCTGTATTTTTCGAGATCCAAATTTGACCATAAATTTAACCAACGAGACCGATTGCGGCGGCAGCAAAAAGTATATCACTGAATTCATATCAAAAATACGAATTCAGTGGTATAATTTTTGCTCCCGCCGCAGTCGGTCTCGTTGGTTAAATTTATGGTCAAAGTTAAATCTCGGTAAGTGCGGGCACACTACATTATGAAATGGAGGGAGTAGTTAATTTGATAGAGCATTTTAATAGTTTTTATCCGAATTAATATTTCAAGCAAAAAACATGGAATTTGTTAGTATGAGTTTGCTGCTTGGGCTAGAAATGATTGCTTGTCGCGAGGTTTTATTTAGCCATCGATGATGTGTCGGGTTTCGATAGTAGGTTGTAGTGTTACTTTTTTCTCATGGTAGTATGTGTCTCATTCATATGACAAAGATCAAGGTACGGGTCACGTAGACACCAATCTGGCAAAACTGAAAGAGCATTAAAACACTGGCCCTAGTACGACCTTTATGTCACAATGGCATTTTCTTACCTGGAGGCTGGAGTATGTATGTACACGCACGTTGCCTTCAACATGCAATGATCCACTGGATCTGCCTAATTATTTAGACGGTTTTGATATTTCTGATACGTCTGTTTCTCATTTGACACTAATTAAGGACCATTTCTCCAGTCTAGTACACACTTAGATCTCTGGAAGAGATAAAAAATAAGATCTTGATCGAATGGACACGGATGGTGGTTCAGAAATAACTCTCTAAGTCGTGGACGTGGACCAAGAAATAGTCGGGGATTTGGACATGCGCGGGATACCCATTGAGTATCCAGATCCTAATCACAAAGCTTTGGTTCATAATTTGACTTGCTGCGGACCCCATGCCTGATTTACCCCAAAACAACAAAAGAGCCAGCAGTGTTGATCATTTCCTCCATCATCACTCACCATTCACCACCACATCGGTCATTATTACATTCTCCTTTACATGCGTGTAGTAGCACGAGCACGAGCTGCTGCGCAATTCAGTGTCGACACATGGCGCATCTTTGATCCCTTCTATTGCCATCTTTTAGCCAACTCCACCGCACGACCCCATCCTATCCGGCCCTGTCCGTTTGGGGCAAAAGGGACAAAGAAGGCGGCCCAGCGCGCGATGACCCGGACATATCATGTCTGTTTTGTGTCCAGGCTGACCCATTTCGAGCATAAACTTGCACGGCGTTTGGGTCGCGGCGGACACCAAACGAACACGCGCCTCGTCCGCTTTGGGGCCGCGTGGCAGGCGGCCACCTACCTCCCACCCGCCCACATCAATGCGCACGAGCGGGCGGCCCCACCTGTCATCCGCACGTCGAGCGGTCGCCGTCCTTCTTTAAGTGGGAAGCGTTGACGGGTCGTCGTCCACACTGCCCCACGCCACCCAACGGCCTCCTCGAACCCCGACGGCGCAGAAACCCTAGCCCGCCTCCTCGAGCTCGCCGGCCGCCCGCCTCGCCATGGGCTTCTGGAACGGCAAGGGCAAGCACGACCGCGAGGCCGGCTCCTCCTCGGGACGCCGCCGCGGCTCCGTGAAGAAGGAGGAGCCCGTGTCTCCGCCGCGCTCGTCCCGTCGAGCCCCCGCGTCTCCGCCGCGCTCCTCCCGTCGAGCGCCGGCCCCCTTCACCATTGCCCCTCGGCCCTCGAAGCGCGACCGGCAAGACATCTGCGCGGACGTGTGTCGGAGGTATCTGGAGACGAGGACGCCGGTCCCGTGGAGCGACGCCCACCTCCCCAATCGGTGGCACCTCTCCGCGGACAGGGGTCCCCATCCCTTGAGCTGCGGCGGCCGCCGTGCACGGCGGGATGAGATCAACCGCCGCCTCCCCCGACGACACAGTACTACGACCACAGTACGCCGACTTCGCCGCTCTGGGACACGTGGCTCCGGGGCGAAGCACGACGTGCGGCGCGCGCCCTACTTTTTTGCGGCACCTTGTCGGGGCCGCGGAGGCCACGTCGCGAGCCGCACGGTGTCTGTGGTGCGCGGCTCGACGCCCACGCCGTCGCCTTCCCGTCTCGTCGCCGCTTCTCCTCTCTCGCATGACGGCGGAGGAGGAGGCCCGTCTCTGCGTGTCATGGGCGACTCCATGAACACGCACGACGAAGCGGTGGGACGGCTCGGAGGAGGCTATGGCCTCTCTCGCCGCCGGGGCGTCGCCTTCCGGGCTGCGGCTCACGGCGGCCGCCACGGAGGAGCCGCCCGCGTTCGAGAAGCTCCTGGGGCAGGGGTGGGGCTGGTCGTGCACTGCGCCGGAGATGGCCGCCGACCTTGGCGTGAACTGGTGCCCCACTCCGGAGCGGGGCGCGCGCGCGGAGGAGGTGGTGCAGGCACCTCCGGCCGACCAGCCCGCCCCGCCCACCACGCACCGCCGGCCCACCTCTGGACGCCGCCGGACTACGTCGACCTCGTCGTGACAGCAGCGACACCGGGCGGATGAAGACGGCGACGGCCACGGCACCGACGGGCGTGGCAGGAGCGCGCGGGAGGAGTTTTTTTTTATTTTCTTATTATGTTAATTATGAATCTGGGCCTTTTAAGTGGCCGTTGAAACTAGGCCGTTTTGGCCAATATATATATATATATATATATATATATATATATATATATATATATATATATATATATATATATATATATATATATATATATATATATGTTTTATGTTTTTTAAATCGTTTATTTGCTTTTTAGTTATTTAATTATTATTTTAATCCCGTCCACCGGACACGATTTGGGGTGTGACATGTGATGGTATGCACGACGACCCAATGGACACAGCCGGACACGGGTATACCCATTGGCGCCCCAAAGGGACAGATTCGGCCCAATCCGGACGTTCGTTTAGGGTCTGTCGGTGGAGTTGGCCTTACTTTCCCCCCTTTTCATTTTTACAGCTTATTATTCAGCCGGCAGGGCCTCCTTTTTGTTCCTTTCAATTCGTATCTGCTTTAAGTTTTCTTTTTCTCTCTCGGTATCCGGACGTTCGTTTGGGGTCTGTCGGTGGAGTTGGCCTTACTTTCCCCCCTTTTCATTTTTATAGCTTATTATTCAGCCGGCAGGGCCTCCTTTTTGTTCCTTTCAATTCTTATCTGCTTTAAGTTTTCTTTTTCTCTCTCGGTATACTTTGTGCAGTCTCCAAAGGTTTTGAAAGAGGTGCCAATCTGCATGATTAGCTCGACTGAATTATTACTGTATGAAATATTTTAAAATGCTCTTGGATTGGGGGAATAAAGATGCACATTGGATCGAGCAAAAGGCGTTAAATCAGCACAACACCTACTAGCAGATCATACAACACTATATCCTTGGTCCGCAAATAAGGTCTTTGCCTGCAGAAAATAGGTGGCGTAGGTGACATACCGTTGATGACAGGCATTGCGTATGGCGGTATGGGTTTCACTTCTTAAGTTAATCCCTTTTTTTTTTGCGAGTACTTTTTAAGTTAATTCTAAAAGTAGGGAACTAATTCTGTCTCTTACCCTTAATTTAAATCTTCAAGAAATGAACACATGAATGAAGATGTGTGTTCCCGCAAAAAATGTTTTGAAGATATGTGGTTTATGTTTTCCAAATAATGTTGGCAAGACCGCAAGAGCATATTGAAGCAGGGAAATAATGGCAAACAACGGATACGCGGTCTGGATATTGTCCATTAATTCTATAAAAACATTTAATGGTTAAATAGCAGTAGATTTCTCACTAATTCTAAACTTTTGCAAATACACATGATAAACAAAGTTTTCTCCCTTTCTTTTTGGGCAAAGTGGCGAGGAGCACCGCCTTCGGTATAAAGAGAAAATGAGTTATAGTAGATATACACTGACAACGCCGGTCAGCTAGCCGTCCAAAGAATAATGAAAGAAGAGGAAATACTTAACATGCATTGTTTTCTTCTTTGAGAAAACTTTCGAACTATTCATCTACTGTCAAGGTAGTACCATAAACACCAAAAGTAAAAAAGTTACATCCAGGTCTGTAGACCACTTAGCAACGACTACAAACACTGGAGTAATCCAAAGGCGCGTCGCTAGCATCGCCCCTCCCTCATCGGAGTCGAGCAAACATTGTTGTAGTATACAGTCCGGAAGTCATCGTGATAAGGTCCCATAGGACCAACGCACCAGAACAACAACCACCGCCGATGAAGAGAAACCTAGATCGGAAAGATCCAACTTGCAGACACACAGACGTAGAAAAACGAAGATCGGATACCGGCGCATCCGCTAAAGACAAACGCCGGCCGGATCCCACAAGATCCGCTGGAGACACACCTCCACATGCCCTTCGACGATGCTAGAAGCATCACCGGGGGCTAGACGTCGAAAGTCTTATTCCATCTTCAAGAAGCCGCCGCCGCCTCGTCGTCTTGAGCATGACCAGTGGCGAAGTTACACACTCTTTGTGATGTCAATTGGCATCACAAACTTTGCAAAACACACTTAGTTTCAGTTATATCTATCGCAAAAATTACACAAGTACTAAGAGATTAGGTGGATTGACATGACAGGTTTGTATGTCTAGCACCGCCATTGAGTATGACACAAATCCTAAAAAAAACTCAAAAAATACCTAAAAGCGGAGTCCTTCCGCCGGCAAGGGCCGGGATCCACCGCGCCTCCATAATCTATGGACGATAAGAGACGAGGCAGACCGGCGGCAATGTCACGAAAGGCAGGGAAACCCAGATAAGTGTTTTTTTTAATTGTTTGAATTGCTTACTACATGTTTCATGTGGTAATCCAGATGAGTGTTTGCACTAGGTAGGAGCGAAGGCGTACGTGGTACGTCCCTGCATGTTTCCAACATACTCCCTCTGTATATGTTTTTTTTAAACTCGTATATGTTGTTCTTGACCGCCATCCAGCGGCATCCCCTTACGTTACTATAAAACATAATAAAAGCCGAATATTGCAAGCTCTATAATTTTATGAAAATACTAGCTTAGTGCCCGTGTGTTTGCTACTAACACTCAAGCCAACGTGTATGGTCCACTGAGTCAGCAGCCGGGAGATCGATCCAGGAAATCGTGCGTGCGGACCGCGGACGGTCAGTGACGACCGAGTAAAAATGTTGGCACGTGCGGCGGGGACATGCATGTGTACACAGAGTCACGGACCTACGCGTGCTGACGCCCGTAACATGCATGCAAAGGAAATCCAAGGGCGGGAAAGTTTCCTTGTTTATTTTTTAGGGCGGGAAAGTTTGCTGAATGCTCGAGGGAACTTGTGGACTGTAACAGCTAGCTACTATGGACGTGCTAATTTCTCTGTCAAATAAAAATTTATCTAAGCTCGAATTTATGTGCAACTAGCATTTTTAGACATGTACAACCGTTAAAGCTGCATATTTCTTCTTTGACAAAAGAACTGTATCATCCACTTATTAAGGAGTTTGACATAGGCTAAAAAGAAAGAAGGGTATAAGCTCTACTCTCCCTGCGTGATATCTCTCGGTTGCGTATTTCCGAACATGTGTTCATGTAGCTACTAGATAAAATGTGTGACTATTTGGTATTTACATATATACTTTTTATCGGGATATCAAATTTATTTCACTACCCACATCTGACACTAGTAAATATATCACCAAGTATATTTTGTACATTATTTGTATTTATACCGGGAGTATAAATTTCTAGGTCCGCGCGCCCAAGACCGGAGGCCCATTTTGTTGTTCATGAAAAATATATTACTTCCGAAATAAGGCTATCCCAAGGGACCTCCTCCAATGCCCCGATCCAATTTTTGGGCCAGCCCTTGAACCAGATTTTTCGTTCGGTATTCCATTTTTTTCTTTTTCTTTTCTTTGCTTCTTATATACTCCCTCCGTTCCTAAATAATTGTCTTTCTAGAGATTTTAACAAATGACTACATACGGAGCAAAATGAATGAATCTACATTCTAAAACATGTCTACATACATCCGTATGTTGTAGTCCATTTGAGATGGCTAGAAAGACAATTATTTGGGAACGGAGGGAGTACTTTCTATTTTAATTTTTATTTATTTTCCTTTCCATTCTTCATTTTTGACTTTTACAAACATATTTCAAATTTGTGAACATTTTTAGAAATCATGTATATTTTCTGAAATCATAAATATTTTTTCAAATTCAAGAATTTCTCTAAACAATTCGTGCAAAATTTCGAAATCCTGATTTTTAACAAATTTTTGTACAATTTTAAAAAAATTTATAGTTTTTTGAAACTATTCAACATTTTTTGAATCGGAGAACAGTTTTTCAATTTTGGGAACAATTTTTAAATTTCACGGATATTTTTATGTGTTGTGAATAGTTGCTTTAGATGCATGAACATTTTTTTGAATTCATGAACATGTTTTCAATCAGCACAAAAATGTAAACCGTTGAATTTTTCTGAACTTTTCGGAACAATTATTTTAATTCAGAAACAATTTTTCGTTTTTGTGAACATTTTAAAAAATTCGTGAACATTGTTTAATTTGGGAGATTTTGTTCTTATTCATGAACATTTCTTAATACGAGAACATTTTTCAAAGTTGTTAGCATTATTTGAATTTGCGAATATTTTTCAAAATCATGAACATTCATTTAATGTACGAACTTTTATGATTTCTCTACCAATTTTTCAAAATCATGATTTTTTCTGAATTCACGATCATTTTTTTATTTCTTAAATATTCTTTTTCGAAATACAAAATTATTTAGAAATCTGGAACTTTTTTGAAATCCTGAATTATTATTAAAAGGGAAAAAAATAAAAAACAGAAAAGAATAAAAAAGAATGAAAAGAAAACAGGGGACATCCCGCCCGCGCATGGGCCGGGCCAACAGGAAGCGCGTGGCGTGCGGGGGGGAGGAGTGCGCATTTCCACTTCATTGGGTGTATAAGTCGGCAAACCCTGCAGGCGCCTGTTATAGGGAGCTCCTGTTCCAGCAGCCAAAATCTTCGAACACAGCCACTAGGCCATACTTCATTAGTTGTTAATTTTGAGGACAAATGACCTTTATTCTATACCCAGCCTATTATGCGTATTATTTTATGATAAAATAAAAAATGAATGCACCATATAAAAACCTGAATTTCGAGAAAGTTCATAAAATTAAAAAAGGTGCGTACGAACTGAAGTAAATCGTGAATTTGAAAAAAGTTCACAAAATTTAGGATAAAGTACATAAAATTTTGACAAAAAGTTCACTAATTTGAAAAAGTTCATCAATTTTGAAAAGAGTTCACCGATTGTGTTTAAATCCGCAAAAAGAAGCGCTCCGATTAGGATTCGAACCAGCGCCTTCCCTCCTCTAGTTAAAATCATCTAACCACCCCGCCACCCACCGCGAGCGGGGAAGATTTAACTTTTTTCTTTTATTCTTTTGTTTTCGTTTTCCTCTTTTTCCTTTTCCCCTTTTCCTTTTTTTGTTCTCCTTTTTTGTTTTATATTTTTTGTTTTTCTTCTTCCTGGTTCGACGAATTGTTTGCAAATAAGTGAACTTTTCTTGATTCGATGGACTTTTTCTTAAAAAATGCACCCCCCCAAAGCCCAATCCAATTGGGAGCCCCCTTTCCTTCCTCCTCCTTCCTCTTCCTTCCCTCTCCTCTCCTAGAAAGGGGGAGTCCTACTCAGTGGGAGTTGGACTCCCCCCCTAGGGCGCGCCACCCCCTTGGCCGGCCCCCTCCTCCACTCCTTTATATACGGGGGAGGGGGCATCCCATAGACACAACAATTGATCATTGATCTCTTAGCCGTGTGCGGTGCCCCCCTTCACCATAGTCCTCCTCGATAATATTGTAGTGGTGCTTAGGCGAAGCCCTGCGACGGTAGAACATCATCATCGTCATCATGCCGTCGTGCTGACGGAACTCTCCCTCGACACTCGGCTGGATCGGAGTTCGAGGGACGTCATCGAGCTGAACGTGTGCAAGAACTCGGAGGTGCCGTGTTTTCGGTGCTTGATCGGTCGGGCCGTGAAGACGTACGACTACATCAACCGCGTTGTGCTAACGCTTCCGCTTTCGGTCTACGACGGTACGTGGACAACACTCTCCCCTCTCGTTGCTATGCATCACCATGATCTTGCGTGTGCGTAGGAATTTTTTTAAAATTACTATGTTCCCCATCACCGCCCGCCCCGGTGGCAGCAGCAACGCCAGAAGCAGATAACGGCGCCTCCATCTTCACGAGGAAAAACATTTGGAGTGATGCGGCTACCGAGGGAGACGACGACAATTCCTTGCCTTGGCCATGTATGTGTCCTGGTAATCTGATTAAAATCTCTAGGTAATATTTTCGTTTCTTGTTCTTATTTTGCTGTCAATTTCGTTCTCGTCTTGCAGGGGACGGTGTGAAAAGTGAAGAGGATGCTGATTTTCTTTCTCATGCAAACAGGGCTTTGTCGTTTCTGGTATGAGCGTATAACCTTTGTTGTTTACTCGTGCAGTTTTATAGCACTGTTTATTTTATAAGGAAAAATGAATCTGACACAACCTCTTCTCTAATATGGGTTCTATTTTTCTGCACTAAAATATTTGCTATAGTCCAACTGACTGTGACTAGATAAATATGTTGAATCTTTAATTACTCAAGCATAACACACCCAGGGACATTGTATTTATTACCAAGATTATTTGACATTTCAGTTTGTTGTCAGTATGATATGAACACTCAGTTTAATTCAGGAGTGGAATATGCATTTCAGCTTGTTGTCAGTATGATATGAACACTCAGTTTATTTCAGAGCAAGATTAGCATAGGTTCAGAAATGGGGACTAAAAAACTGTGATTTAATACTCCAATTCAATTCAATTTCATTTTCAAGTTTCAATTTCAGTAGCAGAGGCTAAAAAATCTAGTACTGGTTATTACTCTAAAAGATTTGGAGTATATGATTTATTCCAATGCTTTCAGTGGGGAATGGTTTTTCAGAGCAAGGAGTAGCAGCAATTTCAGATTCTTTGAGAAAATTTCAGAGCAAGGAGCAGCAGCAGCAACCTGTAACTTCTTCAGAGAAGAACTCAAAGGCAAGGAAGCAGCAGTAGCTCGAGCTCCACCGGCTGCAGGGGAGAAGCAGAAGCACGAGCTCGACCGGCTGCAGAAGCAGAAGCACGAGCGCCGCCATTTTTTGTTCACCGGAGGAGCTACCGTGACGAGCTTCAGCGGCGGCAAGCAGCGACCGGATTGGGAGGGGACGGCGGCGATTCAGTTGATTCGTGGCTTTCCGGCAAGCGTGGCTTGAGGCGGCCGTAGCTCTCGGCGCGGCGGAGCTCAGACTGGCTCGGGGAGGACTGAGGTCGCCCGTCGGCGTCGAGCTCGTGGGGGCAGCGGCGGTCGTGGTGGGAGGAGATGGCCTCGATTCCGTTAATCCACGGCCGGAGGCAGCGCAGGAGCTTCAGGAGATTTTTGGCAGGGGATAAGGATCGGTATCAGGCTGGCGGCCGGAGCTCCACTGGCCTCTAGCCTCGCCGGCGGCCGATTCTTCACGCGCGAGCCGCGCACGCCTGTCGTCGTCTATTTTTGTACAATTTGAAAATGCGCAGGGGGTTTCTTGTAAATGTTTCGTAGTTCAAATTTTAGAACCCCACGCCATCTAAATCCGAACGGAGGGAGTACATTATTTGTTTTTATACTTGGAGTATAAATTTCTAGGTCTTTTTTTTTTGCGGGGTAAAGAAAAGCTTTATTCAATCAGGAAGGCGCCGGCCCTATCAGCCATAAGGCTGGTGACCAGTAACCCCGGGGGAGAGTCCATCCAACACTCCGTCACCTCCAGTGTGCATGCATGCTGGGCACAAAGGTGGGCGGGGATGTTTGCATGTCTCTTTACATGATGAATATCAAAAGAAAGAAAACTAGCAGCTAGCTCTTCAATATCTAAAAATAAGGACGCTAACACAGAGCGTGAAGTCCGGCGCGATTTCCAGAGGTTCACCACCTCCAAGCTGTTTGTTTCAATCTCCACACGTGCAAATCAACGGAGGCTTGCCACAATCACACCTTCACGAACGGCTGAGGCCTCCGCAATGAGGGGGTCCGTGATGCCTGGGCAAGGCTTGCACCAAGCAGAAATGAAAGCCGAAGATGATCTCGCAACACCTCCAATGCCTCCTATATGCTCCTGCATAGAAATACCAGCATCCGTATTTATCTTTACCCACTCCTCCTCTGGTGGCCTCCAACCATGACCCGGCAGAATACTTGCATGTTTGGTCGGGAGTTCCAACACCGCAAGAGCATCTTTGATCATCTTGAGTAATTGGATCGGGTTCATATTTGCATTGTCATGGATGATATTATTCCGAGAAGTCCAGATTGCCCACATTACTGAGAATATTTTTGCACTATCCGACGCATCAAACCTAGCGTCACAAAGGATATCTCTGGCCCATGTGCTCACATGTAGCTCTGGGAGCTTTATACGCAGCCATTCACTCGCTTCCCTCCAGAAACACTTTGCATGAGAGCATTTTATGAGTGCATGATACATGTCCTCATCGGCTGCTAGGCACACTTTGCACCTCGCAAGAGTCGCTATGTGTCTGTGTTTAAGAGTGCTTTCGACAGGGAGGATCCCACGCAGCACTCGCCACCAAAACACAGACTTTTGGTACCACATTCAGCTTCCAAAGCCTCGTCCATAGCTGCTTATCTGTCATTGAAGATTCTGTAATCGACCTTTCTTCTAGAGCCAAATGCTCGTTGCAAATCATTAGGGATCGGTACACCGATTTGACAGTATAAACTCCTGCTTTCTCTGCTGACCATGCCCAGTTGTCTTCCCCTCCTATGCGCCGCAAGGGTATGTTCAAGATAGCCGCGGCTTCATTGGGTATGAAGTTTTCCTTCACTACATCCATCTTCCATGTCCCAATATCAGAGTCAATTAAATCATAGACCATGGCTAAGTTTGTAGCACCCAGCTGGATCGACGATTTCATGGATATGATTCCTGGGATCCAAGGATCATCCTAGATCGATACCGTCGTACCGTCACGCCCAGCCAAAATCGCGTGCCACGTAGATGAAGCATGTGGATGCGCGATGGCCTCCATGAAGCTGGTGGTCGGGAAGTATTTCCCTTTGAGCACCCGTGCACACTGGGCTCGTGACGAGTCTCCATCCATCTTTTCCGAGAAGGGCCAAGTTGAAGAGCTGCATATTTCTGAATCCCATCCCTCCCTTCTCTTTTGGTGTTGCAAGGGTATCCCAATCAACCCAGTGCAAGGATCGACAATCAAGAGAACTGCTCAACTAGTAGCGCGCCATGCTTGATGTGAGTCCCTTGCAAAAAAAATTTGTTAACTGAAAACAACTCATAGAAAATGCCGGAATCGCTTGGGCCACCGATTTCAAACGTGTTTCTCGTCCCGCACATGAAATCATGTGTTCCGTCCCCCCCTGCAACTTACTTCGGATCCTCTCTTTCAAATGATCAAAAGTGCCACTTGTAATCTGTCCAGTTGCAGTAGGCAAGCCAAGATATCTCTCGTTGAAAGCTTCGACCGTGATGCCGAGAAGAAGCTTCATATGTTGTCTAACTGGGTCAGGTGTGTTCGCACTAAAATAGACGGAGCTTTTTTCTCTGTTTACACTTTGTCCAGAGCAGTCACCATAGATCCTCAGAACTTGATTCAGCCTTCGAGCGCTCGTCTCCTTTGCACTCATAAAGATAAGACTGTTGATAACCCACAAGTATAGGGGATCGCAACAGTTTTCAAGGGTAGAGTATTCAACCCAAATTTATTGATTCAACACAAGGGGAGCCAAAGAATATTCTCAAGTATTAGCAGTTGAGTTGTCAATTCAACCACACCTGGATAACTTAGTATCTGCAGCAAAGTATTTAGTAGCAAAGTAGTATGATAGTAACGGTAACAGTAGAAAAAGTAATATTTTTGGGTTTTGTAGTGATTGTAACAGTAGCAACGGAAAAGTAAATAAGCGGAGAACAATATGTGAAAAGCTCGTAGGCATTGGATAGGTGATGGAGAATTATGTCGGATGCGATTATTCATGCAACAGTTATAATATAGAGTGACACAGAACTAGCTCCAATTCATTAATGTAATGTAGGCATGTATTCCGAATATAATCATACGTTCTTATGGAAAATAACTTGCATGACATCTTTTGTCCTACCCTCCCGTGGCAGCGGGGTCCTAACGGAAACTAGGGGATATTAAGGCCTCCTTTTAATAGAGTACCGGACCAAAGCATTAACACATAGTGAATACATGAACTCCTCAAACTATGGTCATCACCGGAGTGGTCCCGATTATTGTCACTTGGGTTGCGGATCATAACACATAGTAGGTGACTATAGACTTGCAAGATAGGATCAAGAACTCACATATATTCATGAAAACATAATAGGTTCAGATCTGAAATCATGGCACTCGGGCCCTCTTGACAAGCATTAAGCATAGCAAAGTCATAGCAACATCAATCTCGAACATAATGGATACTAGGATCAAACCCTAACAAAACTAACTCGATTACATGATAAATCTCATCCAACCCATCACCGTCCAGCAAGCCTATGATGGAATTACTCACGCATGGCAGTGAGCATCATGAAATTGGTGATGGAGGATGGTTGATGATGACGATGGCGACGGATTCCCCTCTCCGGAGCCCCGAACGGACTCCAGATCAGCCCTCTCGAGAGAGTTTAGCGCTTGGCGGCGGCTCCGTATCGTAAAACGCGATGAATCCTTCTCTCTGATATTTTTCTCCCTGAACGTGAATATATAGAGTTGGAGTTGAGGTCGGTGGAGCTCCAAGGGGCCCACGAGGCAGGGGGGCGCGCCCAGGGGGCAGGCGCGCCTCCCACCCTCGTGGACAGGGTGTGGGCCCCCTGGCCTTGATTCTTTCGCCAGTATTTTTAATTATTTTCAAAAATAATCTCCGTGAAGTTTCAGGTCATTCCGAGAACTTTTGTTTCTACACAAAGATAACACCATGGCAATTCTGCTAAAAACAGTGTCTGTCCGGGTTAGTTCCATTCAAATCACGCAAGTTAGAGTCCAAAACAAGGGCAAAAGTGTTTGGAAAAGTAGATACGACGGAGACATATCAACTCCCCCAAGCTTAAACCTTTGCTTGTCCTCAAGCAATTCAGTTGATAAACTGAAAGTGATAAAGAAAAACTTTTACAAACTCTGTTTGCTCTTGTTGTTGTAAATATGTAAAGCCAGCATTCAATTTTTCAGCAAAGATTATGAACTAACCATATTCACAATAACACTTAGGTCTCATGTTTACTCATATCAATGGCATAATCAACTAGCGAGCAATAATAGTAAATCTCGGATGACAACACTTTCTCAAAACAATCATAATATGATATAACAAGATGGTATCTCGCTGGCCATTTCTGAGACCACAAAACATAAATGCAGAGCACCTTTAAAGATCAAGGACTGACTTGACATTGTAATTCATAGTAAAAGAGATCCAGTCATAGTCATACCCAATATAAATTAACAGTAATGCATGCAAATGACAGTGGTGCTCTCCAGGTGGTGCTTTTTAATAAGAGGGTGATGACTCAACATAAAAGTAAATAGATATGCCCTTCGCAGAGGGAAGCAGGGATTTGTAGAGGTGCCAGAGCTCGATTTTGAAATAGAGATAAATAATATTTTGAGCGGCATACTTTCATTGTCAACATAACAACCGAGAGATGGCGATATCTTCCATGCTACACACATTATAGGCGGTTCCCAAACAGAATGGTAAAGTTTATACTCCCCCTCTACCAACAAGCATTAATCCATGGCTTGCTCGAAACAACGAGTGCCTCCAACTAACAAGAGTCCCGGGGGAGTTTTGTTTGCAATTATTTCAATTTGATTTGCTTAAAGCATGGGACTGGACATCCCAGTGACCAGCCATTTTCTCGTGAGTGAGGAGCGGAGTCCACTCCTCTTGAGAATAACCCGCCTAACATGGAAGATACGAACAACCCTAGTTGATACATGAGCTATTCGAGCATACAAAATAGAATTTCATTTGAAGGTTTAGAGTTGGCACATACAAATTTACTTGGAACGGCAGGTAGATACCGCATATAGGAAGGTATGGTGGACTCATATGGAATAACTTTGGGGTTTAAGGCATTGGATGCACAAGCAGTATTCCCGCTTAGTACAAGTGAAGGCTAGCAAAAGACTGGGAAGCGACCAACTAGAGAGCGACAACAGGTATGAAAATGCATTAAAATTAATAAACATTGAGTGCAAGCATGAGTAAGATATAATCCACCATGAATCATGAAGGCTATGTTGATTTGTTTCAACTACATGCGTGAACATGTGCCAAGTCAAGTCCCTCGAATCGTTCAAAGGAGGATACCACCCTATCATACCACATCACAACCATTTTAATAGCATGTTGGCACGCAAGGTAAACCATTATAAACTCCTAGCTAATTAAGCATGGAATAAGTAACTATAATCTCTAATTGTCATTGCAAACATGTTTATTCATAATAAGCTGAATCAGGAACGATGAAGTAATCATATTTACAAAAACAAGAGAGGTCGAGTTCATACCAGCTTCTCTCATCTCAATCATTCCATCATATATCGTCATAATTGCCTTTCACTTGCACGACTGAATGATGTGAATAATAATAATAGTGCACGTGCATTGGACTAAGCTGTAATCTGCAAGCATTCAATAAACAGGAGAAGACAAGGCAATATTGGCTCTTGGTTAAATCAACAACAATGCATATAAGAGCCACTTCAACATTTTCATTATGGTCTTCTCCTCTCAACCCCCAAAGAAAAGAAAAGAAATAAAACTATTTACACGGGAAAGCTCCCAACAGGCAAAAGAAGAACGGGAAATCTTTTTGGGTTTTCTTTTAATTATTACTACTACAGACAAGGAAAGTAACTAACTAAAAGCTACTACTATTTTTTTTGGTTTTCTTAAGGTTTTTCAAACACACAAGAAGAAAGCATAAAAAGAATATAAACTAGCATGGATAATACAATGAAAGAGTATGAGCGCCGACAACTAGCAATGAGTGTGTGAACATAAATGTAATGTCGGTGAGAAATACGTACTCCCCCAAACTTAGGCTTTTGGCCTAAGTTGGTCTAATGCCACGACTGGCCTGGTGGATATCCAAAGTTGTAACTGGGGTCGTACAGAGATGCAGCGACTATTGCATCGTGGGCTGCAGCTTGGAGGCGAGCTGCCCTCGTCCTCCTCTCGTACTCATATGCCTCCTCTCTGGTTATAAAATACCTCCCCTTTGCCTGAAAGTCAAAGAGAATAGGAGCAGGGAGGGCAATATTGACAGCATGACGCCTGTCAAAGATTAGTCGGTACTGGAGAGGCGGTTCATTCCTCTCAACAAACCGATGGTAAACCATGACAGTAAAATCTAGATAAGAAGGAGGCAATTCCATGTCATAATCGCGAATAGGTATATTAAGAAAATTAGCTAAACGGGTTGCATAAATTCCACCAAAAAAAATCTCCATTAAATCTATTATTATGCAACCTACGTGCAACAATGGCTCCCAAATTATAATGGTTATCTCCTAATACAGCACTCCTGAGAACACTGAGATCAGGGACACACATGTGGCATGCTTCATCCTTACCATTTATGCACCTACCTATGAAGAGAGCAAAATAATGTATAGCAGGAAAATGAATGGTCCCTATGGTAGCTTGTGTTATATCTCTAGACTCCCCCCACAGTTATACTAGCAAGAAAATCTCTAAATTCATATTTGCGAGGTTCACTAGGACTACCCCATTGTGGAAGTTTGCAAGCAGTATTAAAATCCTCTAAGTCCATAGTATAAGAATTTTCATAAAGATCAAACAGGCCAGTTTGAGAATTGTGTGACGATGAAAATTCAAACCTCCTCACAAAGGAATCAGTGAGATAGTGGTACTGACGGCACTTATCTTCCTTGAAGCTCACAAGATCAGCGTTACGCACATATGCGTTAAATTCTTCCTTGATTCCTGCTCGATCCATGAAGTCCTCTGAAGGCCATTCACAAGCCCGCACTTGAGCGTCCCTTGGTGGTTCATCGTCGGCATCATGCATTGCGAGCCTGGGTCCTTGCTTCCTTGAAGGGCCACCTTGGTACATTTTCCTAAACATATTTCTTCCTCTGAAAAATTTCTAAAATTTTTAGTAACTTCAAATAAAAGTGAACCAAACTCAACAAAATTGATAGCAACTACTCCCACAAGTGCCTAGAGACTATATCATGCATTAGAACTACTTGGAACCATATAAATTTGACATGCAAGCTCAAGAACATGGTCACCTAGGCAGCAAAAATTTGCAATGAATAAGGCACTAGAACAAAAACTAATTGGACCATTGGAGGAGTCACATACCAAGGAACAATTCCCCAAAGCAGTTTTGTGAGAGGTGCTTTGAGCAAGGAGATAAAAAATCGCAGCAAAATAAGCTAGAACTCGTGCTTGAGCTGGTTGGTGATTTTTTTGAGAGGAAGAAGGAGCGTGTGGTGGCTGAGATAAGTGGAGGGGAGCCACCATGGGCCCACGAGGCAGGGGGCGCGCCCTGTAGGGGTGGGCGTGCCCTGGACCCTCGTGGCCAGGTGCTTGCTCCCCCTATTGTGTTCTTAGTGCCAGATATTCTCAAATATTCCGGAAAAAAAATCATATTTCAATTTCGGGGCATTTGGAGAACTTTTATTTTCGGGGTATTTTTTTATTGCACGGATAATTCAGAAAACAGACAGAAAATATTATTTTTACTTTATTTCAACTAAACAACAGAAAGTAAAAGGAGGGTACAGAAGGTTGTGCTTTCTAACTTCATCCATCTCATGCTCATCAAAAGGAATCCACTAACAAGGTTGATCAGGTCTTGTTAACAAACTCATTCCGAATTGCATGAAACCGGAGAATTTTCGAATAGCACTATGTTACCTCAACGGGGATATGCACGTCCTCAGTAATAAGAATATCATATCTCTTTGTGACAGTAGGAAGAGGAAATTCAAAACCTCCAAAAATAATCGATGGAATTTTTCCAATAGAGTTGATACTATGTGAGGTTGTTTCCTCGGAAAGTGTACTGTATGCTCATTACCATTAACATGAAAAGTGACATTGCCTTTGTCGCAATCAATAACAGCCCCTGCAGTATTCAAAAAGGGTCTTCCAAGAATAATAGACATACTATCGTCCTCGAGAATATCAAGAATAACAAAGTCCGTTAAAATAGTAACGTTTGCAACCACAATAGGTACATCCTCACAAATACTGACAGGTATAGCAGTTGATTTATCAGCCATTTGCAAAGATATTTCAGTGGGTGTCAACTTATTCAAATCAAATCTACGATATAAAGAGAGAGACATAACACTAACACCGGCTCCAAGATCACATAAAGCAGTTCTAATATGGTTTCTTTTAATGGAGCATGGTATAGTTGGTACCCCTGGGTCTCCTAGTTTCTTAGGTATTCCACCTTTAAAAGTATAATTAGCAAGCATGGTGGAAATTTCAGCTTCCGGTATCTTTCTTTTATTTGTAACAATTTCTTTCATATACTTAGCATAAGGATTCATTTTGAGCATATCAGTTAAATGCATACGCAAGAAGATAGGTCTAATCATTTCAGCAAAGCGCTCAAAATCCTCATCATCCTTTTTCTTGGATGGTTTGGGGGGGGGGGGGGAAGGCATGGGTTTCTGAACCCATGATTCTCTTTCTTTACCATGCTTCCTAGCAACAAAGTCTCTCTTATCATAACGTTGATTCTTTGATTGTGGGTTATCAAGATCAACAGCAGGTTCAGTTTCTACATCACTATCATTACTAGGTTGAGCATCAACATGAACACCATCATTAACATTATCACTAGGTTCATGTTCATCACCAGATTGTGTTTCAGCATCAGAAATAGAAATATCATTGGGATTCTCAGGTGTGTCAACAACAGGTTCACTAGAAGCATGCAAAGTCCTATCATTTTTCTTTTTCTTCTTCTTAGAAGGACTAGGTGCATCTAAATTATTTCTCTGATAATCCTGCTCAATTCTCTTAGGGTGTCCCTCATGATACAAAGGTTCCTGAGTCATTTTACCCCCTCTAGTTGCAACTCTAACAGCAAAGTCATTATTCTTACTATTCAATTCATTGAGCAAATCATTCTGAGCTTTAAGTACTTGTTCTACTTGAGTGGTAACCATAGAAGCATGTTTACTAATGAATTTAAGTTCACCTTTAGCTCTAGACATATAATCACTCAAGTGTTCAATCAAATAATCATTACGTTTTAATTCTCTACCAACATAAGCATTGAAGTTTTCTTGTTTGACAATAAAATTATCAAACTCATCTAAGCATTGGCTAGCAGACTTATAACGAGGAATATCACCTTCATCAAATCTATAAAGAGAATTTACCTTTACTACCTGTGTCGGGTTATCAAGACCATGTGTTTCTTCAACAGGCAGTAAATTAAGACCATGTATTTCTTCAACAGGAGGTAAATTCTTAACATCTTCAGCTTTAATACCCTTTTCTTTCATAGATTTCTTTGCCTCTTGCATATCTTCAAGGACTGAGAAATAGAATACCCTTTTCTTTGGAGTTGGCTTAGGAGTTGGTTCAGGAAGTGTCCAATTATTTTCATTAGTCAACATATTATTCAATAGAATTTCAGCTTCATCACCGTTCTTTCCTCGAAAACACAACCAACACAACTATCCGGTGGTCTCTGGAAGCATCGGTTAGTCCATTATAAAAGATATCAAGTATTTCATTTTTCTTAAGAGGATGATCAGCAAAGCATTAAGTAATTGGAGAAGCCTCCCCAAGTTTGTGGGAGACTCTTCTTCAATTTGCACAAAATTATATATTTCCTCAAAGCATCTTGTTTCTTATGAGCAGGGAAATATTTAGCAGAGAAGTAATAAATCATATCCCGGGGACTACGCACACAACCAGGATCAAGAGAATTAAACTATATCTTAGCATCACCCTTTAATGAGAACGGAAATATCTTAAGGATATAATAATAGCGAGTTTTCTCATCATTAGTGAACAGGGTGGCTATATCATTTAATTTAGTAAGATGTGCCACAACAGTATCAGATTCATAGCCATAAAAAGGATCAGATTCAACCAAAGTAATTATATCATGATCAACAGAGAATTCATAATCCTTATCAGTAACAAAGATAGGTGAAGTAGCATAAGCAGGATCATATTTCATTCTAGCATTCAGAGATTTTTGTTTCATCTTAGCTAATAATTTCTTAAGATCACTTCTATCATTGCAAGCAAGAAAGTCTCTAGCAGTTTCTTCATCCATAACATTACCCTCAGGCACAACAGGCAATTCATATCTAGGGGGAGAATCTTCATCATCACTTTCATCAATATTATCAGTTTCAATAATTTCATTCTCTCTAGCCCTAGCAAGTTGTTCATCAAGAAATTCACCAAGTGGCATAGTAGTATCAAGCATAGAAGTAGTTTCATCATAAGTATCATGCATAGCAGAAGTGGCATCATCAATAACATGCGACATATTAGAATTAATAGTAGAAGCAGGTTTAGGTGTATAAGCTTACTCAAAATGAAGGTGAATCAAGTGCAGAGCTAGATGGCAGTTCCTTACTTCCCCTCGTAGTTGAGGGATAAAATTTTGTTTTCTCGTCTTTCAAGTTCTTCATAGTGACCAGCAGATATAAATCCCAAGTGACTCAAAGAATAGAGCTGCGCTCCCCGGCAACGGCGCCATAAAATAGTCTTGATAACCCACAAGTATAGGGGATCGCAACAGTTTTCGAGGGTAGAATATTCAACCCAAATTTATTGATTCGACACAAGGGGAGCCAAAGAATATTCTCAAGTATTAGCAGTTGAGTTGTCAATTCAACCACACCTGGATAACTTAGTATCTGCAGCAAAGTATTTAGTAGCAAAGTAGTATGATAGTAACGGTAACAGTAGCAAAAGTAATATTTTTGGGTTTTGTAGTGATTGTAACAGTAGCAACGGAAAAGTAAATAAAAGGAGAACAATATGTGAAAAGCTCGTAGGCGTTGGATCGGTGATGGAGAATTATGCTGGATGCGATTATTCATGCAACAGTTATAACATAGGGTGACACAGAACTAGCTCCAATTCATCAATGTAATGTAGGCATGTATTCCGAATATAATCATACGTGCTTATGGAAAAGAACTTGCATGACATCTTTTGTCCTATCCTCCCGTGGCAGCGGGGTCCTAGCGGAAACTAAGGGATATTAAGGCCTCCTTTTAATAGAGTACCGGACCAAAGCATTAACACATAATGAATACATGAACTACTCAAACTATGGTCATCACCGGGAGTGGTCCTGATTATTGTCACTTCAGGGTTGCCGGATCATAACACATAGTAGGTGACTATAGACTTGCAAGATAGGATCAAGAACTCACATATATTCATGAAAACACAATAGGTTCAGATCTGAAATCATGGCACTCGGGCCCTAGTGACAAGCATTAAGCATAGCAAAGTCATAGCAACATCAATCTCAGAACATAATGGATACTAGGGACCAAACCCTAACAAAAGTAACTCGATTACATGATGAATCTCATCCAACCCATCACCGTCCAGCAAGCCTACGATGGAATTACTCACGCACGGCGGTGAGCATCATGAAATTGGTGATGGAGGATGATTGATGATGACGATGGTGACGGATTCCCCTCTCCGGAGCCCCGAACAGACTCCAGATCAGCCCTCCCGAGAGAGTTTAGGGCTTGGCGGCGGCTCCGTATCGTAAAACGCGATGGGTCCTTCTCTTTGATTTTTCTTCTCCCCGAACGTGAATATATAGAGTTGGAGTTGAGGTCGGTGGAGCTCCAGGGGGCCCATGAGGCGGGGCGCCAGTGGGGGCAAAGGCCCCACCCTCATGGACAGGGTGTGGGCCCCCTGGCCTTGATTCTTTCGCCAATATTTTTAATTATTTCCAAAAATAATCTCCGTGAAGTTTCAGGTCATTCCGAGAACTTTTGTTTCTGCACAAAGATAACACCATGGCAATTCTGCTGAAAACAGCGTCAGTCCAGGTTAGTTCCATTCAAATCATGCAAGTTAGAGTCCAAAACAAGGGCAAAAGTGTTTGGAAAAGTAGATACGACGGAGACGTATCAACTATCATCAGCAAAGAGAAGATGGTTCACCCAAGGCAAATGATTGCTTACTCTGATCCCCCTATCCACTTGTGCGCCACCCAAATTATTCAAGAGTGTCGTGAAACCCTCTACACAAAGCAGGAATAGGTAGGGCGGGTAGGGGTCCCCTTGGCGCAAGCCCCTGGATGGGGTGAAGTACGGCAGCAAAACCCCATTCACACGCACTGTAAACCTGACAGAAGTCACACATTTCATGGTCAGTCTAACAAAACTCGGACTAAATCCCAACCTTGACATGATAGCTTCTACGTAGTGCCATTCAACTCGGTCATATGCTTTCATCATGTCAAGTTTGACTGCACACACATGATTTCTCCCCTTCTTCCATCTCCTCATTGCATGAACGCTCTCATACGCGATAACTACATTATCGGTAATGAGATGGCCGGGAATAAAAGCACTTTGTTCTTCACCAATGATATCTCCAAGAAACCCCCTAACTCTATTAGTGATACACTTGGATGCAATTTTATAGAGCACAGAGCAGAGAGAAATTGGTCTATATTGAGAGATACGCTGCGGGTACCTTACTTTAGGTATGAGGGTAATGGAAGTGTCATTCATTCCCACAGGCAACTCCTCCCCATTCAAGAAATCCAAAACAGCATGCACTATATCTTCCTCAAGAAGCTCCCAATGCCGCTGAAAAAAACTTGTTGTAAAACCATCCACCCCTGGTGCCTTGGACGGCGCCATTTGGAACAAGGCTACCTTGACCTCTTGAGCTGTAAACGGCTTGTCGAGGTGTTCATTCATGAGTGGTGTCACCTTGGGTGGAACCAGATTGAGCAGCTCGTCCATAGGTCGGAAACCCTGTGATGTATAAAGAGCTTCATAGAAACCTTGGACTTCCGCATGATTCTCTTCCATTGTCTGACACGTTGAGCAATCAGCCCTCTCAAGAAACTCAATCCTATTAATGCGTTTCTATAAAGCTGCTTGGGCATGGAAATAGCCTGTGTTCCAATCTCCTTTCCGTAACCATAGAACTCTGGATCGTTGCCGCAGCCATATTTCCTCCTATTGGAGAGCTTCACGCAATTGCTTCCCGATGGCGCGCTCTTCATCTGTTGGCTCGCGCCCCGTGGAGCGAGCTCGTAGACGATCAAGCTTTGTGCGCAGCTTCCGGACATTGCGTGTTAGGCTCCCAAATTACTTTGTTCCCCAGCTAGCAAGCTTCTGCTGCATGTCGCTGAGAGCATTTACCACGCCGGACAAACCATGTTGTCCAGCTCCCTTTTGCCACTGTTGAAGAACAAATTGGTCGTAGTCAACATGTGTCTGCCATACATCTTCATACGGAAACTGTCTAGCAGCTCGTACATTTTGTCCGGCCAAGTGTTCCCGCGAATCAATCAATACAAAACAATGATCAGACACGGTGGCAATGTGCCGTACATGTGTATCCGAGAACATATGAACATACTGGGAGTTTTCAAACCCCCTGTCCAATCTGGCTTTTACATTCGCATTTCCTTGTTGTCCATTATCACATGTGTATTCCATCCCAGACCAGCCCAGGTCATGAAACAGACAGTCATCAACTGCTTCTCTGAACGCCCGCATTTGATATTCAGGCCTCGCCGCTCGGGAGAAATGTTCAGAAGCACTTATTGTCTCATTGAAATCACCGACACAGAGCCAAGCTTTGTGCTGGATTGCAAAGAGCGTACGGAGGAACCTCCAACTATGTGGCCGATCTTCCACCTTTGGAGCTCCATAGAAACCCGTAAGCCTTCATTCCTTCGAGGCTTGGTTTTTCTTCTTTACCACATTGTCGATATGACAAGAACTGTAATTTTTCAACTGAACATCCAACTCATCAGTCCAAAACAAACCAATACCGCCACTAAGGCCGGTACTGTTTACTGCGAAGCATCCCGCAAAACCAAGAAGATTCTGCAAATTGTCCACTCTTTTCGCTGAAATTTTTGTCTCCATCACAAACAGGAGACCGGGCCCTTCCTGCTTCACCACACTGTGAAGCTCTCGAACTGTCGATGGGTTCCCAAGCCCTCGACAGTTCCAGCTCAAGCAACTCATTATGTCGGGCAGGGCTGCCTCGCAGCCTCTGCCGAAGTCTCTGAATTGCTCGGGGTAGGTTTCTTCTTCTTTGGCTCCCTCTCAGTTTCAGAACTCACCGGCGAGTCATTGAGAGAAGCAGTCATATTCCCTGTCCCCTCCTCATCTTGGTGGGGGGAATCTGTCAGGAGCGGTCGTTCGACCTTCCTATACATCTGGTTCTGGACCTGAGGTCCTCCCTTCCTCTTCTGGTGATTTCTATTATTCTTTGCAGGAGAAGTTACTTCAGCCGTTCCCTTAGCCACTGTGCTCGAGTTCTTCGTCTCTGGTTTACTTTTGTGGGAGGCTGAATTCTCTCTCGTCGAACCTTCACCAGAGGCAGCCTTCTTCCAATCATCCTGTGCCCGCAGGCCTTTACCAATAGGACGATCTCCATTCTCGTCTCTCGTTCCCGGCGTAGCACAGAACAGATCCGAGTGACCCAGTTTGCCACATGAGAAACAGAAGTGTGGCACATTCTCGTACACAATATCATAAGGATCCATGCACTTCCTCCTCTTTGACTCTATTAATATCCACCTCCTCAAGGGTTTATCAACATCAACAGTGACTCTCGCCCTTAGGTACCCCGCATTGTGATCAAACTGCACCGAAGATGCTTGTCTATCAATCTGGTGCGCGATCGCTGTGCTCCATGGTTCCGCCCGAAGATTGAACGGGAGATTCAGAACTTGGACCCAAAGCTGCAGCTTATCAAATTTCAACTCAGAAGGGCGCATGCACTCCTCGAACTCATATAGAATCACGGCGTTCTTGCTGACGTGCCATGGCGATCCCTCCCACACACGATCACGATCCCATTTGCATACAAATTCTGCCACAAACATGTTCTCCCCTACCGGTCTGAAGGATAAACCTTTAGGGTTTCCCCATGCTGGCCGAAGCGCGCTAGATATAGTCTGGATGTGGAGGGTATGTCGATGAAATACTTTGCCTGCTAACATCCACTTCTCCGGCGCCCCATCGTCAAGATCATCAAGAACCAGCGGAGTCGCTTCCTCGTCGGTGATTTCCATCTTTCCCAGCGCCTCTGCAAGTTTCGCTCTCAACACCCTGGGCGAGAGCGCCTCCTTCTCCTTCCCCCGATCAGCAGGCGAGGCCATCGCCGATCAGGTGTACGCTTCCTGCGCCCCGTCGATCAGATCGGGCGGGCGCCGCCGCAGGTCCTCCCGAAAACCCTAGTCGCCTCCCGAAGGGCTCCTGTTTTTTTGGAGGAAAACCTGACGCTGTACGCATCAACCTAGCTAGCTAGCGTTTGCATGGCCAAATGGCCCGTTCGTACAAATTTCTAGGTCCGTACGCCAAAGGCCGGAGGCCCATGTTGTTCCTCAAAATACTGGAGTACATAGGATTGGAGGCTATCCTAAGGGAGGTCCTATTTGACGTGATATGAACCCCTCAAAAAAAATTAACGTCATATGTCTCAAATAGTCGACGAGAGCAACTAGTTAACGAGCGCTCCTTCGGGAGTCTCGTAACGATCACAGCCATTTGGCGCGCTCTCAGCCATTCGCCACGTGTCGTGCTCTAGGTGCTTCCTCCGGATTTTGTTTTTTTTTTGTTTTTCCACACGCGTTTTCGGTTTTTTAAACGGTTTTTTTTGTTTTTTTCGACGTTTTGGTTTTTCACCGGTCTTCCTTAGCTTTTCAATAAAAAAAAATTTGCATGAAAAAACGTGTTTTCTTTTTTTTCCTTTCGCGAGAGTCACGGTTTTGCTTTCACGAGAGGCATGGTTTTGCTTTCGCGAGAATTACGGCCGTGCCTCTCGGAAAGGGGAAAAAATTGCGTTTTCTGTTTTTTTTTTCTTTCGCGGGAGTCACGGTTTTGCTTCCGCGAAAGGCACGGGTGTGCTTTCGCGAGAGTCACGGTCGTGCCTCTCGAAAAGGAAAAAAAAGTGTTTTCTGTTTTTTATCTTTCGCGAGAGTCATGGTTTTGCTTCCGCGAGAGGCACGGTTGTGCTTTCGCGAGAGTCACGGCCGTGCCTCTCAGAAAGGGAAAAAACGCATTTTCTGTTTTTTTTTCTTTCGCGAGAGTCATGGTTTTGCTTCCGCAAGGGGCACGGTTGTGCTTTCACGAGAGTCACGGCCGTGCCTCCTCGGAAACGAAAAAAAATGTGTTTTCTTTTTCTTTTCCTTCCGCGAGAGTCACGGTTTTGCTTCTACGAGAGGCACGGTTGTGATTTCATGAGAGGCACGGGCGTGCCTCTTTCGAAAAGGGAAAAACCCGTGCTCCCGATTCGGTTTTTTTGTCCGGTTTTTTCGTGAAAAAAAAGTTCGTCAAAACCTATCAACATGGAATCTAGTTTTGAAGATCTCGACGCGAAGAATCCAACGATGAAAGCGGTTTGAGATTTGGACACACGGTTTGAGAGACAAAACATTTTGAATAAACGGATCTATGAAAAAAAGGAAAACTCCCCGGTTGCGACAAATGACGCGCTACATGTGCGTCACTTGTCGCAACCAGGGGGTTTGGAGTGTTTTTTGCAACGAGTACTCCTTAATTAGTGATTTCAATAGTCGACCTTTCGCACAGCAGCGACCGACTGGGCCGCCCTGCAGCATGTATGGATACAATAGTGCAAAAATACACAAAAACTCAAGATCATGGTGTGCGCTGCTAGCCAGGGAAACATTGAGGGTTAGTGTCTACAAAGCAGTGAGGTACAGCTGCAGATCCGATTTATTTCATCACTTTCAAATGCAAAATATGTTTTTCAAAATGAATACTTTTTGGAGCTTGAATTCTTATCAATTATCTGAATGATTTTAAGAAAAACAAACTTTTTGAAAATATAAACATTTTTTTAAAATCTATGAACAAAATTTTGAAAACAGAAATATGTTTGAAATTCGGAAAAATATTTAAAAATATGAACATTTTATGAATTTATGAACAAGTTTTTTCAATGGGAACGTTTTTAAAATTCCAAGAAAAATTTAAAACAGGAACAATTTTGGGAATATTTTGAAAATAGGAATATTTGGAAGTACCTAAATAATTTTTCAAAAATTCAAACATTCTTTAAATTTGTGAACTTTCTTTATTAAGTCACCAACATTTTTAAAAACTGTGAAAAGTTTGAACACGAGACCATTTTTTTGAACAAAATTTCGAAAATATGAAGTTTTTTTAAAATCGGTGAACAAAATTTGAAATTTTGAATTTTTTCTAAAAGCATGAAAAGAAAGTTGAAATTCGAACATTTTTTGTATTTCAGATCAAATTTTGAAGATTTGAACAGTTTTGAAAATAAGTGAACATTTTAGAAATTGTCAATTTTTGAAAAAAAAGAGTCATAAAAACAAAAAAATGTATAATGAAAAATAAAATAAAAAAGAAACATGAAAAACCAGTAAAGTAAAAAAAGTCGGTTCATGAACCTTCGAGAAGGTTCCCTAAACAGGAAAAAAATAGACATGAACCAGAAGGTTCATAAAACTAGAATGAAGGAATAGGTTAAAATGAGATGTCCCAAGTGCGCTCTGGTTGTCGATACAGGTCACTTGTGTTGGATCACCAAGGTCTAATCCTTCAAGAGATGAATATTGATCGAGTTTCTAAAACTCCGCATGTTTTCCCCACTAGCGAGACATGTTCTCGTGTGGCCGAGGTGCCTTCTTTATTTATTAAACACACAACCCACCGCGTATCATTTTGTATATACAAAACAAAAACATGAAAATGAGACTAGGTACAGCCAGTTGTAAAACGAAGCAACGAAAATAATGAAATAGTGAAACCAGAAAAGAAACTAACCAAACCCTAACAACTCTAATAAACTAGAACTAAGGGTTTTTTTTTCAAGCAAAACTAACAAAAACTCGTTCTCAATCAACTCAGTATTAACTTAGTTTCCATCGTTGCTAAAAATTTGTTCCCATAGATCTAAACATATATTACTAGCCTAGTGTGAAAAGATATACTATTGGGGTTGCTAGATCTGCACAAAAGCCCTCAAAGAAATGATCACTCGATTGGACAGAGTAAAAAATGACAAATACTCATCCATTAAGATGTACCACCAAATTTGTGAGGACAAGCAATATCAAGTGTTGTTCAAGGATATGCGGAAAACATCTAATTGACCCGGACACAAGATCTTTTTCTGGCTTCTCCTACATGATAGAGTTAATACAAGAAACTTCTTAAGGAGGAAAAGTTTTTCCATGGATTGCTATAACTCGTCTTTTGCAATGAGAATGCAGAGGTGTTAAGACACCTTTTTTGGGACTGATGTCCTGCACAAGGCTGTTGGAGCAGTATCATCCCAAACATGAGGCTGGGAATTTCAATTTTTGATGACATCCTTCTGGCTCAAAGCCAACTTCCTCCTAAGATTGCAATGGATATAATATCCAAGGAAGCTGGAATATTTGGTTGCAAAGGAATGAGAAATTATTCAGACGAGAAGTACCAAGTGTTAATTGCTGGAAATTCAGACTCAAAGCTGATCTATTGCTGCTGGAGCTCATGATCAAGCCCAAGTACTTAAACTGCTTAAGGCGGTGATCAAACTCTCATCTAGTATGAGTTTTGTCACAGGAGCACTACATTGGTAATCCGAAGATACCACGAGCAGGGATTGCTTAAGTTAGCTTTAGGATTTAGTTTTCTTTCTCTTGTTTCTGTAAATATTACATTTTTGCCTGATTAATGAAAATTACGGTAGAACTATTGTTCTATGGTTTGTGCTTCAAAAAAGATATTGTATTGCCGTAGTCGATTAGAATTTAAATTGTCGAGCGGTTTTCAAAATTTGTTTACATAGGTCTAAAATAAACGTTGTTTATCAGTGTAAAAAAACATAGTTATTTATTGTTGGAGTTTTAAAAGACATAGAGCTTAGAGCAACTCTAAAAAAATGTCATATACTCGTATTGGCAGCCTCCATATTCATATTTAGCGGGCTTCATATGAATTATGGAGGTTGCCGAGGTGATACACAAACACAGAGTCGCCATATAGTTTCTTTCATAATCATGGGACCCATGTGTCAATGAGACTTCTTTTTTCCTCAATTAAAATAAAGATCTCATGTGAGGTGGAGGACTCTCCTTTCTATCACACATATCACATACAACTGTCATATGAAGTGTGCTTCAAAAGGCTGCCGGGTAAGAGCTCCATAAATTATGAAGCTCAGAGGGCACGTGACGACTATGTTAGATTGTCATTTTGGCATAAAATCATCGTAATGACAGTTATTATAATGATTGAGCAAATATAATGACTCATGACTCTGCTAGAGATGCTTTTACAATTCCTAAAAAAAGGCTTTTTACAAAGAGCTCAATGTCGAATCGCTTGAGAACATCCACTTGGCGCTGACAAAAAAAAAACATACTGCCGACAGACAACACACAACAAAATTGAGAAAATGAGAAATATAGCTGCGAAGTTTTTTGCTTAAGTGCATGCACTGCATGAAGAGGGAATTAATAAGAAATGATAAAAAAATGGAAGGAAAAATAGAGGAGGAAATCGAACAGGAGACATTAGGAGAGTTATTACAAATTCGAGAACGTACATGTAACGATCACGGATTGATTCAACTTGTAATACAATACAAATACTCCATATACCCTTAGCAACGCCGTAGCAGCAACCCAAGCAACATAATCACATACGTTAGCGGTCATTGAATCACAGCGGTCGTGATCTCTAAACCGGCGACCATCGATACGATGGGCTTCCGTGCAGCTGAGACGACAATGAGGAGGTATCCGCCACAGCCTGCCGGCTCCAACGGGCTGGCGGCGCTATCCGCCAGCCTCGCGCGGGGCATCGCCGGCAACCCCGTGGACAGCAATCTGGTCTTCTCCCCGCTCTCCATCTACACGATAATATTGTGCAGGACCATGGTTCTGCTGAACCTATACTCGGTGCCACACATCACAAGACATCATTTTTCGAGATATGTACATGACAGTGTGGTAGACTTTGGCGGGAGGGGTCAACTGACATCCTGCGTTAATAAATCTACCGGATTCTACCATCATACCGAATAAAATAGTGCACTGGCCTCGAAAGAAACAAATGATGTCTCCCATGCAGTCTATTATTCATATTTGTTTAATGCATTGCTATGCGGGTCAGTTGTGTCATGCATGCCTGGTCAAAACGAGGAGATTCATATATGTGCTTGGGGAGAAGGAACAGCATAATAAAAATAGTAGAGCAGGACCAAAAGCTCACGCAAGGATTCTGTCTTGTACTATCCATGATCTATTTTAAATAATTCTCTACAGATAATTGAAGAGCAATTCTAACTACAAGAAACTAAAAATATATGAAGAACTATTCGAAAACTAATCATTTTATAAAGAAAAATTATAGTAGCAGATGGTGAGCTCAAGCAAAGATTCCATGATGTACTAACCTGCGGTGCTTCGTAAAAAGAAAAACTCCACAAATCTCTGACTAGTAATTCTAACTATACCACAGATCCCTGACTAGTAATTCTAACTATAAGAAACTCAAAAAATATCAGCTTTGTACAGGATACAGAACAAAACATATAGTTTATTTTTGATAGAAATATTTAGAAACTTATCAGTTTTTACTTTAGCCCAACACCAATGGAGTTTTGGTCTTCTACGCTCCTACAACTGGGATTAAAATGGTGAAGGAAGATGAATAGTGCCGACATGCTTGGACAAAATATTTCTTTTTTGTATCCTCGCGATTGGGCAACTGTGCTATAGTGGAATAGGGAGGTGTGCCAGGCCAACATATCCTAAAAAATTAAAGCCCGCCCAGGCCTAGGCTTCCCTACGAAGACTCCGATGTATTCCCTCCGTAAACTAATATAAAAGCGTTTAGATTACTACTTTAGTGATTTAAATGCTCTTATATTAGTTTACAAAGGAAGTATTAGCGATGACAGTACATCATAAGATAAATTTGAACCTTGACATGGGCCGGATCCATATGTGAGCTACTCTAGATCGGACGGCGCTGACCATAGGTTCGACCGAGCGATGGTTCAAAATCTCATGTCTCCCATCTACACCGCGCTGGCGCTCGTGGCCGCCGGCGCCCGCGGCGCCACCCTGGACGAGATCCTCCGCGTCCTCGGCGCGCGGTCCCGCGGCGAGCTCGACGAGTTCGTCGCACGTGCGGCGGGTGGCGCGCTGCCGGACCGGTCAGGCTCCGGCGGCCCGCGCATGGCGTTCGCGTGCGGCGTCTGGAGCGACCTGGCGTGCCCGCTCAAGCCCGGGTTCCTCAAGGCCGTGGCCGACGGCGGGTACAGGGCCGAGGCCTCCACCGTCGACTTCCGCGGCGACCCCGACGGCTCGCGCCAGCTGATCAACGCGTGGGCGGCGCGCGCCACGGACAACCTGATCGACTCCGTCCTGGGCCCTGGGTCGGTGACCGAATCCACCCGCGTCGTGCTCGGCAACGCCGTGTACTTCAAGGGCAAGTGGGACCAGCCCTTCGACGAGAGGAACACCGCCGACGCGCCATTGCCGGCGGCGCCCTCCCCGTCGACGTGCCCTTCATGCAGAGCTGGGATGACCAGTTCGTGACCGTGCACGACGGGTTCAAGGCGCTCAAGCTTCGGTACAAGATGGTGGACGCCTTCCTGACACGTGATCCCGAGAAGCCCGCCCCATTCTTTCCGAAGCGTGCTCCACTCCTCCGTCCTGATCGATTCTCTAATGCCGCTTCACCTTCCCGCCATGGCTCCTACGGCCGCGCCGGTCCGTATCCGTACTCCAACGGCCATCCAAACGCATCTTCCAGCCTCGCCGGCCCGTACGGCGACAATAACACGTCGTCAACCGCGTCCTCCAGCTCCACACAGTTCTCCTTGTGCATCTTCCTCCCGGACGCCGACGACGGCCTGCGCAGCCTGGTCGACGCGATGCATGGCTTCCCGGCCGGACTTCCTGCACGACCACCTGCCTCGCCGGAAGGTCGAGGTCGGCGAGTTCCGGTTGCCCAGGTTCAAGCTGTCCTTCCACGACAGCGTGGTCGACGTCCTCAAGGAGTTGGGCCTCAGCCTGCCGTTCAGCCCGCTGGGCGACCTGTCCGACATGACGGGGCCCGACGACTCCGGCTTCGGAATGGTCGTGGACGAAGTCGTCCACAAGGCGGTCATCGAGGTAAACGAGGAGGGCACGGAGGCCGCGGCTGTCACCATGGTTACTGACCGGTATGGCTGCGCGGCCAGGTGCAGTCCGCCGCGGCGAGTGGATTTCGTAGCTGATCATCCGTTCGCCTACTTCATCGTGGAGGAGGAGACCGGCGCCGTCGTCTTCGCCGGCCATGTCGTTGACCCCTCGAGAGAAAGTTAGCATTGTAGGCCGAATTTCAAATACCGTGCGTTTGAGGTGATGGCCAAATTTTGCAATTATTTTTGCATTTCAAAAGCGCCTACAAAAATTCTTCGACTGAAAACAACTAGGATTCAGTTCTTCAATTCAGTGGTCTTTTAATTTGTACAGTTATTTAGCATTTCAAAAGCGCCTTTAATTTTGTACAATAAGCTTTGCACCCTTTGAACCCTTGTCCATATTTGTCGTCGGCTAGCCTAAGGCGGTGAGTTCGTTGCTTAAAAATGCATGTTATAGTAAGGAGAATTTTTAGGTTGTATAGGTTGTGTTGCCAATTTGCAACCATGTGTACGTTTTTACTGTACAAATGGTTGGCATGTTGCGGTGATCATGGATATCTTTTGTAACGGTCATGTTCATGCTGCAAAGTTGTTTTAGTGGTGTTGCATGCATTGGATTAGTTCTATGGTACATCCGTGTGATGATGTCCCTTATGGACTATTTGCAACCAATGAGTTTGTCGCATAGATAAGAAATATTCCATGGTGTGTTCTATATGTTCAAACATTTTTGCATGTTTTTAAAAATACGAGGAAAAAAATGTTGCGATATTGTTTATTTTTGGACCCCCTCTTAGCTGACGGCCTCCGGGAGGGGTGGCATTTGCGAACGATTTTGATGGCATTTTTAATTTGAGGGAATGACGGTTTCTTCACAGTGACATAGTTTATGTTAGAGAAGTCAATTTTCATTTCTTAACTGCCATAGGTTGATCTCGCCTTAGAACAAAAACTGTTATCAAAAAGGGTTTGCTCGCCACCGCGAGTTAACTTTTTCGTTATTTCTTTAACACAATACAGACAGGGAAGCTCATACATACAAATACCTCTATGAATGCACGCACTACCCATATGAGCACCCCTGAGAGACTGAACCAGCACATCATTTTGAGATTGACGAAGTCGACACAACGCCTTCATCGTTGATGGAAACATCCCCTCGCACTAAATGCACATTGCTAGAAGGATTAAAATAAATTCAGAAAAAATACGAGAGCTAGTGTCAAGTCTAGGTCTGGAACTCTGCTAGGCTGTGGGCATACTATTATCCTCCTAACCATCCACCACAAGTTAGTTCGCGATGTTGAGATAATGTTACATGTGTAAAAAAAATGTTGCTCATAGCGTTTCAATGCTAAAGAATAGAACGCTCTAGATGCCGAATTTGAGGGAGATCTGCCGACAAGGGAAATGGTGAATCGGGCGTTTTGAGTGGATGCAAAAGAATACTTATGATTCATATAAACCAAACAACGCCTATCCCTGTAAAAAAAGAACATGTAAAAGAAATTCAATCCTCCAAATAATCAAAGAGTCTAACTGTGTTGTGTAATCGCTTTGCTACCAAATTTTATCGTTTTCAAGTTTCAACCATGTGAGGACGTGTCAATGCAATCCTGCGACTTCTAAAAATCTTCCAATCAGAGAGGCCCCTCAATCCTTCACATTTACTAGCAAAATAAGTTACCCGTGCTCTGTAATTGCACCGGCTGCTCTAAAAGCTCCAGCTAAAGATGCCAATTCACCAAAGAGAAATGAAGCCATTCCATGACAGCCAGATTAAATTCCCATGTTCAATGCTAAACATATTAGCCCAAATCTACAGTAACGCCTATAATAACTGTTCCCTTGCTATTCTTTCTCTTCCTCCTCCGGTGTGCGCTCTGGAAAACTTACTAGGCGATCCACACGATAGAAAAATGGCCGCCGACAGCAACCGGAAGGCTCCCTGCGGCAAGCCTCAGTTCCTCAAGGTGCTCTTCACGGACTTCATGGAGAAGATGCCGATCCCGGCCAAGTTCATGCGGCGGCACCTGGCAGCGGAGCCCGGGCTCCGGCGGGCCACCCTGATGAGCCCGCTGGGCAAGTTCTGGCATGTCGACGTGGTCCGAGACGGCCACGGCGGTGACAGCGACGTCTACTTCGCCGGCGGCTGGGCCGAGTTCGTGAGGGCCAACAGGCTGGAGGAGGAGAACTTCCTGGTGTTCAAGTACGAAGGGAACATGGTGTTCACTGTGAAGGTGTTCGAGACGTCCGGGTGCATCAAGAACTACGACGACCTCGTCGTCGCCGGCACATTGTTAGAGCAGGCAGCACCGAGGAAGCGGTCCAGCACTGGCTGTGGATCGCAGCCTACCTCCAAGGGCCATGGTACGTCTCGCTTCTTCTTCTCAGAATGATTTTATGTGTGAATGTGTTTTTCCTGCAAAGATATCACGTCACAATTGTTAAGTCTATATATTATCTTTAAGAAATTAACAGTGTGGCTATATATGAAGTATGATCACACAATAGAAAATAACAAACTTCTTTGTCTTTAACAAAAGTACCCCTCATGAAAAAATTAAAGGAAACCAAGATCATGTAGAATCTGCATTTAACATTGCAAAACGGATGAATAGAAAAAACACAGGAATCGAGTGTCGTGGCAATCTACTGGATTATATGGTCGTTTGGTTGTGCACAAAAAATCATAGGATTGTTCACATGATTTCCTATGGAACCTAGTACAAATCAAACAACCCACATAGGAAATATTCCAAAGGATCATAATCCTCCAAAATTCCTATGCAGTTCCTTTGAACTAAAGGAGGCCCTAATAATGTTCCATATTCTCAGTTCTTATAAATGTTTACTTGGGATGTTAATTTCATTGACTGAGTTACAATAGCTTGGAAGTGTTGATGCTTGACATTCTCAAGTCTTATAAACATATCTTTTTTTACCCTCTCAAAAATATTACTAAGATTTATTTATTTTTGATACAGACCCTTTGCGCTTACTTGTGGAGTACCAAAAATATTAAAAATATATAGAATGGTTTTTTTTCCTTTTGATGGATAGAAATACTTTCACACTCATCAACTACACCCAAACTTATCCGTCGCAGAAAAAAAAAACAGCTAAACCATAACTCAGTGAATATTTGTGTGAGAAATATGGCGAATGTCAAATTAATACATCACTATAAGAATCAATGGTGCACATGTGCTGAAGGAGGGATATCATTGTGAATAGGTGATGTTCACCCATTCAACTACATACCCAAGAAAAAAACCTCGACTCATCCTGAAAATACACCTCCTGCATACGTACAGATAGAACACCGCTCACCTTTCCAATATTCTGTGTAAACAAATCTGCACATATATACCGGGTAGGTACATATAGCGAGCGTAAAAATCAGGAAGATTAACATGGGGCTTATCTTGTATGTTTCGCAGGTGGTACACATGCTCAGAAAACCAGGAAGGTCAGTGACAGGAGCCTTACCGGTGATGGTGCCATACAGGCAAAGAAACAGTACAAACCTCGCAGGATTCTGATGGAAGACAATGATGGTGAGCAAGATGCCACCACAGAGAAGTACGCCCAAGCGGACACCCACTCCGGCATCGCAACGGAGGCCAAGGAGTCCGACTACACCGGCACCCTCCCTTTCTACGCCAAGACGGCGACTCCTTGCAACATTCGCTACAGCTACATGGCAAGTTCTTTAGCTGGTTCAAAATCAGATCTATACTCTCTAGTTTCAGATAGATATGCACTGTGAACTTATAGTGTTTGTTTTGGCTTGGGCCTCGTGTAGAACATCGGGAAGAAGTTCTGCGTCATGAACGGCATCGCGACGAACCGGCTGATGATACTCAAGGACTCGGGCGGGAGGTCGTGGCCCGTGAAGCTGACGCTGACGAGCGACCAGGCGCGCATGAAGGCCGGGTGGGGCCACTTCTCCGGCCACCATGGGATCAAGGTCGGGGACCTCTGTGTCTTCCACCTCGTCGACGAGCACACCTTCAACGTCAGCATAAGGCGGGCCGAGTAATAATGAAGTGTTTTGGCTACTGGTGCTCTGTGTGGGATGTGCCTTTTTTCCATACTGTCTTGGATTTGTCCCTTTAGCTTTGGTAATAATAATAATGGAGTAATAAAGTGTCTCGGGTTCCAAACAGCATGCATTTTAGATGTAACCACATACACTACTGGAAACTCGCTGACAAACAGAGTAGCAGCTCAAACCATATGAGGCAGGTGAATGAAATGGAACACAATGAATTCATATCAATGATCTCAGATATGTAAAAGTGCCATTAGCATGCAAATAAACCAAAAAGAACAAGAATGTTACATTGCTATGTGCCATACAGGACTAGTTTATACTTCCACAGACACATGATTTCACCATCTGAAGACCATATGCAGTCACTGGAAAAGAAACAAACGATATACTGTGCAACAAAAAATAATTTGGTGATGGTTTAAGTTAGACTATCAAAATCTTAAGAATAGGCAGCAGCATGCCTGTCCAACGACAAATCTACAGAGTAGGCAGCATAGCAGAAACACGATTATGTTGTTAATGTTTCTTTCATTGGCATACATATTTTCTTCAAACGGCTTAATGCTGTTACATGATGTTTCCCAAAAAAAGATTATTTTTCTGCCGCTTCACAAGAATTAAACAACGAAGCAAAAATGATGAACAAATGGACTGTTGTGTACTAAGTACCAATATTTGCATTTTGCGATCTTATACTGCAGTGTGCGCATCATGTCTGGAGCAACAGGATCCTGATCAAATCATCACACCGATCACCTAAAAGAGGGGGCAATTAGCAATATGCTTCACACAAAATTTGAACTCCATGACAACGATACGGTATTCACTGTGTTAAACAAAAACTATGATTGCAAATATATTATCCATAATTACCTATATTGAAACTTTGGAATGCTAATAATCACTTGGATTTTATCAGCGCCATCCAAATAATATTCACATCCAAGGTGATGCGCGGACCAGGCAAAAATCACTTCCTGCATATACTGCGCTGGCATCATGACCACTTGCCAGCTAGTGATCACATGTTGCATCTTCTCCTGCTGTATAATTTCAAATGATGCTTGGTTCTAAGGGTGACAACGCTGATTACATACTGCAACATTGCCAGCCAATATGGTATCTCCAAGAGCTGATGTATAAGAGTAGTAACACCCGTTAACAATAGCATGATCCTACTTTCCTTCCTCCAGTTTATGCGACAAGAACTGGATGTTTGAAATTCATCTCAATGCAGGATCATCTCCAAATTTCAGTTTGTCTGCTCAATTGATCTTCTTGATTCTGCAGGACCACCCAGTGAAGTTGAAGACTGTTTTCCTTGGACTTGGATTATGGTTTTAACAGCCTAGCCATACGTAATGCTGCCCGAACTTTCCTCACGTCATTCTGAAACCCTGCACTACGAAGGCCAGCGATGACAGCACGCTTTGCAGATGCAAGAACACTGTTCCCTTCACGCAAGCAGATCCGCAAGAACTTGGATGCCATATGATACCTACCCACCTTACATAGACCATGGACTAGTGATGTGTAAGTAAAATCATCCTTCAGTTTCATGTTGTGAAGTAATTTGATGGCTGCATCCACCTCATCAGATTTGCAGAGTGCGTCCACCAAGCAATTGTAAGCAACAATATTTGATTCCATGTCCCTTATCTCCATGTAACATAACTGCTTATGTGCAGCCTCGAAATGCCCCATCTTGGACAAACCATTGACCAAAATTGAGAATGTGTACTCATCACTCTCCAGACCACCCTCTTCCATCATACTCAGCAGCTCAAACGCGTCATCCAGCTTCCCTTCCTGGAATCGCAGGTAAATCAGCGTATTATAGCATGCACTGTCAAGCCTGAACCCACTCCGTATCATTAGCTCACTGTAGGTATTGGCTTCTTCCATCCGTCCTTTCTTGACTAACGCACTAATCACCGTGCAGTATGGGAAGAGATCTGGAATGTACCCTCCGTCCAGCAATGACAAGAAGGTCTCCAGCCCCTGATCAAACCTGCCGTACTTAAAGCAGCACTTCATGACCGTCGTGTAAGTGACGACGTTCGGGGCATGCTCGGTCCTCCCAAGCTCCCTGAGGACCATGCGGGCGTACCCCACCTTGCCTGACTTGCACAGCCCATTGATCATCGTGTTGTAAGTCACAATGCCCACCGGGAGCCCCGTCCTCTGCAGGTACCTGAACATCCTGTACGCGTTGATCGCGTAACCGAACCTGAACAGCCCGTCCAGGAGTGTGTTGTAGGTGGTGGCGCACGGCGTGACGCCTTTCTCGGCCATATCGGCAAACACCCGGTAGGCATCCTCCGGGTGGCCAGACCGGAACAGGCAGTGCATGAGCGCGTTGTAGCTCCAGGCGTCGGGGGCGACCCCCGCCTGGAGCATTTCGTCGAACAGGTCGAGGGCGCGCATCGTGAGCCCACCCCGCGCGGCGCCGGCGATGAGGGAGTTGTAGGTGACGGCGTCGGGGCTCACCCCGGCCTCCCGCATCCGGCGCAGGACGGCGAACCCCGCGTCGAGGCCCGAGGCGCGGCAGTGCGCGGCGAGGAGGGTGTTGTAGGTGACGACGTCGGGGGGCATGCCGAGGCGGATGGCGTCGACGAGGACGGACTCCGCCCGGGCGAGGCCGCCGCCGCGGCAGAGCGCCGCGAGGCAGACGTTCATGAGCCGCGTGGACAGCCGCGTCCGCGCCCAGGTCATTGCTCCTCCTCCGCCTCCTCCTCGCCGCGAGACTATCTTCCGGTTCCGGGCTCGCTTCGACTCCCATACAGCTCGCTCGCTGTCCAGACCAACTTGCCGAGTTCGCGACGAGCAAGGCCGGCGCCTTGTTATGGGGTAAGCGCTCGCCTGCAGGAGGCGGCGAGAGGTTGGTGGCGGCGACGGCGCCGCCGGGTGGTCGGGGCTCGGGAGGGAGTTGGGAGTTCGCACTTCGCAGACCGCGCAGCGAGGGACAGACTAGGGAGAGGGGCCAGGTGGGCCATGCATGTCATAGGCGGCACGGACACACAAGTAGGGCTCATTTCGCCTGACCCAACAGTCAGTGAGTATTTAATACTAGGAAAAGGAATTAATTCAGCACCTAAAATCCATGGGATTTCCTTCAAAGACTTATTAGATCACTACGAGAGGGAGTGCACAAGATTCACAACAAATTGGGGAGGGAAAAATCATTCTCATTCACACTAATGCTTTGAGCTATGTTACAAAATGAACGAAACATCGTTCATGATACAACAATATCTGTGAATACAATGAACAAATCGGGAAATCGGCAGGATCATACATACTCAAAAATTAAAATGTCGGCCGGCTGAAAAAGAAATCAAAATGTGGCTTGAGGAAAAGGCGGATACAAAATTACACAGGTGGAGCGCAAACCAGCCAGGCTTCACTGTGCCTTCATGGCTTTCTCCTTGCAGAGCTGGTGCCACTCCTGGAGCACGGCTGCTTGGAGCGCACGGTGCTCGGCTTCCTCCGCCGTGAGCTTGGAGAGCGTCGAAGGGCCCTTGGGGTTCCCAAACCCGTCCAACTCCTCGCTCTGCTTCCTCTCCTCTTCCTCTTCTTGCTCGGTTTTCACGGGCGGCATCTTAGGTTTGGCTGCCTTGAGTAGCGCTATCCTCTCCATGGATATCTTCAGCCGCTCCGCAGCTGTGCTCTTCACCTCCTCTTCGGGCATGTATTCAACAGCGCCGTCCGTGATGTCGTCCAGCCAGCCCTGGAGGTCCGACTCGATCTCTCTTGTGATCGATTCATCAGATGCACGCACGACAAACTTGCATATCATCGTGGTTGTCTCGTCACCCAGATCAACATTTCGGCTCACCTCACTTGCACCGAAGATCATCATGCCCACAAACCCACCAAACCATGTCTTTGCAGCGTAACACAACTGCAGAAGATGCATGTGTTATAACCTTACAAAAATGGTAACTCTGCACAGGATAGAATCAAGACCATGTCATGACACCGTCTAAGTGACTATCAGTCAAATGCTTACCTGGAACCCAGCAACTGTTCGGATGAAATGAGAGCAGACTTGATGGAAGGGCTTGGAATAAATTGACTTCAACCCACTGAGGAAAGGAGAGCTATCATACTGCTGAGCTGCAGTGGCCTTGAAACCACTACCCTCATATGTGTATGTGCCAGTGCACTCAACCATGGCTGGCAAGCTTGGCCATAGACGAAAATACTCAACTGGAGAGCATTCATATGGCAAGAGAAGTTCGGCGAGAGGGATCTTGTAGGGCTGACACCGCAAAACAACCGGCTCCCCAAGCTCTGGCCGGAGCGCGCGCTTCTGCCTCGTCATTTGTGAGTCCTCTTCTGCATAATCTCCTTCATAGTCTGCTGATCCTCCACTTCCGTAGAATGGGTAATACAGGACTTGAACCCAGAGAGAGCATCTCTCAAAATGTGAAACTCCCACAGTGACACTACTTTGGACTGGATCCTGCAGAATTGACAAAGCATTTTCCAAATAAATTAGATGCAAATATGGATTAGCCAATCCAAGATGGCAGTACTTACCCAATGATATAATATTTATTATCAATATTCTATTTTTATCAATAGCCCACATTTTTTACCGCAACTCGTCTGGAAACAAGATACTGCACTGCCACTAGTAGTTAAGTTACTTGAAAGCTGCCGCAATGCTAGATGGCCTGGCTCTTTGAAAATCACTTGTATTTAACATCATGATCATGATAGTGGATTTCATAGTCTCCACTACCACATTATATCTGGTGTGCAATATAATGCGAGCTCAACTGGCTAGACAGGTATACACTACATTGGGAGGTAGTGATATTTAAAATTTGCCAGGAAATAGATTGAGAAGTTCACTAGCCAAGGAAGAAAATGTTTCACTGTAAACTATTATTCAAATAATATATTTGCAAACAAACTGCAGCTCTACATTTGTCTGCCCATTCTGACTAATGAAAAATTCATAAATATTTAAATATTGACACATAATTGAAATTAAACTGCACAGTAAAAGCATGTGTAAACAAGGCATTTCAAGAGTCGTGGAGGCACCTGGGAAACAAGATTACGCAGGTGGCGAACAGTGCGGGAAAATCCATCCATGTAATACAATGCTCCAGAGAGCCCAACTCGGATATCCACCCTGTTGAGTTCCAACTCAGTCAAATTCAAAATCTGCAAAAGTGTACATTAGTTAAAAAGGGCAATCATACAGCTCCAAGTCAAACAATACTATGGCTAACAGCAAAACTATATGTCAGCAGCCACAAATATTTGTTTTAATTTCTCACCATTTTACTGGGTGGCAACTGGCAAAGTGCACATAAACTATGCAGGAGCAAATAAATGAAGATATAAAGTTCCTAACCTAACCAGTGATCAACAGTAACCATGACACAGCAGTACAGATCAATAGAAATTATGTTAAATGTACACGGAAAAGACCATCGTCTCATCGATCAGGTTATACCTTTAAATGTAGGGTGATTCTGCCATCAGTTGGATCCGCCAAATGATATGCTTCGATGTAACATGGATCGCTGCTGCCAGTCAGAGTGCGCGCTTTTGGAAGATCTTTGTGCAAAGCACCGATACCCTTCGTCTGTAGGAGGGTTAACTGGCTGGGATTGGGCCTCCAAAGCTCCTGGATGGCCTTATGAACTAATCCCTCCAATTTCCTATCTTGTGCAGCAGCAGCCTCTGAAAACTGAACTGTAAGCTTGTGGTGGCTAAAAGGGTAATCTCCTGTAGCATCACCTACACCAACCCACCTGGATGAAATATTGGAAAGTTAAACATGGCAGTGATTTTTTTCCAAATGCATGTTCGTAGAGAATTACTTTTTTTTAGATATAGAACTTCTGCAAATAGTGCAGCCTGATGTAAAATAATTAGTTTGAAGATGCAGCCCTCACCTGTTATCTGGATGATTCGTCACATACTTTATTATCTGCAAGACATAACGTGACTGATGCTTGGTGACAGAATCAGCTGAAGTACTTGACCTGAACTCCTCCAATTCTTTACTGAGGAGCTGGCCTGCTCTTGCATTTCTGGTTCCCAAACGCTGAGCGCATATGAGGACAGCCTGCACATCTTGTATCCTATTTGATGTAGTGGCAGAGGAATCGGTGTTGAATAAAGTCTTATGCATGTTAGATATGATGATATTCAGAGGATCCTCTGGGTCATCAGCTAAAAGAGGATCAAGACCTTCAAGATCGAAGTGTTCAGAAATTGCCCATATCAGCCGTGATGATATTCTTGAGGTATGAACCTGAAACATTTATTCACGTTTAAATATAGGCCAATCTGGATTTAAGAAAAGGTACTGAAGAACTGAGGTATTAATGATACCATTGGTCTTTTATCAATCATCTCTAACTAGAAACAATCTTTACAGAATGGCACAGTTTAAGCTACAACTATTGGCACTTGGCAGTGGAAGATGAACAAAAGTGTACAAGGAAACCAAACAAAGGCAGGCATAGTGAGATCCAAACGCAGGTAAACCCTTGACAAAGTAGGTGCCATTAAGTTAGTAATAAGTAAGAGTATAAAGCCTACGATTACACTGAATTAGTAATGAATAATAAATTTATTGGCATAGAACTAGGTAGGATCAGGCAAAACATTTTTTTTAATTATGACAGTGCATTAGTAATGAATAAAAATTGCACCTTGCATCCAATTGGTATTTAAATGCATAAAAAAATGTATTTGAACATCAAATAATGAGATGAATCATAACCTCGCGAAGATCCCTAATAAGCTGTAGCTGCAAATTTCGAAGTCTAGTCTCATTTAAAATCTGATCTTGAGATGCACCAGTCTTAATTGTCTTTACGCCGCCTCTGGTATCATATATATGACAAAGCCGTACAAGCAACTTCAGGTAGCAATCAATTGCATAGGTGCGCCCGTCACAGTCCCAGAGAACACAAGGCCTGCAAACTTCCACCACATCCAAAGCAGGTTCTGTCCAATTCAACGCACCGTAACCAGTTCCATAGGCTAATGCCCCTATAACTCTACTCTCTGTCCCAGAATTCTTCTGCTCAGGTAGTGGAAGAGATAGCTGGAAACAACTTTCAACCAGTGAGGCAACTAGCTCTTCTCTGAACAAGCTTTTGCTTGTTATGCTGTTTAGATCATCCTTCACCCTTGCATCCTCAAAAAGAGATATCACATCTGTTCCTGGAACGGGCTTCTGACCTCTTCGAACGCTCTCCTTTGCAAAAAGATCAACACAAAGGGCAGTTCGGCAAATGCATGCCAATGCATGCATTCGATCTGATTCTGCTCTCAAATTTTTCAGCATCTGAAGTAGCCTTTTGAACAGAGACACCTGCATCACAGAACATGCTTTTGTAAATCCATCTTGAACACAAATTTTCACAACACTTGTTCACTAAACTGAAATTGTCCCTCTCGCTATCTTCTTTACAAGTTATGCACGGAAGAAGGAAGAAACTGGTACAGATCTGCTAGCACATGATATGGCATGACTCCAATCAATGAATTATTTCACATTTTAGAAACCCGGAAAAGAGAAATAAAATTAAACGGGGAATATGGGGTGCATGGGCAACTAGTTGCCAGAATTACCTTCTGAACATAGTAGCATTAATTGGTAAGCAAGATGACAATAGTATACTACTAAACCGGGTATCAAAGTAATGATGCATAACCATTTTACACTGGCTCCACGAGTTATAAATATTGATGATTATATGCTAAGTAATGTGAATTTTTTCAAAGGCCCAATACTTCTCTGCTTAATTTGAATGGATAGCGAGCAAACAATATTGTATCACCTATGGGCTTAAGTTGCTTAGTAACTGATCTATCATGACAATATAAATCAATGCTTAGCCGATAAGGTTAATAAATAAACTTTGATTTGTGATATAGTACCTATAGCGATGTAAATCATAAGGTAATGCTCATGCTAATGAACACACCAACAAACTAGTTGTGATACACTAGCAAGATTTTTACTTGCCGTATTTAAGAGATGGCATCAAATGATGGAAATTATAATTAATAAATACATATACTAGCATTTCAGAAAATCACTTTTTGTCCAAATAAACAGACAACAATCAGCACATGGAAATACAACCAACTAAAGCGCCGTTTGATTCACCGGTCTAACAACAAAAAATAGATTTTTGGATTTTTGGCATAAGACTGAAATAGGAGATCATATGGGATAAGACTAAATTTGTTTGGTTCATACAAGAATGTCAGCTTTGAGATCAGAATTTATGAATCTAATAACTAATAACTCTTCATGGTACTGACACTTAAGATTTATAATACTGTAGTTTTAAAACTTGGGATCAGTATGGTTTCAGGCTTGTGCACTAAAAACAACACTAACTAGTAGAATTGCGTGTTACTGGAATTACTTGACAGACTCCGGTTAAAATAATTGCTTATGTGGCTGAAAGGCTAGCCATGTTTCAACTACAATTTATATCATGTCTAATTGATGACAGATAAATCCATGTATTGACACGAAAATAGAAGCCTCCTAAATTACTTCATACAAACTTGGCTACCACTGCTAATGCCCACTTCCAGAATCCTTACTCCAGTAGCCTTGTTGACATTAGGCACAAGACACAACCAGTAGATTTACCACAGGAAATTAGCAAACAACAATCATTGAGTTGATAAGACTAAGGTGAATTGCTCTTATAAGTCGATTGATTTACTACCTGCATTCCAAGATCTATATTCCTACTAATGTACAGATGGGTCTCGTTGACATTGGGCACAAGACACAACCAGTATTTACCACAGGAAATTAGCAAACAACAATCATTGAGTTGATAAGACTAAGGTGAATTGCTCTTATAAGTCGATTGATTTAGTACCTGCATTCCAAGATCCAGCAAATGGAGATTCGCCACAACAGCCCTGACGATCGTCTCCCTCATCGATGAGAACTCTTGTCGATCCCATAGTGTTAGGATTGCAATAATGGCAGCTGAAGCCCACTCCGGCTTGCCTCCGGGCGCATCTGCGAGCGAGAGCATATTGATCCCCACCTCAAACACCAGTGGCGGTTCCAGCGAGCTAAGGAAAGGAAGCAAGTGCGAGACAATGTCAGACACCCCCACCAACTTCTCCGCACTCGCCTCCACGGTATCGGCTATTGTAGTGTCTCCTGGTTTGGCAATCTGCCGCAGCGTGTTCACCGCGCCAGATGCAACCATTTTTGCTGCATGCACAAGAGGGTACACAGTGACCCGGAAGCTCTCAACGGGCATCACCATGGATCGAGCAATGAGCATGTTTCGCCGGGACCAGATGAAGTCGATGGCGTCAGCTGCCCACTGGGCACGCACTGCAAGCGCGCCCTCTCCATCAACGAGCTTGTCCCCAGCAAGCCGGCTCATACGCCGCGCGTCCAGCTCCTGGAACAGCCGAGCAAGTGCCTCGAACGCTGCGGCTGCCACTGCGTCTGCAGAGTCCAAGGCCAGCTCGGTCAGACGGCCCCACCAGGTGGTGGCGTGCCCCATGAGCGAGGGATTGGTGGAGCACATGAGCGCGAGGTCATCGCGCGGGAGGAGGGAGGAGAGGGAGGTAACGGCGGCAAGGCGGAGTGACTCGGCGGGCGAGGAGAGAGCGGCAGCGATGTCGGCGTGCGCGGAGGAGAGGAGGGTTGGGAGTAGGTGCGAGGGGAGCGACGGGAATGAGGCGATGGAGGAGGCGGCGACGTCGGGATCCGGAAAGGAGAGGTCGGAGCGTAGGGAGGAGAGCAGGAGCGGGTCAAGGAGATCGGGGGGCAGGGGCAGCGCACGGAGAAGGTCGAGCGCAAGGCGCTTGCAGACGGCGGAGGAGGGCGCCGCTAGGATCTCGGTGGCGGCGGTGCGGGCTAGCGCGGAGACGTCGCGACCGGCGGCGCACTGCTGCAGGGCCTGCAAGAGCGCTGACGACTGCCGGAGAGCGTCCGAGGAGCGGAGATCGGTGGTGATCTGCGCGATGAGGAGGTCCATCGCGCCGCTGCCGCAATTGGGCTCCGGCGATCGCCGGAGCTGGGGAAGAGTAACGGTGGTCGTGCAGATCTGGGAGGGAAGGGGGGAGTGCCAGAGCACGAGAAGGGTCGGTGTTTTGTTTGAGTGCGGTGCTGCGGCCGGTGGTAACGGGTCGGATCTTTTCGTCCAGCGACTTCGGTGACTCGGCGAGGACTGATCAGTAGGGCCCAGAGCGACTGTAATGGTCGGGGTTCGATCTAGACCGTCTATGTTGAAGTTTTGGCTAAAGTGAGTATATCTGACGGTGCAGGCCGCTCCAGCGGTGAAATAACACAGCCACTGATTATTGTTCTTTCAGAAATAGTTTATTTCATAAATTACTGGGACAATGTCCGAATAGTTTATTTCATAATTTGGCTAAACCTCCTGCTGCCATCTGTCTTCGCTTTGGGTTGAAGTCGGAGTCCTTTTTCATGCAGGACAACTTCTCCAACACGAATCCATGGAGTGCATGCATGAGGGATGCAGCCTTGGCAAAGTCCTCGCCCTCGATGACCATGTTGAGCTGGAAGCAGAGCACCGAGCTGTAGCTCTCAGCCCAGGGGCGGAGCCAGGATTTAAACATGAGGGGGCGAAGAAGATTTTTTTTCCTCTTAACCGCATAAGAGATAAAAATTGGTCTAAAGTAAGAGGGGTTCAATGCACGGTCTAATGCTACCTTTTCCACTTTACTCTACTTCGTCGCAAGTGTGAGCACACAACAATGAGAAACAAATGCAGTGTCGTGCTAAAAGATGCAGCTTTGCACAAGTGATAAGATGTCGCAGAAGAACAAGTCTGGGCAGCACATTGATATAAACCACATAGAAATGTATATTTGGCATTATATAACTTCACTTCAATTAATAAATTTCGATCCATGACTATGAAGCTCATCGAACAATTTGACAATCTAATTGGAAGAACTTTCCCTCAAACAATCTTTTTATATAGCGACAATGTAAAGGTTCAAAGAAAGTGATCTCTCATTATAAGAAAGAATGCATGCAGTAAATTTATCAATTCTCTTGTATGAAAGTGAACCAAATAATTAGATGAGTAGGGTGCGGCCGGCAGTCCATCAACAAAAGTGTAAAGTAGATGATACCTTCAGATTTGAGTGTTTGAAGAATAAACACCATGATCAACAGACTCGGATGCAGTCGACATTGCGGCAGGATTAGCAGAGGCAGGGGCAACGGCGCCCATGGCTACGGCACCATCGTCGCATCACAATGGTGCCCTTATCTGGTGTCTGGCGACTGGCATCACACCGAGCGGTGGCCTCGAATAACGGCGGCGGCGGCGGCATGGAGTCGATCTAGACAAAATGCAGACGCACACTAGGTTTCTTCGTGCAAGTTACAGTTCACCACTGAATGACCAATCAACGTGGGGCATGGGCTCTTTTTAGGCTTCGGCACGTATGAAAGCACAAGTGCTCCCTAGGTGGTTTTGGTAATTAATGTTAACATATCTCTTGTTGGACTAACACCTTTACCTAGTATGTTTCAGATAAGTTCAACAATGAAGTGGCATGGACTAGAGGATGTGGAACCCCTTCAAGATGCTAACGACAAAAGGATTGGCTCAAGCTCAAAGCTCAAGACTCCACATTTTCTATTTTAGTGATCCAAGATCACATTGAGTCTTTAGGAAAAGCCAATACTATCAAGGAGGGATGAGGTGTTGCTTAATGAGGCTCTTGCTCAAAGTGCTTAGTGATATGCTCCAAAGCCCTCAACTACTTTCTCACATCCACCTTTGACCTAAACCAAAAGTCAAACTCGGCCCCACCGATTCTTTCCATCCGGCGCCACCGAGTTTAGATGTCATAGCCACTGCCACAAACCCTAGGCAAATCGGTCAGAACGATAGGGATCTCGGTCTCACCGAGATGGATCGCAATCTCTCTGTATGGATCTATTACCAAAATCGGTCTCACCGAGTTTGCATAATCGGTCCTACCGAGATTGCAATGTAAACTCTCTATTACATGTTCGTAACATTTCGGTCTCACCGAAATGAGCGAATCGGTCCCACCGAGTTTACCTGACCAACTCTCTGGTTAGCTTGTTACCAAAATCGGTCTCACTGAGTTTGTGTAATTGGTCTCACCGAGATTATGTTATGCCTTAACCCTAACCACATCGGTCCTACCGAGTTGCATGTCGGTCCCACCGAAAATCCTAACGGTCACTAGATTTGCTAAATCGGTCCAACCGAGTTTATTACTTCGGTCCCACCGAGTTTGGCAAGTTGTGTGTAACGGTTAGATTTTGTGTGGAGGCTATATATACCCCTCCACCTCCTCTTCATTCGTGGAGAGAGCCATCAGAACATGCCTACACTTCCAATACATATTTTCTGAGAGAGAACCACCTACACTTGTGTTGAGGTCGAGATATTCCATTCCAACCACATAAATCTTGATCTCTAGCCTTCCCCAAGTTGCTTTCCACTCAAATCTTCTTTCCACCAAATCCATATCCCGTGAGAGAGAGTTGAGTGTTGGGGAGACTATCATTTGAAGCACAAGAGCAAGGAGTTCATCGTCAACACACCATTTGTTACTTCTTGGAGAGTGGTGTCTCCTAGACTGGCTAGGTGTTACTTGGGAGCCTCCGACAAGATTGTGGAGTTGAACCAAGGAGTTTGTAAGGGCAAGGAGACCGCCTACTTCGTGAAGATCTACCCTAGTGAGGCAAGTCCTTCGTGGGCGACGGCCATGGTGGGATAGACAAGGTTGCTTCTTCATGGACCCTTCGTGGGTGGAGCCCTCCGTGGATTCGCGCAACCGTTACCTTCGTGGGTTGAAGTCTCCATCAACGTGGATGTACGATAGCACCACCTATCGGAACCACGGATAAAAAATCTCCGTGTCTCCAAATTGCGTTTGCACACTCCAATCCCATCTTTTTACATTCTTTGCAAGCTGCATGCTTTACTTTCCGCTGCTCATATACTCTTGCATGCTTGCTTGATATGTATTGTGTATGTTAAACTTGTGCCAACTCCACTTCAACTTAAAAAGATTAAAAAACTGTAATTTTTGCCACTTAATGTCTAATCACCCCCCCTCTAGACACCTCTTCTCGATCCTTTCAATTGGTATCAGAGCTTTGGTCTCCATTGCCTTGGTTTAAACACCTTTGGAGGAAGATGAATGTGTCTACTTTGGGGAGTCTTAGATGTAGAGTGCCTATTCTTGATGGAGAATATTTTCATTAGTGGAAATATGAAATGCTTGAGATTTTCAATGAATATCATTTGAACAAGTACATTACTAGCCCTTGTGCACCTCATGTTGATCCTTTGCATCCTACCCTAAATGAAGATATTGACATGATCCGCAACCTTAGAACTGCTGAACTTATCATTAGAGGCTTGCCTAGAAACTTGATTAGATGTTTGCCTACTCTTAAGTGTGCCTATACTATATGGAGATTTCTTGAGGAACGATTTCCAGATTATTCCCTGAAAAACTTAGATGAAATTCTCCATAAGTCTATTGCCTTGAGTAAGATGAATTCTAGTGATTCTAGTGTTGGTGATTGTCTATTTGAGCTTACCAATCTCATGCGTGCCATAGGAAATGTTGGGATCATTAGCGATATCATATCCGAAGATATTAGAATTCATAAAGGTGACCATTGTGATGATCATTTATCTAATGAATTACCCTCTCTAGGAATTGATCAATCACAAAATGATGTTGAACATGGATACTACGATGAGGATGATGATAGTGACTATGATCTTGATGATGCAATGAGACACTTTGGTCTTATGGCAAATCTTCGCGGCTACATGGCTGGAGGAAAGGAATGGGTCCTTGATAGTGGATGTACTGATCATATGACCGGAGATAAAGATATGTTCCGTGAGCTTGCTGAAAATGACGTCCCTCGGAAATATGTCACTTTTGGTGATAATTCAAAGGGTAAGGTGGTTGGCCTTGGTAAGGTGGCCATCTCACATGATAGCTCTATACAAAATGTCATGCTCGCTGAATCTCTTGGGTACAACTTACTTTCAGTTTCTAGACTTGCTGATTTCGGTTTCAATGTCCTATTCACTGAAGTAGATTGCCAAGTGTTTCGTAGCGATAATCGGAAAATGGTCTTTACCGGTATACGTAGAGGAGATCTTTACATTGTTGATTTCACTAAAAAGGCTCAACCTAGAACTTGCTTAATTGCCAAATCTTCTAAAGGTTGGTTATGGCACAGAAGGCTAGGTCATGTGGGCATGCGAAATCTTGATAAGCTTATTAAAGGAAATCATATCCTTGGCGTTAACGATGTCATATTTGATAAGGATAGACTTTGTAGTGCTTGTCAGGCAGGAAAACAAGTTGGAGGAAGTCACCGCGTGAAGAACATCATGACCACGAGACGACCACTCGAGCTACTTCACATGGATCTCTTTGGTCCGAATGCCTACAAGAGTCTTGGTGGTAACTCATTCGGTCTAGTGATAGTTGATGATTTTTCAGGATTTACGTGGGTGTTCTTTCTGGATGACAAATCGCAGGTCCAAAAGATCTTCAAAAACTTTGCTAGGAAGGCCCAAAATCAATTTGACGTGAAGATCAAAAAGGTTTGAAGCGACAACGGAACGGAGTTCAAGAACGCAAATGTGGATACCTTTATTGACGAAGAGGGGATTTCACACGAGTTCTCGGCTACGTACACACCGCAACAAAATGGAGTTGTTGAGAGGAAGAACCGGGCTCTTATCAAGATGGCAAGAACGGTGCTTGATGAGTACAAGAATCCAAAACACTTTTGGGCAGAAGCAGTTGAGACAGCTTGTCATGCAACAAATCGCTTGTATCTTCACAAGCTACTCGGCAAGACGGCATACAAGCTCCTCACCGGTAACAAACCCCAAGTTGGATACTTTCGAGTATTTGGCTCAAAGTGCTACATTCTTGATAAGCATCGTGTTCCAAATTTGCTCCTAAATCTCATGAAGGTTTCCTACTTGGTTATGGCTCAAACTCTCACACTTACCGTGTCTACAACAATTTCACCCGAAAGGTCGAAGAGACGGTAGATGTGAAGTTTGATGAATCTAACGGCTTGCAAGTAGAGCAATTGCCAATTGATGTAGGAGATAAAGACCCTTCGGAAGCCATCCAAGACTTGTCTATTGGCAACATTCGTCCAACGGAGGTGAAGGAGAGTACCTCGTCCGTCCAAGTGGAAGCTTCTACCTCACGACAAGGTGACCCAAGAAATGATATGGAAGCATTCACAACTGGGACACATCAAGACGAAGAAAACGAGGAAGTACATCAAGACGAACGTCAACAACCTCCTTCTCCACCACGACAAGATAATGACAACGTCAACAATGAAGAAGGCCAAGAAGAAGAACAAGATGAAGAAGATGTTCCACCCCGAGCCAAGCCAAAGCTCCCACGAGTTCGAGCAAGAATCGCCAAAGATCATCCCGTCGAGCAAATCTACAATGATATCCAAACCGGGAGAATCACTCACTCTAAAACTCGTTTAGCTAACTTTTGTGAACATTACTCATTCATCTCTAGCGTTGAACCTATGAAGGTTGAAGAAGCATTGGAAGATCAGGATTGGATAAACACTATGCATGAAGAGCTACACAACTTTGAGGGAAATCAAGTGTGAACATTGGTCGAGATGCCCGAATACAACCACAACATCATTGGTACCAAATGGGTGTTTCGCAACAAGCAAGATGAAGATGGTCAAGTCGTCCTCAACAAAGCACACCTAGTCGCCCAAGGCTACACTCAAGTCGAAGGTATGGATTATGGTGAGACATATGCTCCCGTTGCTAGACTTGAGTCCATTCGCATCTTACTTGCTTATGCTAATCACCATGATATCACCTTGTACCAAATGGGCATTAAAAGTGCCTTTTTAAATGGTGAAATAGAGGAGGAAGTTTATGTTGGGGAACGTAGCAGAAATTCAAAATTTTCTACGCATCACCAAGATCAATCTATGGAGATTCTAGCAACAAGAGGGAAGGAGAGTGCATCTACATACCCTTGTAGATCGCTAAGCGGAAGCGTTCATGAGAACGGGGTTGAAGGAGTCGTACTCGTCGTGATTCAAATCACCGGAGATCCTAGTGCCGAACGGACGGCACCTCCGCGCCCAACACACGTGACAGCCGGTGACTCTCCCACGCCTTGATCCAGCAAGGAGAGGGAGAGGTTGAGGAAGACTCCATCCAGCAGACAACACAACGGCATGGTGGTGATGGAGGAGCGTGGCAATCCCGCAGGCTTCGCCAAGCACCAAGGAGAGGAGGAGGAGGAGAGGCAGGCTGCACCAAGAGGAGAGAACTCATGTGTGTTGGGCAGCCCAAAACTCAAGTATATATAGGGGAAGGGGGCTGCGCCCTTTAGGGTTTCCCACCCCAAGGGGTGCGGCCAGCCCTAGATGGGACTTGGGGGGCGGCCAAGAGGGGGAGGAGTGCCTCCCAAGTCAAGTGGAGGCCCTCCCCCTTAGGGTTTCCCCCTTCCCATGCGCATGGGCCTTGGGGGGGCTGGTGCCCCTGGCCCATTAAGGCTAGGGCGCCCCCCTACAGCCCATGTCCAACGCCCCCGATGCGGCTATATCTCCCACGTGTCGAGGCACAACTTAGAGGCATAACCGCATTGAAAGCAATGTCGCAAGTGAGGTAATCTTCACACAACCCATGTAATAATTAAGGGAGAGATACATAGTTGGCTTACAATCGCCACGTCACACAGTACATAATTAAACATACATCATTCAGAGTACACTCAAGGTCCGACTACGGAACCAAAATAAAAGAAGATACCCCAACTGCTAACACAGATCCCGAATCGTCCCAACTGGGCACCACTCTCGATCATCTGGAAACGACACATAGTAACGACCACGTTCCTCGTCGAACTCCCACTTGAGCTCGGTGGAATCATCTGCACGGGCCTCATCGAACCTCGCAACTGTTTTGAAGTATCGTGAGTCACGGGACTCAGCAATCTCACACCGCGAGATCAAGACTATTTAAGCATTATAGGAAGGACTGAGTAGTAAAGTGGAGCTGCAGCAGCGACTAGCATATATGGTGGCTACATCGCAAAAGAGAGCGAGAAGAGAAGCAAAGCACGGTCGTGAAACTAGTATTGATCAAGAAGTGATCTGAACTACTTACGTCGACATAACTCCAACACCGTGTTCACTTCCGGACTCCGCCGAGAAGAGACCATCACGGCAACACACGCGTTGATGTGTATTTTAATTGAGGTCATCTTTGGGTTTTCTACAACCGACATTAACAAATTCCCATCGCCTCATAACCGCGGGCACGGCTTTGAAAGATATTACCTGCAGGGTGTCCCAACTTAGCCCATTATAAGCTCTCACGGTCAACGAAGGATTATTCCTTCTACCGGAAGACCCGATCAATCTCGGAATCCCGGACTACAAGACATTTCGACACAATAAAACAAGACCAGCAAAGCCGCCCGATTGTGCCGACAAATCCCGATAGGAGCTGCACATATCTCGTTCTCGTGGCACATCCGGATGAACACTACGACGCAGAACCGAAGATGCCCCAAGTTGCCTCGGTGGCACCGCAAGTGGCTCTAGTTTGGACCAACACTCGAGGAGCATTGGCCCGGGGTTTAAAATAAGATGACCCTCGGGCTCGCGAAAACCCGGGAAAAGGCTTAGGTGGCAAATGGTAAAACCAATGTTGGGCCTTCTTTGGAGGAGTCTTATTCAAAGCGAACTGTCAAGGGGTCCCATAAATCACCCAACCGTGTAAGGAACGCAAAATCAAGGAACATAACACCGGTATGACGGAAACTAGGTGGCAAGAGTGGAACAAAACACGTGCATAAGGCCGAGCCTTCCACCCTTTACCAAGTATATAGATGTGTTAAACATAGCAGATATATTTATATATTGTGATATCCCCAACAAGTAAACATGTTCCAACAAGGAACAACAACTCCATGTTTCAACAAGGAACAAACTTCAGCTTCACCTGCAACTAGCAACGCTATAAGAGGGCTGAGCAAAGCGGTAACATAGCCAATCAACGGTTTGCTAGGAAAAGGAAGGTTAGAGGTGACATGGCAATATGGGTGGCATGACATAGCAAGTGGTAGGCATCGCAAGATAGGCATAGCAAAAGAGCGAGCAACTAGCATAGCAAAGATAGAAGTGATTTCGAGGGTATGGTCATCTTGCCTGCAATGTTCTCAGAGTTGTCGAAAGCTTGATCCTCGAAAACGTTCTCAACAGGTTCCTCGTTCACGTACTCGTCTCCCGGCTCTACCCAAAGCAACAACACAAACAAGGAACCACAATAAATCACGGTGCAATGCACAATCAACATGATGCAACAGGACATGATATGCGGGATGTGATATGCAAAGCGTATGTGCGCTCCGGAAGGTAAATGAAAGACTAGGCATCATCTTGGCAAACCAAGCATGCCATCGGAAAGATGAGATGATTTCGTTAGAAATCGATATAGAGATCACCGGAAACGGATGCACGGATTGGATATGGTGGGCAAAACAAGAAGGGGAGAAAAACTACATAACAGCATGATGCACAAAAACCCATGCACGTGTGCAAACTACCTCATAGCATGATACAAATAAATATGCCCATGAAACAACACATAACCATGATGCAAAAAGACATGATCACAAACTTGCTCAAATGCAAAAACTATTGCCACCACTGAGTTGGTGGGATTTTCCCTACCCAAAAACATATATAATATGTTAGGTTGTTGAGAGAAAACATCACAAAAGCATCAAGTTAAAACCTGCCTAAAAAGGAAGTTGACAGAATTGGCAATTTCCAGATTTGGAAATGTCCAGAATTGGACTTGCCTAAAACAGAAATGAGACAATGCTGGAAATGGAAACGTGGGGGTAAAAGAAATAAAACTGCATGTGGGGGAGGCGCTGAGAGGCTGACCGGATGGCCCCACTGTCATAGGGACAGGGGTTTAACAGGTTTAAAAAGGGGGGAGAAAACAGCCTCGGGGATTCAACCGGGTCTCCCAGTGGGAACCTCGCCCTGCTACCACTGGGTGGTCGGCGGCGATCGACAGAGGAAGGGCCTCGGCCTCTACTACTCTGCTACTGAGAGACGAACCGGGAAACGCGAAAAATAAAAAAAGGGGGGAGGCGCTACTGGGTTCGAACCAGTCGCCATGGTGAGAGAGCGGGAGTCAACCAGCTCGGCTAGGAAGGAGTCGGTAGATCCGGGACGCTAGCGCATTTGACCAACACCGCCAGGCGGACCCAAAACAGAACGGACGCCGACGATGCCGGCGAGGCAACTGCGCCTACGGTGGCCTGTTCCCTTGGACACGACGGGCACGCATGAGGGGCACCACGAACAAAGGGGACACGCCCGGCGGGGATCACGGCATCCACGCGGCCAAAACAACTCGAACCCAAACAAACTCGAACATGCCGAGCACGCCGGGCGCGACACTAACAAGGACCGGACCCTACGCTATGGAGATCCAACGACGACAGGAAGGAGCAGGGAGGAAGTGGGGTATACCTCCTTACCCTAGGACGAGAATTCGGCGACGGAGACGGGCTGACGGCGACGAGATCGTGCTCTGAACCTCGCCGGATTTCCTGGCCGAGAAGAAGACAGAGCAGGGGCGTCGGCGAACTTGGCGATCCGGGCCCCCGTAGATGACGTCGTGGACGAAGTCGACGATGAGGATGAAGGTAGACACGGGCCGCCGGGTCGTGGTGGCCGGAGAGCGCGCCGGCGACGAGGCCACGATCCCAGATGCGCTCGGGACCGAGCGAGGCGGCGAATCGGGTGGTTTCCTTACCTGGCGGCGGCGGCGAGAGGGAGAGGGGAACCCTAGGGTTCGGTTTGACCACGCGAGAGGGGATAAGTAGGGCTAGGGCGACGGGGCGAGCTCACGCTCCCCGTGCTCGGGTCCCCATGGGCCTGGCGAGAGGAAAGGGAAAGGTGGGTGAGAAGGAGAGCTGTCGCTGCTAAGCGGGACCGGCGCGCCACGTGGGACGGATCAGTGAGGGGTAGATGCGGTGTGGGTGCGCCAAGGCAGGAGGAGAGGCGGCTGGCTGGCGCGCCTGCTCCCTGGGCTGCGGGGCTGAGGGAAAATTGGGCCGGCTCGGGAGGCCGGAGCCCAGGTAGAGAGGGGCTAGCTGGGCTGCCCTGCTGCTGTTGCCTCCTTTTCCTATTTCCTTTTAAAAATAAAAAGGAAGAGAGAAAAGAAAGTACAGGGAGAAATGAAAAGATTTTTAGTGAAAGGAAAAATATCCCCACACTCCTGGAATTCTCCACTATTTAAATAAATTGTAATGGACATTTTTAAAGGTAGAAAAATAATGCAAGTTTGGAAATATTTCAAACTTGTGCCATTTTTGAACCTAACCATAACAACTTCAAATGAGGAGATATTTGGCAGAGAGGTTTAGTGCAAAGAGCATGATTTTTAGGGAGAAGATGAACATTAATTGAGAAAGGCAATTATAGCCCTTGAAAAGGAAAGAAGGAGAGGGAAAGAGGAGATGGCAATGCAAGATGAGAAAGAAACATGCAACCACATGACATGCAAGGAAAAACCACAACCACATGACATGCAAGGAAAGCAATATGACAAGAGGCACAAATGCAATATGGTAAAAGAGCAAAACAAAGAAAAGAGAAAACCCAACATAACCAAACAAAAGAGGCCAAGCATGACAAGAACCCACAAGAATTGGATGAGATCAAATTGATATATTGCCCAAAAGGGGAAGTTTACATCCGTGGTGTTACAACACTCCACCACTACAAGAGGATCTCGCCCCGAGATCTAGGGTGAAAGAACTCCGGATACTCGAGCGGAGGTGATCCTCACGCTCCCGGTAGCTTCTCGGTTGAATGGTGTGACCACTTCACTTTCGTGAATTTGATTGACTTGTTGCGAGTCTTGCGCTCGGTTTCTTCAAGAATAGCAACGGGTGCTCATGATAGAGAGATCTTCTTGAAGGTCAATCTCTTGAAGTTGATAGTGCGTTCAGAGCCTTGAAGCACTTGCGAAGGCTGTGACACGTGAAACACATCGTGCACATTTGCAAAGTTGGATGGAAGCTCAAGTTGATAGGCTAGATCGCCTCTTTTCCCAATGATCTTGAAAGGACCCACGTATCTAGGGGCAAGCTTCCCTTTGATACCGAAGCGACGAGTGCCTTTCATTGGAGAGACGCGGAGGTAGACATGGTCTCCGATTTCAAAAGTCACATCACGGTGCTTATCATCATAATAGCTCTTTTGGCGCGATTGCGCGGCTTTGAGATTCTCACGAATGACCTTGCACATTTCTTCTGCTTCTGTGATCAAGTCATTGCCAAGAAGTTGGCGTTCACCTGTCTCAGACCAATTGAGAGGAGTACGGCACTTTCTGCCATAGAGAATTTCGAATGGGGCCTTGCCCGAACTCGCTTGGAAGCTGTTGTTGTAAGAGAACTCGGCATATGGAAGACAATCTTCCCACTTCATACCGAAGGAAATGACACAAGCCACGAGCATATCTTCAAGAATTTGATTTACTCGCCGACTTGGCCACTTGTTTGAGGATGGAAAGCTGTCTTTGAAACGAATGTTGGTGCCCATGGCCTTCGAAAAGACTCCCAAAACTTGGAGGTAAAGATGCTGCCACGGTCCAAGAGATCACTTGTGGAATGCCGTGCAAGGAGACAATTCGAGGTGTATAGCTCGCCAACCGAGCTGCGATGATGGATTCTTTGATAGGAAGAAAATGAGCCACTTTAGTAAGCTTGTCAATGACAACGAAGATAGCATCATTTCCACGCTTGGACTTTGGAAAGCCATCACGAAGTCCATTTCAATATGATCAAACTTCCATTCAGGAATAGCAAGAGGTTGAAGGAGACCACTGGTCTTTGGTGTTCGCTTTCACTCTTCTCGCAGACATCACATTCATTCACGAATTGAGCAATTTCTCGCTTCATTCGAGTCCACCAATATGACTGCTTGAGGTCATGGTACATCTTCGTACTTCCAGGATGAATGGATAGAAGCGAATTATGAGCCTCGTTCATAATGAGTTTTCTCAGATCACCCTTAGGAACCACAATCCGGTCCTCAAAGAACAGAGTGTCTTTGTCATCAACATGGAAGCACTTGTACTTGGAAATGCCCTTGTCGATACCACGTTTCACTTTCTTCACCATGGTATCCAGAAGTTGAGCCTCACGAATCTGATCTTCCAAAGTAGGAGAGACTATGAGGTTGGCAAGAAAGCCTTGAGGAACAACTTGAAGATTCAGCTTGCGGAAAGATTCACAGAGATCCGGCTGAAAGGGCTTGAGGATTAGACTGTTGCAATAAGCTTTCCTGCTCAAAGCGTCTGCAATGACATTGGCTTTGCCCGGAGTATACTCAATACTTGGGTTGTACTCTTGAATCATTTCGACCCATCGAGTCTGCCTCGAGGTTGAGGTTAGGCTGAGTGAAGATGTACTTGAGACTCTTGTGATCGGTGAAAATGTCCACTTTCCTTCCCAACAAGAGATGTCTCCACGTAATCAATGCATGAACAATCGCCGCCAACTCAAGATCGTGAGTGGGGTAGTTCTTCTCGTTGGGCTTCAATGGCGAGAGGTATAAGCCACAACTCTCTTCTCTTGCATTAACACAAAGACCGAGACCTTGAAGAGAAGCATCACGAGAAAACTTCATAAGGCTTGGATTCATCAGAGGAGTCGAGCAGAGCTGTGACGAGTTTCTCTTTGAGGGTATTGAAAGCAACGTCACACTCGGGAGACCGGACATACTTCACCGCTTACGGAGAAGGTTGGAAAGAGGCTTTGCAATCTTGGAGAAGTTCTCAACGAATCTTGACAATAGCTTGCAAGACCAAGAAAGCTGGAGTGCTTGACATTCGAGGAGGTTCCCAATTCACAATTGCGGACACCTTCTCGGGATCAACAGCGATGCCCTTGGCAGAGATGATATGACCAAGGTAAAGCACTTCATCAAGCCAAAATTCACATTTGGAGAACTTAGCATAGAATTGGTACTCTCGAGCTTGTCTAGCACCAATCGCAAATGTTTGGCATGATCCTTCTTATTCTTGGAGAAGACCAAAATATCATCAAGATAGACCAAGGCGAATTCATTGGTGTAAGGATTGAATATGAAGTTCATCATCCGAGAGAAAGTTGGAGGAGCATTGACAAGGCGAAAGACATGACAAGTATATTCATAAGAACCAAAGCTTGTTCGAATCTTTGTCTTGGGAATATCTTGTTCACGAATGCGAATCTGATGATACCCCATACGAAGGTCAAGCTTAGAGAACATCAGTAGCACCTTTGAGTTGCTCGAAAAGCTCATTGATGTTGGGAAGTGGATACTTGTTCTTGATTGTCTTCTTATTCAATGGACGGTAATCGACACAAAGTCGGTCCGAGCCATCCTTCTTCCGGACAAAAGAACACCACAACCCCAAGGAGATGAACTCGGTCCGATCAAACCTGACGCTCTTGTTCATCGAGCTGCTTCTTCAATTCCTCACTCATCAGGTCCAAGCTTGTATGGACGCTTACAAGCGGGTTCGATGCGGGCTCAAGATCGATAACGAACTCAATCGCCGATGAGGAGGCATACCGGAAGCTCTTACGGAAAGACATCTTGGTACTCACAAACGACTGGAATCTGAGAGATGGCATTCAATTCGCCCTTCTCGTTGAGAGAAAACAACCGAATAGTTTCATCACGAGAGGCATAGATGATCACATCATTAGAAGAATGAGTCAATTGAATTTCCCGGCAGCACAATCAAGCCGAGCTTTGTCTTTGATAAAGCCGATCCATTCCGAGAATAAGATCAATATCCGAGTCACCAAGAACCACTTGGTTTAGAAAGAAACCTATAATCACCCATCTTGATAGAAACATCCGGACATAAACATTAGATGTCATTTGCTTGCCCGGGACACAATCTTCAACGGAATAGGAATCTTTTCCGTCACAAATTCATGCTTGGCAACAAAAGGTCTCGAAATGAAAGAAAGCGATGCACCAAGATCAAATAAGACTTTAGCAGAATATCATTAATCGAGAGATTACCCATTAGCACATCTGAAGAATCCTCTGCTGAGCTGCATTCATCATATTGACCTTGGCATACTTTGGATTATGCTTGACCTTTGCATTGCTTTGGAAGATTTCACAGAGGAGGAGGCGGAAGGCGCCTCTGGTTGAAGCACTTGTTAAGATAGTGACCCTTCTGGCGACACTTGTTGCAAGTGACCTCGAGAGCGGACGGTGGTAAGGAGCACTTGACCTTGGAGCTTGAGAATTAGACTTGTTACGATAGCTTGGGTTGGGTGGGTGGGAAGATCCACGGCCACCGAGTTCTTCTCGCCGTGGTAAGGGTGACGGAACGGAGGAGGGGGCAGATAAAACTTCGCTTGCTTGGCTGCCACTTGAGAGGACGAGGAGGACTGAACTGCATCCCGATTCTCTTCTTAGAAGCCTCGCATTTGAGCTGAGCCGCTTCTTGCTTGAGTGCCATGTTGTAGAAATCATCATACTTATCCGCTCAAACAGCACAAGAGGTAATTGCAGATCCTCTCTCGCACCACCTCTCGAACCGATAGATCATACTCCTTTCATCGGTACATCTTGCTTAGCAAAACGAAGCGAAGCTCGAACTGGATATTGTATTGATAGACAGACAAGGTGCCTTGCTTGAGATTGCGGAACTCCTCACGCTTGCTCTCAACAACACTCTTGGGATGTGATGAGCTCGAAATCACGGCGGAACTCATCCTGTAATGACACGACCTCCTCTGGAATCTTTGTATTCTTGGAACCACAAAGAGCTTGATCCTTGAGTTGAAACGATGCAAACTTGACAAAGTCCTCGTGTCCGACATTGCTACATCAAAGTGCTTGCAGATATCCACTAACCAATCGTCGCCGTCTGTTGCCTCAACACGTAAACCGAAAGACTTCGGTGATTAGCGAGAAACCGATCGAGAGTAGCAAAATGTGGCTGATTGTTGCCTTGACCTTGATTGCCTTGATTGCCTTGCCCCTGAGTACGTTCTTGCAAGAGCTGCAAAATCATCTGAGCATTGGCATTGGTGGCTGCCATGATAGCTTGCCACGCTTCTGGAGGCGGAGGTGGAGGTGGAGGTGGAGGATTCGACTGATCCCCATCATTGCGATCCGGATTCAGACGCGTTGGCGGAGCCATCCTGGAGAGGGTGACATTCGTTAGTCCTTTGATAGACAAATTGATAAGTAGAATCAACGGATAGAAATTGCAACATATAGTCTTCACAATAAACATTCGAACAAGAATGAACGAATGAAATCCAAAGTTAGTCATCACACGTCCATTAAGGTGAGAAGCCACTTAGATAAAGATATGGAAACAACATCCATCGAGAAACAATTGAATATCATAAGCGAAAACAAAAGGTTGGCTTCTAGAATGAGCGGAACAAACACATGATAGAGATTTCGCTCAAAGTGTTACGTGGTGGGGCCCACACGGACACGACGTATAGCGGACGTCACGAATGACTAACAAGGCGTCCCGAATCAGCATAGCCAAGGATTCTTTAAGACGTCTCGCGACCACTTCAGAATCGACCGTGAATGGGCGGACCACTAGACGTTGAACCCCAATCTCAAATCATACATCCGCCGGAAAGAATATCACGTAAGCTACTAGAATTCCCACCTATAAACTCCCGAAACTTTCGGTTATGCAATCTGGTGTTGGGGATCAGGGACACAAAATATATCACCCAAACTAACAATACCTAGATCCAATTGTATCCATCCGTCAACACATAACCAAGAAATCCTCGAAATCGTGTACCTCGACCTTGAAAAACATCCGTTATACAAGTCATGGCAATACTCCCTTTTCGCCACAAGATCTTTGGGCTATCGGGGTTATCTCACCAACAACTGCACAAAAGAGATTTCGATGTCGGCAAAACTCGTATTCGAATCGCAACGATAAAATTGTGACGACAACACCTCGGAGCTCAACTCCCCGGACACCGCCACAACCCCTAAATGTCGAGGCACCAAGAACAATGTTCTCGTCACAAAACCATCGGAACGATTCCAAGATACCCACGTGATCCTAAAAAAATTTTTAGTGAAATTTGAGAAGAGAAGAGTCAAAACTCTCGTCGGGATACCTCACGAGAGCGACGAAGGACCGAGGAGTAAAAGAATCCTACTCTCCGATATATATAATCCTAAGACTCAAAACATTTTCCATTCTAGACTCAACAACGCCAAACAAACAATCAAGTAGGGGCTCCTAAGTCGGGAAGGCTCGATTACCAACTTCAACGCCCCGATGCGGCTATATCTCCCACGTGTCAAGGCACGACTTAGAGGCATAACCGCATTGAAAGCAATGTCGCAAGTGAGGTAATCTTCACACAACCCATGTAATAATTAAGGAAAGATACATAGTTGGCTTACAATCGCCACGTCACACAAGACATAATTAAACATACATCATTGAGTACACTCAAGGTCCGACTACGGAACCAAAATAAAAGAAGATACCCCAACTGCTAACACAGATCCCGAATCGTCCCAACCGGGCACCACTCATCGATCATCTGGAAACGACACATAGTAACGACCACGTTCCTCGTCGAACTCCCACTTGAGCTCGGTGGAATCATCGCACGGGCCTCATCGGAACTCGCAACTGTTTTGAAGTATCTCGTGAGTCACGGGACTCAAGCAATCTCACACCGCGAGATCAAGACTATTTAAGCATTATAGGAAGGACTGAGTAGTAAAGTGGAGCTGCAGCAAGCGACTAGCATATATGGTGGCTACATCGCAAAAGAGAGCGAGAAGAGAAGCAAAGCACGGTCGTGAAACTAGTATTGATCAAGAAGTGATCCTGAACTACTTACGCCGACATAACTCCAACACCGTGTTCACTTCCGGACTCCGAGAAGAGACCATCACGGCAACACACGCGGTTGATGTGTATTTTAATTGAGGTCATCTTTGGGTTTTCTACAACCGGACATTAACAAATTCCCATCTGCCTCATAACCGCGGGCACGGCTTTTGAAAGATATTACCCTGCAGGGGTGTCCCAACTTAGCCCATTATAAGCTCTCACGGTCAACGAAGGATTATTCCTTCTACCGGAAGACCCGATCAATCTCGAATCCCGGACTACAAGACATTTCGACAAACAATAAAACAAGACCAGCAAAGCCGCCCGATTGTGCCGACAAATCCCGATAGGAGCTGCACATATCTCGTTCTCGTGGCACATCCGGATGAACACTACGACGGCAACCGAAGATGCCCCAAGTTGCCTCGTGGTGGCACCGCAAGTGGCTCTAGTTTGGACCAACACTCGAGGAGCATTGGCCCGGGGTTTAAAATAAGATGACCCTCGGGCTCGCGAAAACCGGGGAAAAGGCTTAGGTGGCAAATGGTAAAACCAATGTTGGGCCTTCTTTGGAGGAGTCTTATTCAAAGCGAACTGTCAAGGGGTCCCATAAATCACCCAACCGTAAGGAACGCAAAATCAAGGAACATAACACCGGTATGGCGGAAACTAGGGTGGCAAGAGTGGAACAAAACACTGCATAAGGCCGAGCCTTCCACCCTTTACCAAGTATATAGATGTGTTAAACATAGCAGATATATTTATATATTGTGATATCCCCAACAAGTAAACATGTTCCAACAAGGAACAACAACTCCATGTTTCAACAAGGAACAAACTTCAGCTTCACCTGCAACTAGCAACGCTATAAGAGGGCTGAGCAAAGCGGTAACATAGCCAATCAACGGTTTGCTAGGAAAAGGAAGGTTAGAGGCTGACATGGCAATATGGGTGGCATGACATAGCAAGTGGTAGGCATCGCAGCATAGGCATAGCAAAAGAGCGAGCAACTAGCATAGCAAAGATAGAAGTGATTTCGAGGGTATGGTCATCTTGCCTGCAATGTTCTCGAGTTGTCGAAAGCTTGATCCTAAAGCGTTCTCAACAGGTTCCTCGTTCACGTACTCGTCTCCCGGCTCTACCCAAAGCAACAACACAAACAAGGAACCACAATAAATCACGGTGCAATGCACAATCAACATGATGCAACAGGACATGATATGCGGGATGTGATATGCAAAGCGATATGCGCCCGGAAGGTAAATGAAAGACTAGGCATCATCTTGGCAAACCAAGCATGCCATCGGAAAGATGAGATGATTTCGTTAGAAATCGATATAGAGATCACCGGAAACGGATGCACGGATTGGATATGGTGGGCAAAACAAGAAGGGGAGAAAAACTACATAACAACATGATGCACAAAAACCCATGCACGTGTGCAAACTACCTCATAGCATGATACAAATAAATATGCCCATGAAACAACACATAACCATGATGCAAAAAGACATGATCACAAACTTGCTCAAATGCAAAAACTATTGCCACCACTGAGTTGGTGGGATTTTCCTACCCCAAAAACATATATAATATGTTAGGGTTGCAGTAGAGAAAACATCACAAAAGCATCAAGTTAAAACCTGCCTAAAAAGGAAGTTGACAGAATTGGCAATTTCCAGATTTGGAAATGTCCAGAATTGGACTTGCCTAAAACAGAAATGAGACAATGCTGGAAATGGAAACGTGGGGGTAAAAGAAATAAAACTGCATGTGGGGGGGCTGAGAGGTCGACGGATGGCCCCCATCATAGGGACAGGGGTTTAACAGGTTTAAAAAGGGGGGAGAAAACAGCCTCGGGGATTGAACCGGGTCTCCCAGTGGGAACCTCGCCTGCTACCATGAGGCTTGGAAAGGGCGGCGATCGACAGAGGAAGGGCCTCGGCCTCTACTACTACTGCTCTGAGAGACGAACCGGGAAACGCGAAAAAAACAGAAATAAAAAGGGGGGGAGGCGCTACCGGGTTGAACCAGTCGCCATGTGAGAGAGCGGGAGTCAACCAGCTCGGCTAGGAAGGGAGTCGGTAGATCCGGGACGCTAGCGTACTTGACCAACACTGCCAGGCCGGACCCAAAACAGAAACGGGACGCCGACGATGCCGGCGAGGCAACTGCGCCTACGGTGGCCTGTTCCCTTGGACACGACGGGCACGCATGAGGGGGCACCACAGAACAAAAGGGGACACGCCCGAGCGGGGATCACGGCATCCACGCGCGGCCAAAACAACTCTGAACCCAAACAAACTCGAACATGCCGGAGCACGCCGGGCGCGACACGAACAAGGACCGGACCCTACGCTATGGAGATCCAACGACGACAGGAAGGAGCAGGGAGGAAGTGGTGTATACCTCCTTACCCTAGGACGAGAATTCGGCGACGGAGACGGGCTGACGGCGACGAGATCGTGCTCTGAACCTCGCCGGATTTCCTGGCCGAGAAGAAGACAGAGCAGGGGCGTCGGCGAACTTGGCGATCCGGGCCCCCGTAGATGACGTCGTGGACGAAGTCGACGATGAGGATGAAGGTAGACACGGGCCGCCGGGTCGTGGTGGCCGGAGAGCGCGCCGGCGACGAGGCCACGATCCCAGATGCGCTCGGGACCGAGCGAGGCGGCGAATCGGGTGGTTTCCTTACCTGGCGGCGGCGGCGAGAGGGAGAGGGGAACCCTAGGGTTCGGTTTGACCACGCGAGAGGGATAAGTAGGGCTAGGGCGACGGGCGAGCTCACGCTCCCGTGCTCGGGTCCCCTGTGGCGAGAGGAAAGGGAAAGGTGGGTGAGAAGGAGAGCGCCGCGCTGCCAAGCGGGACCGGCGCTGCCACGTGGACGGGATCCAGTGGGGTAGATCTTGGTGTGGGTGCGCCAAGGCAGGAGGAGAGGCGAGCGGGCTGGCGCGCTGCCTCCCCGGCTGCATGGGAGGTGAGGAAAATTGGGCGGCTCGGGAGGCCGGAGCCCATGTAGAGAGGGGCTAGCTGGGCTGCCCTGCTGCTGTTGCCTCCTTTTCCTATTTCCTTTTAAAAATAAAAAGGAAGAGAGAAAAGAAAGTACAGGGAGAAATGAAAAGATTTTTAGTGAAAGGAAAAATATCCCCACACTCCTGGAATTCTCCACTATTTAAATAAATTGTAATGGACATTTTTAAAGGTAGAAAAATAATGCAAGTTTGGAAATATTTCAAACTTGTGCCATTTTTGAACCTAACCATAACAACTTCAAATGAGGAGATATTTGGCAGAGAGGTTTAGTGCAAAGAGCATGATTTTTAGGGAGAAGATGAACATTAATTGAGAAAGGCAATTATAGCCCTTGAAAAGGAAAGAAGGAGAGGGAAAGAGGAGATGGCAATGCAAGATGAGAAAGAAACATGCAACCACATGACATGCAAGGAAAAACCACAACCACATGACATGCAAGGGAAAGCAATATGACAAGAGGCACAAATGCAATATGGTAAAAGAGCAAAACAAAGAAAAGAGAAAACCCAACATAACCAAACAAAAGAGGCCAAGCATGACAAGAACCCACAAGAATTGGATGAGATCAAATTGATATATTGCCCAAAAGGGGAAGTTTACATCCAGGGTGTTACACCATGCTACTGTATTGGACGTGGTGGAGCAATTTCCGGACCTCCGGACACCTCCGGAATCCTCCGGAACCTTCTGGAAGCTTCCCGGTACAATACCGAAAAAACCCGAACTTTTTCCGGAACCCGAACAACAACTTTCCATATATAAATCTTTACCTCCGGACCATTCCGGAACTCCTCGTGACGTCCGGGATCTCATCCGGACTCGAACAACATTCGGTAACCACATACAAGCTTCCTTTATAACCCTAGCGCCATCGAACCTTAATGTGTAGACCCTACGGGTTCGGGAACCATGCGCACATGACCGAGGCGTTCTCGGTCAATAACCAACAGCGGGATCTGGATACCCATGTTGGCTCCCACGTGTTCCACGATGATCTCATCAGATGAACCACGATGTCAAGGACTCAATCGATCCCGTATACAATTCCCTTTGTCCAGCGGTATTGTACTTGCCCGAGATTCGATCGTCGGTATCCCGATACCTTGTTCAATCTCATTTCCGGCAAGTCTCTTTACTCGTTCCGTAACACATCATCCGTGATCAACTCCTTGATCACATTGTACATTATGATGATGTCCTACCGAGTGGGCCCAGAGATACCTCTCCGCTTACACGGAGTGACAAATCCGATCTCGATTCGTGCCAACCCAACAGACACTTTCGGAGATACAGTAGTGCACCTTTATAGTCACCCGCCACGTTGTGACGTTTGGTACACCAAAGTATTCCTACGGTATCCGGAGTTGCACAATCTCATGGTCTAAGGAAATGATACTTGACATTAGAAAAGCTTTAGCATACGAACTACGATCTTTGTGCTAGGCTTAGGATTGGGTCTTGTCCATCACATCATTCTCCTAATGATGTGATCCCGTTATCAATGACATCCAATGTCCATGGTTAGGTAACCATCTATTGATCAACGAGCTAGCCAATAGAGGCTTGCTAGGGACATGGTGTTGTCTATGTATCCACACATGTATTTGAGTTTCCTATCAATACAATTATAGCATGGATAATAAACGATTATCATGAACAAGGAAATATAATAATAACTAATTTATTATTGCCTCTAGGGCATATTTCCAACAGTTTATGTTAAGCAACCTCTCGGATTTGTCAATCCTAAGAAACCTAATCATGTTTACAAACTTCACAAAGCTCTTTATGGTCTTAAACAAGCTCCTAGAGCATGGTATAAATGCTTGACCAAGTTCCTTATTGAAAAAGGCTTTGAAATTGGTAAAATAGATTCTACTCTTTTTACTAAAAGGGTTAATGGAGAACTATTTGTGTGCCAACTTTATGTTGATGATATTATATTTGGTTCGACTAACCCTCATTTTAGTGAAAAGTTTGGAAAGCTAATGTCGTAGAAGTTTGAGATGTCTATGATGAGTGAACTCAAATTCTTCCTCGGTTTGCAAATCAAACAAACTAAGGAAGGTACCTTTGTCTCTCAAACAAAGTACACCAAGGACTTATTCAAGAAGTTCAATATGCAAGAATGCAAAGGTATGACTACACCCATGCCTACTAGTGGACATCTTGATTTGACCAAAGATGGTGAACCGGTTGATCAAAAAGTTTACCGCTCTATGATTGCTTCATTATTATATCTATGTGCCTCTCGTCCCGACATTATGCTAAGTGTGTGCATGTGTGCACGATATCAAGCGGCACCTAAAGAATGTCATCTTAAGGCCGTGAAAAGGATAGTGAGATACTTAATACATACACCAAATTTTGGCATTTGGTATCCCAAGAGGTCTTCTTTTGATCTTGTTGGCTACTCCGATTCGGACTATGCTGGAGACAAGGTTGATAGAAAGTCCACTTCAGGTACTTGTCAATTTCTTGGTAGATCTCTTGTGTCTTGGTCCTCCAAGAAACAAAACTCGTATCCTTATCCACCTTGAAGCGGAATACATTGCCGCTGGTTCATGTTGTGCTCAATTACTTTGGATGACCCAAACTCTTAAGGATTACGGGATATATGTGAAACATGTTCCATTGCTATGTGACAATGAAAGTGCTATTAAGATTGCTCATAATCCTGTGCAACATTCTCGAACTAAGCATATTGAAGTTCGTCATCATTTCATTCGAGATCATGTTGCCAAAGGGGACATTAATCTTAAGCATGTTCGCACCGATAAGCAACTAGCGGATATATTTACCATACTGCTTGATGAGAAAGTGTTTTGCAGGTTAAGAGGTGAATTGAACATCATTGATGCTTCAAATTTGGAGTAGGAACTCCATCTTGATACATGCAAGGCATGAGCCTATGACTAATCCTTGATATTTCTCTTATGATGATTATCATATGTCTTGGATATATTTGCACCCTTGCATGCTATCTAACCCCTGTAGGTACTTGGATGAATCTAAATCCATGAGACTGCAACTCACTCACATCTTGAGCAATCTCTACATCACCAAGTCTCTATACGATGGTGGTTGAAGTCAAGGAAGCAAAAACCTCTAAAATATATCCTTTGACTCATTCTATGTTAAATTCTATAATTGTCATTTTGGATACACAAGTGCTCTTCCTTGCAAGACTAACCCATGTAGGTAGATGAACTCAAATTCCAAGTGGTGCTCCCAACTCTTGATGAGCTACATCAACCTTGAGCAACCCACACAAGTTCAACTACATGATCAAGATCAACACCACCACCCAAGGTATGTTATTCCATCTTAGAGAAGATTTACTCCAAGACATGGGATAAAGCAACTCAACAAGATGTGAATACATCAAGATGCTTTAACGAAAAATGGTAACCCCAATTTGAGCTTAAACGATGAGTATGACCTATGATCAAGTGATCTCACTTGACTCCTAAGTCAATATACTCTAACATAGGTGACTTTGTCGCCGACCAATTCTAGATGAAGATCTTGTGCATTTCTCCGTGCTCTTGCATTTGTGTTTCCCTTGTGCATAGGTAACTTCATCTAGATCTTGTCTTTTTTTTCTTTTTGTTCTGCTTTTTCTGCATCCAATTCATTGCAAATCTGTCAGCTAATTCCTTGCAAATCCTTGTGAGATCTTATTTTTCTAGTGAGCTGAGGTGACAAGTGGTTTCACTGTGATGAACTCGGTCTCACCGGTCTGATGCCTTTGGTCCAACCGAATCCTCTCGGTACAACTGAACCATAAAACTCGGTGTCACCGATTTCGCCACAGGAAAACCAGCTTGCCACTTATTCCTGCATTCTTTTTGCTCCAGCTCCACTCAGTGATTCTTGTCCTCTACCAGCATCATATTAGACATGCTGCTTTGCTCTGTGACTCAAGGACCAACCCATTTGTATCACATGTCCAGAAGAGCCCTTCTTGGAAATTGATGTCAAAGGGGGAGAGAGAGATCACATCAAAGCTTAATCTTTCCTATAGGGGGAGAAAAAGAGAATACTCAGGGGGAGAGAGTTTCTCAACAAGGAGAAAGTAATATCACATCAAAGACCCCAGATGCTTGGTGTTCAAGAGGAGAGAAGTTACATGTCTTTAAGAGGGGAAAGACATGCTCATAGTTGATCATATTTGTTTACTTGCATTTGCTCTGATTTTCTGTTCCCTATCTTCTCCCAGTATCCCATGCTAGATTCAGGGGGCGTAAGACATCTAAGGGAAGGAAATCCTTGAATTCATTGCATATCTTTACCTTTGGGGACATGTCTAGATCCAATGTGGTACTCTGTACTCACTCTCTACATGTCATCCCAGTCTTGGTTCTCTTGTAGTTTCTTTAGTTTGCTCTGGCTAGTAGGTGTATCTGTGTTATCTAACCTTGTTTACGCAGGTTCATCACTTCCTAAGCTAACTCAAGACCACAAGGTAAGTATATGCATTATAGTCATGTGTATGAGAAATTCTTGTTGATGTACATACTGTTTGAAAGAAGGACTCATGAACATGAAGGTACATTTCTCATATTCACACCATTTGCTCTGATGCATACAGCCAAGATACATGTAACACATTGCTTGCTCTGTCATGTTTATGCATTCACATGCTCCTATATTCCATATTCACATGATTGCATACATGTAAGGGGAGCCTATGCATGTTACATGTCTTTCCAAAGCTTTACTTACTATTCTCTATATCTTTATCTAAAGCTTTGATGTATGTTGTCATCAATTACCAAAAAGGAGGAGATTGAAAGCACAAGTGCTCCCTAGGTGGTTTTGGTAATTAATGTCAACATATCTCTTGTTGGACTAACACCTTTACCTAGTATGTTTCAGATAAGTTCAACAATGAAGTGGCATGGACTAGAGGATGTGGAACCCCTTCAAGATGCTAAGGACAAAAGGATTGGCTCAAGCTCAAAGCTCAAGACTCTACATTTTCTATTTTAGTGATCCAAGATCACATTGAGTCTTTAGGAAAATCCAATACTATCAAGGAGGGATGAGGTGTTGCTTAATGAGGCTCTTGCTCAAAGTGCTTAGTGATATGCTCCAAAGCCCTCAACTACTTTCTCACATCCACCTTTGACCTAAACCAAAAGTCAAACTCGGCCCCATCGATTCTTTCCATCTGGCGCCACCGAGTTCAGAGGTCATAGCCACTGCCACAAACCCTAGGCAAATCGGTCTCACCGATAGGGATCTCGGTCTCACCGAGATGGGATTTCAATCTCTGTGTATGGATCTATTACCAAAATCGGTCTCACCGAGTTTGCATAATTGGTCCTACCGAGATTGCAATGTAAACTCTCTGTTACCTGTTCGTAACATTTCCATCTCACCGAAATGAGCGAATCGGTCCCAGCAAGTTTACCTGACCAACTCTCTGGTTAGCTTGTTACCAAAATCGGTCTCACCGAGTTTGTGTAATCGGTCTCACCGAGATTATGTTATTCCCTAACCCTAACCACATCGGTCCTACCGAGTTGTATGTCGGTCCCACCGAAAATCCTAACGGTCACTAGATTTGCTAAATCGGTCCGACCGAGTTTATTAATTCGGTCCCACCGAGTTTGGCAAGTTGTGTGTAACGGTTAGATTTTGTGTGGAGGCTATATATACCCCTCCACCTCCTCTTCATTCGTGGAGAGAGCCATCAGAACATGCCTACACTTCCAATACATATTTTCTGAGAGAGAACCACCTACACTTGTGTTGAGGTCAAGATATTCCATTCCAACCACATAAATCTTGATATCTAGCCTTCCCCAAGTTGCTTTCCACTCAAATCTTCTTTCCACCAAATCCACATCCTCTGAGAGAGAGTTGAGTGTTGGGGAGACTATCATTTGAAGCACAAGAGCAAGGAGTTCATCATCAACACACAATTTGTTACTTCTTGGAGAGTGGTGTCTCCTAGATTGGCTAGGTGTCACTTGGGAGCCTCCGACAAGATTGTGGAGTTGAACCAAGGAGTTTGTAAGGGCAAGGAGATCGCCTACTTCGTGAAGATCTACCCTAGTGAGGCAAGTCCTTCGTGGGCGACGGCCATGGTGGGATAGACAAGGTTGCTTCTTCGTGGACCCTTCATGGGTGGAGCCCTCCGTGGACTCGCGCAACCGTTACCCTTCGTGGGTTGAAGTCTCCATCGACGTGGATGTACGATAGCACCACCTACCGGAACCACGGATAAAAAATTTCCGTGTCTCCAAATTGCGTTTGCACACTCCAATTCCATCCTTTTACATTCTTGCAAGCTGCATGCTTTACTTTCCGCTGCTCATATACTCTTGCATGCTTGCTTGATATGTATTGTGTATGTTAAACTTGTGCCAACTCCACTTCAACTTAAAAATATTAAAAAACTACAACTTTTGCCACTTAGTGTCTAATCACCCCCCTCTAGACACCTCTTCTCGATCCTTTCAACATACACAGCAGACAGCTGAGTTTGGGCCTTACTAGTATAATTGTTAGTTAACCTATATACGGACAATTAGCACTTGAATACTTGTATATAATGTTGCGTATTAGTGCTAATATCTGCACTAGATCGTTAGGGGGGCCGATCGTTGGGGGGGGGGGTCTAGCCCCTGCTCGCCCCCTGTCTCCGCCCCTGCCTCAGCCTAGTTGACCTCCACGAAGTGGACGCCTCAGCGGGTCAGTCCCATGCGGAGGCAGAGGGGACGTGGGGCCAGGGGCGGAGTGGCATCCATTTTGCATCATGATTCCTGTTGGGAAACATAGTAGAAAACAAAAAAAATTTGTCCTACGATCAAATCAGGAACACCAACTTCGAGTTGCAGCGGAAAAGGGTCAATGTAGATCATACTTGAAGTCCCTCAAACCGTTCACGAACATTCCCTCAAACTAAAGACCGAAAGCAGGACCTCTCCATAGTTTACAAGTGTACGGTCTTCATGATCCGGCAGCGCTTCGTTGTCCAGAGCTAATCGATGCCAGAGAATTAGAGGGGGAGATGTTGGGGAACATAGTAATTTCAAAAAAATTCCTACGCACACGCAAGATCATGGTGATGCATAGCAACGAGAGGGGAGAGTGTTATCCATGGTCGTACGTCTTCACGGCCTGACCGATCAAGCACCGAAACTACGGCACCTCCGAGTTCTAGCACACGTTCAGCTCGATGACGTTCCCCGAACTCCGATCCAGCAAAGTGTCGGGGAAGAGTTCCGTCAGCACGACAGCGTGGTGACGATCTTGATGTTCTACCGTGCAGGGCTTCACCTAAGCACCGCTACAATAATATCGAGGACTATGGTGGAGGGGGGCACCGCACATGGCTAAGAGATCTCAAGGATCAATTGTTGTGTCTCTAGGGTGCCCCCTGCCCCCGTATATAAAAGAGCAAGGGGGAGGCTGGCCGGCCCTTGCTAGGCGCGCCAGGAGGAGGAGTCCTCCTCCTAGTAGGAGTAGGACTCCCTCTTCCTACTCCTACTAGGAGGGAAAGGAAGGGGAGAGGAGAGAGGAAAGGGGCGCCGCCTCTCCTAATCCAATTTGGACCAGAGGGGGAGGGGGCGCGTGGCCCACCCTGGCTGCCCCTCTCTCTCTCCACTAAGGCCCATAGGGCCCATTACTTCTCCCGGGGGTTCAGTAACCCTCGGACTCCGGTTTTCTCCGAAATCACCCGGAACACTTCCGGTGTCCGAATATAGTCGTCCAATATATCAATCTTTATGTCTCGACCATTTCAAGACTCCTCGTCATGTCCGTGATCACATCCGGGACTCCGAACAACCTTCGGTACATCAAAATATATAAACTCATAATATAACTGTCATCGTAACGTTAAGCGTGCGGACCCTACGGGTTCGAGAACTATGTAGACATGACCTAGAACTGTTTCCAGTCAATAACCAATAGCGGAACCTGGATGCTCATATTGGCTCCTACATATTCTACGAAGATCTTTATCGGTCAAACCGCATAACAACATACGTTGTTCCCTTTTTCATCGGTATGTTACTTGCCCGAGATTCGATCGTCGATATCTCAATACCTAGTTCAATCTCGTTACCGGCAAGTCTCTTTACTCGTTACGTAATGCATCATTCCGTAACTAACTCATTAGTTACATTGCTTGCAAGGCTTATAGTGATGTGCATTACCGAGAGGGCCCAGAGATACCTCTCCGACAATCGGAGTGACAAAACCTAATATCGAAATACGCCAACTCGACATGTACCTTTGGAGACACCTGTAGAGCTCCTTTATAATCACCCAGTTACGTTGTGATGTTTGGTAGCACACAAAGTGTTCCTCCGGTAAACGGGAGTTGCATAATCTCATAGTTATAGGAACTTGTATAAGTCATGAAGAAAGCAATAGCAACATACTAAACGATCAAGTGCTAAGCTAACGGAATGGGTCAAGTCAATCACATCATTCTCCTAATGATGTGATCCCATTAATCAAATGACAACACATGTCTATGGTTAAGAAACATAACCATCTTTGATCAATGAGCTAGTCAAGTAGAGGCATACTAGTGACATTAAGTTTGTCTATGTATTCACACATGTATCATGTTTCCGGTTAATACAATTCTAGCATGAATAATAAAAATTTATCATGATATGAGGAAATAAATTATAACTTTATTATTGCCTCTAGGGCATATTTCCTTGAGGAGATTAGAACCACATTGGGCTTCTAATTACAAGGACTAGAGAGGATTAGATCTAGCTCTAACTGGATCAACTAGAACTAGACCTAGACAACTAGAGGAGGCTCCAAAACTTGTGTCTCCCAAGGGCCAAATCCTCAAGTATATATTGGTTGGAGAAGAGGGAGGAGGCGACACAAGGGGGAAGGGTCGGCTAAGAGGATGGGGAGTTACCCTCCAATTCGGCCTCCCCTAACAAGCTATGGGCGTCCCAAGTGTTATCGGGCCCTGCTAGGGCCCAATAACTCTCCACCACTTGGTCTTTTAAATATATTTTGTCCCGTTGATATATTAATAATTATAAAAGCCTAATAATCATTATTAGTGTTGAAAAAAATGTCCTGGAGGCAATAATATTGTATTATTATATTTCCATATTCATAGTTAAGTGTTTAGATTTCATATTATAACTGCTATGATCCTGAAATATGCGATTCAGTGGAATACTCACATGCATGTGTGGAATGATAAACGGTTAAATAAAAGGTTCTTAGTCTCGCCTGTAGGATTAGCTCAAGTCACTACAAGAAACCTGTTAATACATGATGGTCCTCATCCGTCATGCATCAATGCAAATCTGTCATCGGTGCCCATCGATGATGGATTTCATATCGCGTCATAATTTGACATCAGGCCTTCCATGACAGTCCTTGTCCGTCATGGATCTTCCCCCAAGCCCACCCAGCCCAAACTAGGCCCAACCATTCACTTGTACAGCGAGGTGCTATACAAACAGTTTTTAACCCCTTTCCGTGATGGGGTTCAGAACAGTCACCTAGTGAGAGACTGCGATAGGGGGGGTCCTTTCCACACGACTGAAAGTGCAACTATCCCTAGGTGATTTTGGTAATTCACAACAACATATAGCTCAATGAGCTAATGCTATTCCAAGACTATTATTTCAGGAAAGCTCAATGAATGGCATGGCATGGATGATGAAAGTGGATCCCTCAAAATACTAAGGACAAAGGATTGGCTCAAGCTCAAAAGCTCAAGACTCTTCATTTTACATTTTAGTGATCCAAGATCACATTGAGTCTATAGGAAAAGCCAATACTATCAAGAAGGGATGAGGTGTTACTTAATGAGCCTCTTGCTTCATGTGCTTAGTGATATGCTCCAAAACCCTCAACTACTTTCCCACATCCACATATGACCTAAATCTAAAGCCAAAATCGGTCACACCGATTCTTTCTATCCGGCGCCAGCGATTCCAAAAGTCATAGCCACTGCCACAAACCCTAAGCAAATCGTTCTTACCGATAGGGATCTCGGTCTCACCGAGATGGGGTTGCAATCTCTCTGTTTCCCTTCATAACGTTTCGGTCTAACCGAAGTGAGCGATCGGTCCCACCGAGATTGCAATGTAAACTCTCTGTTTCCTTTTGTAACATTTGGTCTCACCGAAAAGAGCAAATCGGTCCCACCGAGTTTACGACCAACTCTCCGAAAGCTTATTACCAAAATCGGTCCCACCGAGTTTGAGTAATCGGTTCACCGAGATTACGTTATGCCCTAACCCTAACCATATCGGCCTCACCGAGATGCATGTCATCCACGAAAATCACTAACGGTCACTAGGTTTACTAATTCGGTCCGACCGAGTTTAACTATTCGGTCCCACCGAGTTTGGTAAATTGTGTGTAACGGTTAGATTTTGTGTGGAGGCTATACATACCCCTCCACCTCCTCTTCATTCGTGGAGAGAGCCATCAGAACGAACCTACACTTCCAACTTACCATTTCTAAGAGAGAACCACCTACTCATGTGTTGAGGCCAAGATATTCCATTCCTACCATATGAATCTTGGTCTCTAGCCTTCCCCAAGTTGCTTTCCACTCAAACCCTCTTTCCACCAGATCCAAATCCTATGAGAGAGAGAGTTGAGTGTTGGGGAGACTATCATTTGAAGCACAAGAGCAAGGAGTTCATTATCAACACACCATTTGTTACTTCTTGGAGAGTGGTGTCTCCTAGATTTGCTAGGTGTCACTTGGGAGCCTCCGACAAGATTGTGGAGTTGAACCAAGGAGTTTGTAAGGGCAAGGAGATCGCCTACTTCGTGAAGATCTACCGCTAGTGAGGCAAGTCCTTCGTGGGCGGCGACCATGGTGGGATAGACAAGGTTGCTTCTTCGTGGACCCTTCGTGGGTGGAGCCTCCGTGGACTCATGCAGCCGTTACCCTTCGTGGGTTGAAGTCTCCATCAACGTGGATGTACGATAGCACCACCTATCGGAACCACGACAAAAATATCCGTGTCTCCAATTGCGTTTGAATCCTCCAAACCCTTCCCTTATATTCTTGCAAGTTGCATGCTTTATTTTCCGCTGCCTATATACTCTTTGCATGCTTGCTTGAATTGTGTGACGATTGCTTGACTTGTCCAAGAATAGCTAAAATCTGCCAAACTATAAAATTGGGAAAAGGTTAAGTTTTTATTGGTCAAGTAGTCTAATCACCCCCCTCTAGGCATACTTCAAGGTCCTACAAGTGGTATCAGAGCCTTGGTCTCCATTTGCTTGGATTTCCATAGCTTTTGGTGGTCATAGCCTTGGTTTCACAACCTAGGAGAGTATGGCGTCTAGCGAGGGAAATTATCACCGTAGAGGTCCTTACTTTGATGGTACTAATTTTGCTAGTTGGAAGCATAAGATGAAAATGCATATTCTTGGACATAACCCCGCCGTTTGGGCAATTATTTGTATTGGCTTGCAAGGTGAATTATTTGATGGGAGAGAACCGAACCGTGAAGCTAATGCGAAGAATTGAAGATGTTGCAATACAACGCTCAAGCATGTGACATCATCTTCAACGGATTGTGCCTCAAGAATTCAACAAAATCAGCCATCTTGAGAATGCAAAGGAAATTTGGGATACTTTGATTGATATGCATGAAGGTACCGAGTCCGTCAAGGAATCCAAGTTGGATGTGCTCCAAAGTCAGCTTGACAAGTTCAAAATGAAGGATGGTGAAGGTGTCGCTGAAATGTACTCTAGGCTTGCTCTTATCACAAATGAGATTGCCGGCTTAGGGAGTGAAGAGATGACCGACAAATTCATCATCAAGAAAATCCTAAGAGCATTGGATGGAAAGTATGATACCGTGTGCACATTGATCCAAATGATGCCAAACTACAAAGATCTCAAGCCAACGAAGTCATTGGAAGGATTGTTGCTCATGAGATGTCACTCAAGGATAAGGAGGAACTTCACAACAAGTCAAGTGGTGCTTACAAAGCCTCAAGTGAAGCCCCCACATCATCAAGTGAGAAACCAACCTTCAATGAAGAATTGAGCTTAATGGTGAAGAACTTCAACAAATTCTACAAAAGTAGAAGCAAAGAAAGAAGCTTCAAGTCAAGGTCTTACAATGACAAGAGATCTTCTAGTCGAGAGCGCAATTGCTACAATTGTGGGAGACCCGGACACTACTCCAATGAGTGTACGGCACCCTACAAAAGAAGAGAAGATTCTCCAAGAAGAAGGAGCAAAAGAGAAGAATCACCACCAAGAGAGAGGAGGAGTAGAGATGATCGTTATGAACGAAGACCCTCACGGAGAAGCAAGGATTCGGAAAGGAAGGACAAGTCATCAAAGAGCTACACAAAACGAAGACATCAAGCTCATGTTGGTGAATGGGTATCTGGCTCCGACTCCGACCATCACTCCGAGAGAAGCTATCACTCCGACTCCGAATATACTCAAGATGAAGGTGTTGCCGGTCTAGCACTTGTGTCAACCAACTCCTACGACATATTTGAATCACCAAATGAAGGTGTTGGAAGATGCTTCATGGCCAAAGGTCCTAAGGTAACACATCCCGAGTATATTGATTTTGATGTTGATGAAGATGACTTGCTAGGTGATGATGATTTACTTGTTGACAACTCTAGTGATGAATACTATGATGAAACGTCAATTAATCATGCTAATCAAACAAATGACAATGATAAGGAGAAAATTGAGCTTCGAACTAAAGAACTAAACACTCTTAAGTTGGCTCATGAAACTATCTTCGAAGATCATCGAGAACTTTTAAGGGCTCATGAGAAGTTACGCTTTGAAAAGCTCAATCTTGAGCAAGAGCATGAGTTCTTAAAGGCAATCAATGATGATCTCCACAAGAAAAGTTCTTCCTACATTGCCAAGCGTTTACTCTTATCTACTTACATGCCTCAAGTCAAGTCTAGTAACAAGTACAAGAAAGATACTTCCTCTAGTAGTAACAATAATAATGTCAAATCCAATGTTGTTGCTTCTAGTAGTTCTCTTGATTCCACTAATGATTCTCTTAGCCAAGTTACACTTGAGCATGAAAATAGTTTATTGAAGGAATTATAGAGAAAGGTGTTTACAAGAGCCTTGCGGGAGTAAGCAATTGAGGAAATTGTACGCAAGCAAGGAAGGCACCGGAAGAATCAAGGTGTTGGTTTTGAACGAAAGTTCAACGACAATGGAGTTGAGTGGGAAGAAGATCAATACCCCAAGACAAAGTTTGTTCCTCAACAAGAGAAGTATGATCCTACTTCCTTCAAGGGACACAAGCTCAAGATGATCTTCCACCACAAGACCACAAGAACAAAGGCAAGGACAAGCTTCAACAAGATATTGATGCATTTGAAGAAGCACCTAAAGCCTCGTTTGAGTGGGTCCCCAAGACTACGTCAAGTTCTACTTCATTAAGTACAACTACAACTCCAAGGATTCCCATCAAGATGATGTGGATCCCGAATAAGAAGAACTAGAGAGTTCTTGAGGGTGACTCCGCCAACATTCTTCATTCATATCATTTTGGCAAGAACAAGTGCAATCAACTTTCACATCTTGCACTAGTTCAAGGAGTCACAAACCCTCATGTTGGTAAGGCAAGGGACAAGGTAACCTAATGTTTTCATGGACACCATCTTGTGTGTGCATCACTCTATGTCTATGGATATTCTTGTTTGTTCCTTGTGGAACTAACCCATGTAGGCAAGTTGAAAGTGCAACTCACTCCAAAGGATTGCTCCAAATGATCTACATCAACATTGAGCATCTACATCTTCAACACCTACATGAAGTCATCATCGACAAAACCCAAGGTTAGTTCATCCCTCTAAGGGGGGATCTCACATCTAGGGGGAGCTTAACTCTAAGAATTGAGTCAAAGCAACTCTAATGGTGTGAACACATTAATGCATTATGTAAAAGTGGTAACCCCACTTGAGCTTAAGCGATGAGTATGACCTATGATCAAATGTTCTCATTTGACTCCTAAGTCAATATACTCATATATAGATGCCCTAGTCACCGCCAATTGCTTGATAGTTGCTAAAATTGGTTGTGCATGCTTTTCCACATATTTTAATTGCCATTTATCGTGTGAGCATGTTGGTGCATATTTTACTCATTCAAGGACGTCCACTTGTTGTTTTGCTTGTTTGGATTCTTTTCTTTGTGCCAAGTGGATGGACAAGAATGCCTAAGAACCTTCTTTAGCTATCTATGCTTTTCTCGTCTCAAACTCTATTCATGCTACATCACAAAATTTGATCAAGTTAGATTCGAACCACTCTGTGTGAGGAGCACTCGGAGTCCCCGATTCGTCATAGACTTAAACTTCCAAAACCTCTTAGTGATTCTCGGTCAGACCGATCATTCCATTTCGGTCCTACCGAGATCATCAAGTTGATCTGAGTTTTCAATCTCGGTGCAACCGATTTGAACTTTTCGGTCTCACCGATTTGTCAGAATCGAACACAGTTATGCATCTCGGTGCCACCGAGTTGTTCCACTCGGTCACACCGCAGGATCAAGCTATATATAGCCACGGGCAATTTTTTGAAATTTCTCCAAACCCTTCGCCACAAGCAACAGCTCGCTCTCGCCATCGTGGTCTCCGGATCGTCTCCTCGCCGCCAGCAGCCTCCCGTCGCTGGTCTTCGCGCCGTCAACGGATTTCGTCTCCGCGTTGCCGCCGTAGAAAGGCCACCGCCAAGTTAGGGTATGGACTTGAACTTTGTGCTATCCACGTCGATTCTCGGCACATTGTTTTCATATTGAATCTTGCCACAATTGAAACTCATCTATCCAGCCAAAGTAGTTCATAGATTAGATGTGATTCAAATTTTAGGTTTAGGTTTCATGAAACCATCTCGGACCCACCGAGTTGAAAAACTCGGTCTCACCGATTTGGCTTATGCCATTGCACAAGTGACTCTCGGTCCGACCGAGAATTACTAATCGGTGCAACCGATTTGAGGATTCTGTGAAACCCTAGCGTCTCTCGGTACTAGCGAACTGAAACTCGGTCCAACAGAGATCATCGATTTAGGTTCCAAAACTGCTTCGGTATCACCGAGTTTGAAAATCGGTGGATCCAAATGCTTTCGTGGAAAACTAAGACTGAACTTTTGAGTCATTCTTTGCAAAAACCTCTGCATTTTGTGATGCTCACCTTTTCTATCTCATCTACAACTCTTCACGTGGTCAGCAATCAGCTTTTGCAAGATGTCCGATCAAAGTGATGATGAACAGTCGAGAACAGCAGATGGACTTGAGTGAGGGCACTAGTCCCTCAACTTTAGATGAAGGGAGCAGAAGTACTCCTAGCAACCTGCCTAAGGCTGCAACTAGGAAAAGGAGGAAAAGAACTTCAGATTCAGAGGATGAAGATTATAGAGCTGAGGAAGATGAGGCTATCTCCAAGAAAGTGGTGCTCAAGAAGGAATATGGCTCAAAGAAAGAATGCAAAGCCAGGCATGAAGATCAAAAGGCCTGCAGGAAGACAACCAATGTCCAAAGCCGAGTGTCTTCACAAGCTTTGGAAACCCAACCCAAAGAGCCATTCTTTCAAGGGAAGAAAAGAAAGGAAAGGGTCAAGATGACCATGGCGGAGTTATTGGGAAGCCTTCCATGATGGAAGAAGAAGATGAAATTGCTGCACCAGCTCCAAAGGCACCAAAGCTTATGGGTGATGCAATTAGATCGAGGGCTGCCACATCTAAGCCCAAGGAAGAACCCAAAGCTGTCCCCAAGGCCAAGTCTCAGACCAAAGAGGAATACCAGGAGTATTCCATTCTTTGAGAAGAACAAGGCCCCAAATGCTCGAGGATCTTGATGAGGAAGATGAAGAAGGACAAGTTATGAGGAAGCTCAAGCCCAAGATACTGGACCACAATGATGCCCATCCTGTGGTCGAGGACATGAGAATCGGGAAGGATTGGGTGAGGATATGGAGGATGGAAGATCCATATGCTTCAAGAAGAAGAACTGCTTTGTTGACTACTGTGTTCCACACAAAGGAACAAGCAGGACTTCTATGAAACCATTCTATTGGACAAGAAGCCCATAGTCGTGACATGAGATGGGTCGATTGGAATTTCATGAAGGAGAATGAAGAGCACTATCACAGAGTGCAAGATAGTTTTGTTGGTTGTGGAGTTGCAGATTTTGTTGGGCAAAGCTCACAAATTGGAATGATGAACTTATCATGCAGTTCTACTCCACAACACATTTTACCAGATGGAAGAATTGTTTGATGTCTCAAGGTACAAGGTACCACCATCTGTTGAAGAATGGGCAAAGCTGATAAATGCCCCAGAGGAAAATGAGGATGGCCTAGACATTTATGCAAAGAAGAAGATGCGTCACAATTCAATGGCTCACATGTACAAGGAGATTCCAGACAAGGCATTAGGAACTCACAAGTTTGGATCAGTTCACTTTCATTGTCGTGGTTGCCAACCATAAATTGGATTCTGAGGCACACTTTGTTGCCCAAGTCAGGTGACCATAACATGATCAGAGGGCATGCCATCAACATGTTGCATGTGTTTGATGTGCCACAGAAGTTCAAAGTCATGAGCCTGATCATTGAAACAATCAAGAGGACTACAGCAGATCAGAAGAGGAGCTATGGATATGCACCTCAGATTCAAGAATTAATAAACTAAAAAATGGGCACAGGAAAATATAAGTTGGATAAGGAACACTGTCCACTTTGTCCAGACTTTGAGGACAATGAGGTTGTCATGAATGAAGATGATCCACAATCAGTTCAAGCTCAGGAGAAGAAGGAGAAGGCAAAGAGGGAGAAAGCTGCCAAGATGCCAACTCAAGAGGAGGCATCTGAGTATTTCTTGAAGAACAAGCAGGAGCAGCTCGGATACTTGATAGCATCAACCCTGAGGATTGAGAAGGGATTGGCCACCCTCACTCAAAATCAAGAGAGCTTGAAGAGAATCATAGAACAAAAGTTCTATAACTTAGACGTGAAAGTAACTGAGATTCAGTCTGCAGTGGAGGAACTACAAGATGACATGTAGGAGAGGAAGGGCAAAACAACAACTGATGCATTTGCCAGAGTGCCTAGAGCCCAGAGGTCATCTGCTGTGCCAGTTTCTGACACAAGAGCAACTTCATCTGCACCAGCTACAGCCTCGGTGCCACCAGCTCCAAAGATCTACATCAGCTCCAGCTCCATCTACTTCAATCAAGCTTTCGTCCTCGGCGTTATCCGGACTCCACCACCTGAAGATCAAGCCTGAGAGTCGATCTAGCACTATGCATTTTCTATGAACTTTTTTGTAACTTGTTGCCAAAGGGGGAGAAAAATGTATAGATCATAGGCTTCGAGAGAGAGAGAGAGAGAGTGTTGCTTTTGTTCTCTCTTGCTTTATTTGGTGGGTTTTCAAACTCTGTTTGCTTTTGGTTGAGATACTATGCTTGTGAGACATTGATGATCATGTGTTTGATCATAAGCTACACTTATGCATGTTTGATGATATTATCCTATCTATCTTATGTGATCACTCACTATGCTTGGTGATGAGTGCATGTATTCATTGTTTATTATTTTGAGCGCTCCACCAAGATGTATGTGACATGGAAGAGTAACCCATGAGCCTAATTCATTGTGCATTTGCAGTCCAAAGCAAATCTAAAACTATGCACAAATTTAGGGGGAGCTCTTGCTTATCACATACTTCTCAAAGCGACGATGTTATTTAAATTTTATTATCATTTGTCAAAGCTTTGATCTATATGTTGTCATCAATTACCAAAAAGGGGGAGATTGAAAGTGCAACTATCCCTAGGTGGTTTTGGTAATTCATAACAACATATAGCTCATTGAGCTAATGCTATTCCAAGACTATTATTTCAGGAAAGCTCAATGAATGGCATGGCATGGATGATGAAAGTGGATCCCTCAAAATACTAAGGACAAAGGATTGGCTCAAGCTCAAAAGCTCAAGACTCTTCATTTTACATTTTAGTGATCCAAGATCACATTGAGTCTATAGGAAAAGCCAATACTATCAAGAAGGGATGAGGTGTTGCTTAATGAGCCTCTTGCTTCATGTGCTTAGTGATATGCTCCAAAACCCTCAACTACTTTCCCACATCCACATATGACCTAAATCTAAAGCCAAAATCAGTCACACCGATTCTTTCTATCCGGCGCCACCGATTCCAAAAGTCATAGCCACTGCCACAAACCCTAAGCAAATCGGTCTTACCGATAGGGATCTCGGTCTCATCGAGATGGGGTTGCAATCTCTCTGCTTCCCTTCGAACGCTTTGGTCTAACCAAAGTGAGCGATCGGTCCCACCGAGATTGCAATGTAAACTCTCTGCTTCCTTTTGTAACATTTCGTCTCACCGAAAAGAGCAAATCGGTCCCACCGAGTTTACCTGACCAACTCTCTGGAAAGCTTATTACCAAAATCGGTCCCACCGAGTTTGAGTAATCGGTCTTACCGAGATTACGTTATGCCCTAACCCTAACCATATCGGCCTCACCGAGATGCATGTCAGTCCCACCGAAAATCACTAACGGTCACTAGGTTTACTAATTCGGTCCGACCGAGTTTAACTATTCGGTCCCACCGAGTTTGGTAAATTGTGTGTAATGGTTAGATTTTGTGTGGAGGCTATATATACCCTCCACCTCCTCTTCATTCGTGGAGAGAGCCATCAGAACGAACCTACACTTCCAACTTACTATTTCTGAGAGAGAACCACCTACTCATGTGTTGAGGCCAAGATATTCCATTCCTACCATATGAATCTTGATCTCTAGCCTTCCCCAAGTTGCTTTCCACTCAAACCCTCTTTCCACCAGATCCAAATCCTATGAGAGAGAGTTGAGTGTTGGGGAGACTATCATTTGAAGCACAAGAGCAAGGAGTTCATTATCAACACACCATTTGTTACTTCTTGGAGAGTGGTGTCTCCTAGATTGGCTAGGTGTCACTTGGGAGCCTCCAACAAGATTGTGGAGTTGAACCAAGGAGTTTGTAAGGGCAAGGAGATCGCCTACTTCGTGAAGATCTACCGCTAGTGAGGCAAGTCCTTTCTGGGCGACGGCCATGGTGGGATAGACAAGGTTGCTTCTTCGTGGACCCTTCGTGGGTGGAGCCCTCCGTGGACTCGCACAGCCGTTACCCTTCGTGGGTTGAAGTCTCCATCAACGTGGATGTACGATAGCACCACCTATCGGAACCACGACAAAAGCATCCGTGTCTCCAATTGCGTTTGAATCCTCCAAACCCTTCCCCTTATATTCTTGCAAGTTGCATGCTTTATTTTCCGCTGCCTATATACTCTTTGCATGCTTGCTTGAATTGTGCGATGATTGCTTGACTTGTTCTAAAATAGCTAAAATCTGCCAAACTATAAAATTGGGAAAATGTTAAGTTTTTATTGGTCAAGTAGTCTAATCACCCCCCCTCTAGACATACTTCAAGGTCCTACAACGACCCAGAAACCATTGGGGGTATGCCCTCCTGGCACACACACGCTCGGCAAAATGAGGTCGTGTGCGACTGGCGAGCGACCAAATACGGTTATACGTACAGTAGTGCTAAAAAATACAATTATATAGACGAAATCGTTTCTGGTCGTAAGTACATCCCACACAGTCAGTCCCCGCTAAACGTATCCGTTCATATATACATCCCACACAGTCGCTCCAAGGAAAACGTTTGCGCAAGGTGGCCTAACGCAAACAGTTTTCAAGAGAATGTCGTGTGTGATTGTTCATTGATCCAACACGGTTTATTTCTAGAAACTATGTGTGTTGCCTGAGGTCATCGCCCACGGTGTTTTCTCAATAACCATTTGCAATAGGAAAACCAATTAGCAGGCTAATTGCTGAAAGTGCGTTATATCGACTAGAGGGGGGTGAATAGGCGATTTTTATGAATTCTTCACTAAGGAATTTGCGGGTGAGGAAATTCCTTAGCGAAGAACTACTAGCAGCGGAATAAGTACTCAAAGGTAAACATAACAGAACACAAGCATGGTCATCATGATGAAATGAAGACAAGCACAGAGTACAGAAAGCGTAAACACAGGATTGCACAGGATGAAGACAAACAGACTAAAGAAATTGAACTGAGGGAATTGAGAAAGTCTTCAATCAAAGTCTTCAAATATAGATATGAACAAGCACACAACAACTGAAATGAAGAAATGAAAGAGTTGAGGAAATAGAACCAGTAAGCTTGGTGAAGACAATGATTTGGTAGAACAGTTCCAACTGCTGTCTCAGTTGTACATCTGGTTGGAGCGGCTAGGTATTTAAACCTGAGGACACACAGTCCCGGACACACAGTCCTCACTGTATTCTCCTTGAGCTAAGGTCACACAGACCTCACGCAATCAGTCATGGTAAGTCTTTAGGTGACTTCCGACCTTCACAAACTCGGTCACTCGGCAATCCACAATTCCTCTTAGATGCTCTATACCATGATGCCTAACCGTCTGGAAGAAGCACAGTCTTCAAAGGTAACAAGCATCGGATCCACGCAGGATCAATCTCTTCAGTGATGCTCAATCACTTTGGGTTTGTAGGTGTTTGGGTTTGGGTTTTCCTCACTCGATGATTTTCACTCAAAGTCCCGGAGGATGGGATGCTCTCAAATGACAAGTGTCGGTTTCTCTCGGAGCAGCCAACCAGCTAGTGGTTGTAGGGGCGGCTATTTATAGCCTAGGAGCAGCCCGACATGATAAGACATAAATTCCTTCAATGATATGACCGTTAGGTGGGTAGATATTTTGGGACAGTGGCAGCAGTAGAACAATGGAATTTTGAGTATCAAATACCTCGTGGCTATCATGTTCCTCATCAGATAGGCAATCCAGACTGGCGAATTCCTAACTCCTCGGCCGAATAAATTCTCAGAGACCGGAAGAACTTCGTCTCACATCAAGAATATGACTGAATCTGTATGTGATTTCCAATGGCTTCACTCAAGGGATTGGTAGGTGTAGGATTTTGAGTTGAGCATCATATGGAAATTTTTCCTTAGTATTTCCTCGACCCCCTTTAACAGTACGGTGTTTCCTATGACTTAAGAAATTGAAAATGAAACTATGAAAACAAAAGTCTTCACGCTTCATGTTCCTAGAATGAATACCAAGTCTTCAAGGTCACACCAATTTCTTCACTTTCAAAGTCTTCAGAAAGTCTTCCGAAATCCAAAGTCGTCAGTCGAAGAACTTCATTTTTAGGGGTCGACTTTCTCTGTAAATATCAAACTCCTCATAGACTTATAGTCCTGTGTACACTCATAAACACATTAGACCCTTAACCTATAAGTCTTCAATACACCAAAATCACTAAGGGGCACTAGATGCACTTACAATCTCCCCATTTTTGGTGATTGATGACAATATATGTTAAGTTTTCAACGAGGATAAACATATGAAGTGTAAATACTGATATTGAGGAATTTGATTGCAAGATATAGAAGAACTCCCCCTGAAGATGTGCATGTGAGGAATTTGCTTTTGAAGCAATGCACACTTGAAGAGTAGAATCATGGAGGTCTCCCCCTATATCTTGTAATTCATACACGCATTTGACATATAATATGAAGAATTTGAAATGCATGATGAAATATGGTGACTGATGTAATTCAACATGCGTGCATTAACATTAACGAGGAATAAGCATGCAGAAAATCTCAGCAAAAGTATCAGGCCACCATAGAGTTTAAGTTTACAACTCGATCCAGCAAAGTCATCAGAAGAACGAGAGTTGTTACTTAGAAAAAATGCCCATATAGATAGACCCGCTTGAAGACTAACTCAAAATTTCCCCCCTTTGTCATCGAGTGACCAAAAGGATCGAAAATGAGGACTAACGCCCCTGAAGAATATCAAGTTGATGAAGGAGCGCCAACGTTGTTGGGGTCGTTTGTTGATGTAGGGTCTGCCGCAGTGTCGTCCAAGTCTTCATACTCGTCGGTGTCGCGTGATGAAGAATACGAGCTGGCCACCAAGGAAGGAACCTTGACCTTCTTGTATTTCTTCGGTGGAGGAGCGGACCAGTCAAAATCTTCCTTGAGACCCATTTTCTTCAGATCTTCTTTGCTATAAACATGAGACAGAACAACCCAGGTACGGTTGAAGGTTTCATGGAGGTAGTAATGGTTTTTCTTCACTGCATTATGGGTAGCAGTCATGCTGTGAAGAATTGAACCAAACCGACGCTTGACCCATTTGTGATTGCGATCAACCTTCTGGTGAAGACCGAGGAGAAGCTCACGATAAGTCATCACCCTGGGAGCTGTGCCTTGAGGATTTTGCTTGGGTGCGTTGGCGGCAGAGTCATGAGTGGCAGAGTAATCATTGGTGGAATAAGATGCAGCCTTGCGAAATTGACCATCCAATGGACGAATGCCTTCATCAACAACAGCAGAAGCCTTGCCCTTGTCATCAGCTGAGGAAAATGTCCGTTTGAGGACTTCAGTCGGGGGCAAGTAACCGCAATGGTTCAGTGTATCAGCTTTGTAGTTGAGTGAAGACCTTGATCTGATGAATCTCGTAATCCACGGAGCATAAGGCTTCAACTCAAACAGTGACATTGCGACATTGGCCAGAGTCCTCATGAAGAAATCATGGAAGTTGACGGGAACGCCATGCATGATATTGAAAAGCAGATTCTTCATGATGCCAACGACTTCTTCTTCATTCGAGTCGTGGCCCTTGATAGGACTCAATGTCTCCGTTAGAATGCGATAGACAGTCCGAGGCACATATAGTAATTCCTTCACGAGGAATTTTGTTCTTGGGGTCTGACCTGGCTTCAATGGCTTCATCAGCACTTGCATATAGTGGTTTGTAAGCTCAGGCTCTTGGTACATGCAACGAGCAACTTGAAGGGGAGGACTGAGAGGCAAAGCACGAAGCAATTCAGTAGCCGGTGCCTTATAGTGAGTATTTTCAGACATCCTGTCCAGCACCCAGGAGTTCACATCTTCAGAGTCTCCGGTGATGTGCAGAGTTGCATAGAATTGAAGAATGAGTTCTTCATTCCAACGTCGTGAAGAACACTGAGGACTGGCACGAAGCACGACAGAGATTCCATATCCACGTGAGGAATGTGCTCATGATCAAAGACTTTGTCTTTGTTGAACAGCACTGAGGAATAGAAATTTTCCTGGCTGGCAGTCCAGAAATGCCTCTTCCTAATGCGAGCAGAGTCATAGGGGTTGTAACCAGTGAAGAATATGTGCTCGTCGAAGAAATCATCAACTTTGAATTTTTGCTTCCTTGAGAATGGATCCTTTGGCTTGGGTTGAGGAGTGTCAGTCAGTTGCATCACAACCTCAGGAATCACAATCTCAGGTTCTTTGGGCTGAGGAATTTCTGGTTCCTCTTTAGTGGCAGTCTGCGTCTTCAAAGATTCAGCAACAACAGTTTCTTCAGCACTAGTGGCTGGAATTTCTTAATGAGCAGATGCAGTGGGTTGATTTTCTTCAGAGCCCATTTGAACAGTCTGTGCTGGGGACTGAGGGATTTGTTGCAATGGCGTGAACAGAGGGGAGTTTGGATGCTGACTATCCCAAAAATCATCATTCATCAATGGAGTAGTATTCCCAATGTCCACGTCAGAATTTTGTTCATCCAATTCCTCAACGCCGGCCTCTTCAGCTGTGAACTGAGGCATGGGCGGGGAGACAATTGGAGTTGAAGGGATTGCGTCCGCTTCAATTTCGTCATCCATCTGCTCTGAGGAAGCAGCAGAGGGAATGTCTTCATCGGATTCACTTGGAATCACATAATCTTCATCAAAAGGGACGATTTCCTTTGATGGCATGCTGGAAACAGGAACAACATCAATTGGATTTTCAAATGAGCTGGTCAATTTCTTCATCTTCTTGAGTCAAGAATCTGATGAAGTCGATGCTTTCCTTTTCCTCATCGCCGCACGCCTGCAGCCTTGGTCTTCACATCCGATGCGAGATGGAGGGATCGGAGTTGGGGTAGGTGCAGGAGGACAGAGGAATTTGGTTGAATTTCTTCAGCACAACCGATGCAGCTTGCCTCGACTTCTTCATTTTCTTCAGGCGCACCACTAGTGGATGCCCTGGCAATTTCTTCAATGGCTAGAATGCAGTCATCAGCCCTGGAACTCACATTTTCTTCAGCAGCCTGATTTTCATCAGCGTGTCTTTGGCGTTTTCCGTTGGTTGAGCAGATGCTTGACTTGAGGAATTTCTGGTTGCGATGGAGCTGCAACCTTTGAAGTGAATTTCTCAGTCAGTTTTACAAACCTGACCTTGGCTCTTTGCTAATCAGCATAGTAAGCATTGAAGTCATGGCTGAGGCCTTTCATTTCAGCCTGGATCTTCACTAGTTCTTCCGTTGTCATAGAGACAATGTTTTTCTTCAGAAAGCGCTCCTTTCTGTACTGAGCTTTCTTCAGCTGCCTTGCCTTCTCAAATTTCCATTTCTCTTCTTTAATAAAGGCAGTCAAAACATGACTTTGACCAGGAGTGAGGTTCATCTCTGGCAAAGGAGTGTTGGGATCCTTGTGCTAGAGATCGATGTAGTCTAGGATCATCTTAGGATCCAAAAGCAGTGGCACATTGCTTCCTTTGACTCTAGCGGCCTTGACTTGTTTGTCTCTGATGATTTCGGCTAGTTCATCATCATCAGTCTCATCATCATCAGAGGGCACTTGGAAAGCAACCTGCTTCTTGTGAGGACTTGGTCGATGTCACGCCCAAGATGCGACCCTATCCTAAAGGAACTCGAAGGTCCCACCAAGGATAGAAGCGCATCTTGAAGACGCTTTTGCAAGGTGGATATCATTACATCAACATTACATAATAGTGGGGATACATCCAAGACATACAATGTCACATGAATACAACAATACAACATACAAGATCAACATCCGACTACGGATGAATCATAAATAGAAACTCAAACAATATCCACCCTGCTAGCCCAGGCTACCTATCCCCTGATCGAAGAAGCAGAAGAAGAACTCCAAAAACACAAGTAACATCACTCTCGCGTCATGATCATCGCATAAACCTGTACCTGCAACTGTTGGTGTAGTAAACTGTGAGCCACGAGGACTCAGCAATCCCATTACCATGGGTATCAAGACTAGCAAAGCTTAATGGGAAAGTAAGGGGTAAGGTGGTGAGGTTGCAGCAGCGACTAAGCATATATGGTGGCTAACCAACGCAAATAAGAGCGAGAAGAGAGCAAGCGGAATGGTCGTGAAGCTAGCAATGATCAAGAAGTGATCCTGAACTCCTACTTACGTCAGACATAACCCAGAAACCGTGTTCTCCTCTCGATCCACCCCGAAAAGAGACACTCACGGTTACACACACGGTTGGTGTATTTTAGAAGAGTTTACTTCAAGTTTACTACAACCGGATATTAACAAATTCCCATCTGCCACATAACGGCGGGCACGACTTTCGGAAGTTCAAACCCTGCAGGGGTGTCCCAACTTAGCCCATGATAAGCTCTCGCGATCAACGAAGGATATTCCTTCTCCTCGGGAAGACCCGATCAGTCTCGGAATCCCGGCTACAAGACATTTCGACAGTAATAAAACAAGACCAGCAAAGCCGCCCGATCGTACCGACAATCCCGATAGGAGCTGCACATATCTCGCTCAGGCAACACCGGATGAGACATCCTACGAGTAAAACCAGACCTCGAGTTTCCCGAGGGGCCATGATCTACTCGGTTCGGGCCAACACTTAGACAAGCATTGGCCGGGGGGCTTAATAAAGATGACCCTTGGGTTAATTACTCCCAAGGGAAAATAGGTGGTGGTGAGGCAAATGGTAAAACCAAGGTTGGGCCTTCTGGAGGAGTCTTATTCAAAGCGAATCGTCAAGGGGTCCCATAAATCACCCAACCGTTAGGGATGCAAAATCTGGGAACACAATACTGATATGACGGAAACTAGGGCGGCAAGAGTGGAACAAAACACCAGGCATAAGGCCGAGCCTTCCACCCTTTACCAAGTATATAGATGCATTAATTAAATAAGAGATATTGTGATATCCCAACATAAACATAATCCAACATGAAGCAATCTTCATCTTCACCTGCAACTAGCAATGCTATAAGAGGGGCTGAGCAAAGCGGTAACATAGCCAAACAACGGTTGCTGGGAAGGGTGACAATGGTTAGAGGTTCATGGCAAATTGGGAAGCTTGAGCAGCAAGTGATAGGTAGCGCAGCATAGCGAACGAACGAAGCATCTAGCATAGCAATGATAGTAATGAGATCCAAGGTGACGGTCATCTTGCCTGAAATCCCGCTAGGAAGAAGAACGAGTCCGTGAAGAAGGTGAAGCCACGAAGACGAACCAAGAGTAGACGAACGAATCCTCACGATCGCAACGAAACGGGAACTATCGAGAAGAAGCACACAACATAGTAAACACACCACACATAGACAAGACATGATGCACAACAAGCATGATGCATGACAAAGCTAGATGATTCTACTCATGGCAAGAGATGATGCAAACAATAACAACACATCAAGGCAAGTTTAAATGAGGCCGGAAACAACATAGAACAATTCCGGTAAGTCCTCATATGCAAATTTCGAAATTGGTCCAGATCTGAATAAACCTTAAGTTTAAGTTGTTAAACAGCAAGTTAAGATGCACCAAGATGATATACACGTAATTCTAGTCAAGTTACATATAAAGTTCATTAGATTCGGAGCTACGGCCTAGAAGATATGAGCAAAACAAGTTAAACATGGCATTGGTGCAAAATGCATACAAACATCAAGCAAACACCTCAAATCAAGGATGCAACATGATAATATGAAACTACATGCAATTATAAGCAAGTTTCATATAGAGCACACTCAAAACGGAGCAACGGTTCAACACATACACCCTATACAAGTCATGACAACAATCTGTCCAAAACAGCAACTAGGCATATTGCAAGCATCAAAACACTATGCTACAGCATCTCAACGTGAAAACAAAAGGCATGGGCATGAAATAAACGTAAAGCATAACAAAACATGAACACTGAGCTATCTCCAGAAATCACTAAAACATGCTCAAAAAGACATGGCAAGATTGCAAATACTAACAGTTTCAGACTTATCAGGAAATAACATCAGGTTGCAATGTTTAGAGCTATCAAACAACATGCTACAGGAACTTAACATGGCAAAAAAAGGAATGGAATGAATCTACGAATTTCATAGAACAAAAGTCCTTTACTGACCATGAGCCAAAAGGGCACAGAAAATATGATGGCACCCATGTAAACATAGCAAGTTATATTACAGATTCATACATGGCAGGAACAACAATAAGTAGGCATGTTGGTGAGCTTGAAGCACTCACCACAGAGCAATACATGGCATGGCAAGGCAACTCACAGTAAGAAGACATGTTTATGAAGCTAAGCATGGCAAGAGAAAGTTCATAGAGTGCATGGATCACTAACACCAATCATGGCAAAATTGAACTTAATGTTAACAGGCTGACAGCAACATTATTTAGCAATTTGAGAGCAAGATTACAACAAGCTACAGCAGGCTATAAATGCAACCAGGGGCATGGATGGATAGGGCATAACATGTAGAACAAAACATATTTAGTGAACATCTCCAGATTATGCATAGAATGACTAGTAGCAGCAGGTTTACATGGCAACAAAATATAACAGAATCAGCCTAGCAAAACAGCAACAGCAAGTACCCTACTTAACAAGTTTGATGCACTCACTACAAGACCCACAAAAATACATGGATGTCACCACTGTGAAGATGGCATGACATAGCACAAAACACATGTAGAGCTCATGCTCATAAGATGCACACATCAAATGCAACAAAAATGACAAATCATCAAGTTATAACAGTTTCAGCAGGTTAACATCATATAGCACTCTTGCAACGAAGATACAGGCATCAAGATGGACTCAAATGAACACGATGCAATGGAACAAAAGGTAAAGCATCTCGTTATGAACATTTTGACATATTACACGCACAAAACGAAGCAGTATGCAGAGAGTTATGGCATCTTGAACATGGCATGATAATGTCAAATCTCAGGGACTTGGGGATTTCGGGGTCAACCTCCAGTTTTGCACGGACTTCGAGGCGGCGGCGGATCTCGCCGGATCTTCGCCGGAGATGGAGAAGAAGGGGGCCGGAGAGGCGGGGAGGCTCGCCGGAGGAGGGGACGGCTGGATCCGGCCCTCCCGTGGCCGGATCTGGCAGGAGCCGCGCCGAGGAGCGGCGGGGGCGCTACGGCGGAGCTCGGCCCAGCTCTGGCTGCCATGGGGCTGACGCCGGCGAGGTGGCGGGCTTGGCGCTGGGGACGGCGGCTGGAGAAGAAGGGCGGCGGCGAGGCGAGGCGCCAGGAGGCGCTTGCGGCATGGGCGGGCGGAGGGGTCGGCGGCGCTGTGTCTGGCGCCATGGGTGGCGGCGGAGCGATCCGCGGGCGGGTCGGCGGTCCGGCGGCGGCGGGCAACGGCGCGGCGGCGCGGCTGGGGCTGCGCTCTGGTTCCATGATGGCTCCATGGGCGGGCGGCGCTGGGCTGGCGGCGGAGGCCACGTGGCAGGCGGCGATAGGCGCGGGGCGGCGGCGCGAGCTTCGTCCGGCCCGGGACGGACATGTCCGGTGGGCGAGAGAGGAAAAGATCTAGGGTTTGGGGGATTCATCCGCGAAATTGGACGAGGAGCACATATTTATAGGTAGAGGGAGCTAGGAGAGTCCAAATGAGGTGCGGTTTTCGGCCACGCGATCGTGATCGAACGACCGAGAGCATGGAGAGGAGTTTGCTGGGTTTTGGGCCACTTTGGAAGGGGTGTTGGGCTGCAACACCAAGAGGGCTTCTACGGTTACCCGGTTAACCGTTGGGGTATCAAACGACCTCCAAATGGCACGAAACTTGACAGGCGGTCTACCGGTGGTATACCAAGGCCGCTTGGCAAACCTCGGGCCATTCCGAGAAATTTTAACACCCGCACACAACGAGAGACAAAAGGGGAACGCCGAAGGACATAGGAGTGTCGGATTGCAAAATGGACAACGGGGAAAATGCTCGGATGCATGAGACGAACACGTATGCATAATGAGATGCACATGATGACATGATATGAAATGCAGATGAAGACATGGCAAAATGCAACACACAAGCAAATGACATGGCAACTACGGCGAATAACTGATGGACACCTGGCGCATCGAATCCGGGGCGTTACAGTCGAGGACCTCGTCCAGCAGCAGACTTTTTCTTCAGCAGAGAGGGGCCAGCTGAGGAACTTGGAGCAGCTGAGGAACTCGCAGAGGCTCCTGAGGCAATAGATATGCCTGCAGTCCTTTGGCATGTGGCGAGATGCACAGGTGCTGAGGATTTAGTTGGAGCAGCCGAGGATTTTGGCGGAGGAGCTGAGGACTTTGGAGGAGCAGGAGCAGTTTGAGGAGCTGGCCGTGAGGGCTTTGAGGAATCTGGCCGTGAGGGCATTGCTGAGGAACTTGGCCTATGCGCAGGCTTCTTTGCCATGGCCTTCTTTGGCTTGACAGTAGAGGCCTCAGCAGAGGCAGCAGCAGCAACAGAATCTTCGTTGAATTTCCTCACTGCTTCTTTGGCTTGTCTAGCCAACTTGGCCTGGCGCTTGGCCCATTCATCAGGATAATCCTCACCACGCTTGAGGCTGGTGGGATCTGCTTCTTGGCCAGGTGCCAACGGAGGTCTTGGGCATGGAGGATTGAGTGCGAATTTCTTCATGTACTTGGGAGTAACATACCTGTACTCCCTCCACTCTCTTTCCCATCTCCTCTCTATCTTTTGAATGCACACCTTACGCTGATTTTTATCCTCCTCAGGGGGTGTGCTGTACCCAACATAGATGTCCTCAGGTATTTCAAAAGCAGTGTTGACCTCAGGCCTCTTTCCTCCTTTCTGTGGCTTCTTTCCATCAGCCATTTTCTTCAGATGAGGAATTTGAACAATAGAATTCTCTAAAGATGTATGCAACTTCTCTTCGAGGAACGCTGCAAATGAGTTAAGTTGATGAGAACCTAGCGATTCAGCAGCTGACATGAGTACCTGTGAAAAGAGTATAGTTGCGAGGAATTTGGAGAGGTCATATGCGTTCTTAGAAGGTTTTGAAAAAAAGAACAAGTTTGAGGAATTTGACCAGATGAGTCTTGAAGAATTTCACTAAGCGTTCTTTGTCTTAGGTTCCAGAGTTGTATAGATTGAGAATCCACACAATTGAGGAATCTTGAAGAAAAATATAGCTTAGAGAAATGAATCAAGAGCAGATGATATGTGAGGTGTTTAGAGTGTGAAGAATTTGAAGAATAAAACACCTTTGAGGATTTTGAAGAAATCATTTGAATCAAAGAGGGCAGTAAAAGTAACTTTTAATTACCCTGGATGAAGAACACGACGAACTGGGAAGTGGAAATGTGAAGTTCGTCTGTGCAGATCTTCCACGCCCTAACTTGGCAGAGGAAGACGGCTACGGCGGCGGCGGAGGGAAGAAATCCGCGGCCGGCGCGAGTACGGCGGCGACGAGGTCGAGGCAGTGAAGCTCCTCCTCACCGGTGACGATGAAGTAGCGGCGGCGCTAGGGTTTGATAAGCTCGAGCTGGAGTGAGGTCGAGCGGAGTAAAGGAGAAGTGAGGAAGGGGAGGGGTATTTATAGCCATGGTGAAAAACTGTTCGCCCGAAGAATTTGGACGAACGTGCCCTTGACCCTTCTTATTCGCTTGACATGTGTCACCCATGTACTAAAAAGTAGAGATCGTGTGAGATCGTGGGTGAATAGATAAGTTGTTTCGTGGGATGCGGAACGGTTTGAGCGGCAAAGCCGAAATTTTGGATAAGATAAGTTAAAAGTTCCGTTCGCAAATTCTTCAGCTGTCAAGGACACAGTGAAGATTTTGAACGAGTTTCAAACAGAACACACATGAAGAATTTGTGAATAGATTGGGTTGAGTTTAGCACAGAGGGGGAAAGGTCCGATCACATTCACTTAGGAGAAAAAGCAACTTGAAGAAATAGCAATAAGTGAATGCTGTAGAGGACATAAACTCATATATATATATATATATATATATATATATATATATATATATATATATATATATATATATATATATATATATATATATAGCCAATGAATAAAAACAACGAAAACAGTGAACACAATGCAAAGTTGAAGAATATGAACAACTGAGGAATTTCAAAAATGAGAAAAAAAACTCAAATTGAAGATTTTCAACTTTTGGTGGTGGCGTGACCCACCGTATAAGAATGATGATTTCAGACACCGCGTACAATTGTCGTAGGGTTCTGAGAATCAAATTCTTCGTTAATTTCTTCACACTTAGAGTGTTATTCTTCAATGATTGAAGAAAAACTTTACTTCATGTGTTAATTTTGCATAAGTGTTAGGATGAGTGTCCTTTTCAAAGAACATTCGAAGATTCTACGATATTTAGCTCACACCGCAACTTGCTAAATCTTTCTCATCCAAGGGCTTTGTGAAGATATCGGCTAGCTGTTCTTCAGTCTTCATATGCTCAATAGAAATGTCTCCCTTCAACACATGATCACGAAGAAAATGATGACGAATCTGAATGTGCTTTGTATTCGAGTGCTGAACTGGGTTGTGAGCAATCTTGATGGCACTCTCATTGTCACAGAAGAGAGGCACATTCTTCACGTTGACACTGTAGTCCTTGAGAGTTTGCTTCATCCACAACAATTGAGCACAGCAAGAACCAGCAGCAATGTACTCAGCTTCAGCAGTAGATAGTTATACGCAGTTCTGTTTCTTCGAGGACCAACAAACCAAAGATCGTTCGAGGAAATGACATGTACCAGATGTTGACTTGTGGTCCACACGATCAAAAGCCTAGCCCTTGGGGTACCATAATCCTAGTGTTGGTGTGTGAGCTAGATGTCAAAGAATATGTTTCACAGCCTTATGGCGTGATTCCTTCGGTGTAGCTTGAAATCAGGCACACATGCAAACACTAAGCATAATATCTGGCCTAGATGCACATAAGTACAATAAAGAACCAATCATGGAGCGGTATACCTTTTGATCGAAGTCAATACCATTTTCATCGGTGCACAGATGGCCGTTTGTGGGCATAGGAATTTTGACGCCTTTGCAATCTTGCATGTCGAATTTCCTTAGTACATCCTTGAGGTATTTCTCCTGAGATATGAATATGCCATTGTGCTGTTGACGAATTTGAAGACCTAAGAAGAATTTCAATTCTCCCATCATAGACATTTGATATTCTTCACTCATCATATAGGCAAATTCATCACTGTAACGTTGGTCAGTACAGCCAAAGATAATATCATCAACATATATTTGGCACACAAACAGTTCACCATCATAAGATTTAGTGAAAAGAGTAGGGCCGAGTGAACCGGGTTTGAAGCCTTTCTTCATGAGGAATTCCTTCAAAGTATCATACCATGCCCGAGGGGCCTGCTTGAGGCCATAGAGGGACTTATTGAGTCTAAAGACTTTGTCAGGATTCTTTGGATCTTCAAAACCTGGGGGTTGAGCAACATATACTTCTTCCTCAAGCTTACCATTGAGGAATGCACTTTTCACATCCATTTGATATAAAGTGATATTCATGATGGTTAGCATAAGCAAGTAATATGCGAATAGCCTCAAGTCTAGCAACAGGTGCAAAAGTTTCATCAAAATCAATTCCTTCAACCTGTGTGTAGCCTTGAGCTACAAGCCGAGCCTTATTCCTCAGCACAAGGCCATTTTCATCTTGCTTGTTGCAGTAGATCCACTTTGTGCCAATGATATTGTGCTTGCGAGGATCTAGACGTTTGACCAGTTCCCAGACGTTGTTGAGATCGAACTGATGTAATTCTTATTGCATAGCTTGAATCCACTCAGGCTCCAAAAATGCTTCATCTACCTTAGCGGGCTCTGTGATAGAGACAAAAGCAAAGTGCCCAAAAAAGTTAGATAAATGTGAAGCTCTTGAGAGTGTGAGAGGACCCGGTGCTTCAATGTCATCGATGATCTTCTCAATTTGCACTTCTTTTGCAACGCGAGGATGAGCTGGTTGTCGCTGAGGAATTTGATCAAGATTTTCTTCAAAGATCATTTTCTTCGTGCCTCCTCACCGACGTTCTTCATGTTCGAATGAATTCTTGCAGATTCTTGGTAGGAATGACATCCTCAAGAGCCTTGAACTTGATAGTTTCCTCGGTGCTGGTTAATCTATCACAGAAGGTAGGTGCTCTCTTTGCAGCCATTAGTTTCATTAAATCAAGACACCTACAGTTTCAACAACCTTGTGAAGAATGTTGTTGAAGACTCAGAGGTGTGCGAGTCCTTTCCATAACCAAGCATAAAACCTTCATGTGCTTTCGTGCAAATTTAGAGTTGTGATGAGGATCTCTAATCCAACATTTAGCAATCAAGACTTTGAAATAACTCACATTGGGTTTCTTGTCGTTGAGGAGTTCATAGGCGTCTTCTTGAAGAATTTGTGAAGATATACTGCTGATGATGTGGCACACAAGATCAATTGCATCAATCCGTAAACGACGAGGCGTTTTGTATTCATCAAGCATAGTGCGAGCCATCTCAGCAAGAGTCCTGTTATTGCACTCCACGACGCCATTCTGCTGAGGAGTATAAGGAGCAGATAGCTCATGAGTAATACCAAGTTCATCAAGATAGTCATCAAGACCAGAATTCTTGAACTCAGTTCCATTGTCACTTATGATGTGCTTGATCTTCACACCAAAGTTGGTTGAAGCCCTCGACGAAAATTGTTTGAAGACTTCCTGCACTTCATGTTTGTAAGTAACAATGTGTACCCATGTGTAACGAGAGTAATCATCAGCAATAACAAAGCCATATTGAGATGCATCATTCGAAACTGCAACATAATGATTAGGACCGAAGAGATCCATATGAAGCAATTCAAATGGTCGAGTAGTGGTCATGATAGTCTTCGTTGGACGCTTAGCCTTTGTCATCTTCCCAGCTTCATAGGCTCCGCATAAGTGATCCTTGAGGAATTTGACATTCTCAACGCCAATGACATGCTTCTTCTTTGCAAGCGTGTGCAAATTCCTCATACCTGCATGACCAAGTCGTCGATGCCATAGCCAGCCTTCTGAAGCTTTTGCAAGCAGGCACACGGCTGGTTGTGATCCTGTAGAGAAATCAACAATATACAAGTCTCCTCTCCTAAAGCCTTCGAAGACTTTGGAATTGTCAGCTTCCATGATCACAACACAACGATACTTGCCAAAGACAACAACCATATCAAGATCACAAAGCATTGAGACAGACATGAGGTTGTATCCTAAGGACTCGACAAGCATGACTTTGTCCATGTGTCGATCCTTTGAGATCGCAACCTTACCTAGACCCAATACCTGACTTTTGCCTTTGTCAGCCAAGATGATATGCTTCAGATGCGATGGAGATAAGGGAGCATCCATCAATAGATTCTTGTCACCAGTCATGTGATTCGTACATCCACTATCGAGGACCCACTCAGTGGCTTTGGGTTGATCATCCTGCAGATGAATTAGTGCAGCTTATGAACTCATATACTTCATCAATGAAGAATATGACATCACAATTCATCAGATCAATTTCATCAAGCAATGCAACAGATAGAACAATATGAGGATGTGTGAAATGAAAGTTCATTTCTTCATGATTAGCCCGCGTCCTTTCAGGAACTCTCAGGTCTCCAGCAAATTCTTCAGACATTTACGCACGCCCCGAGAGACGACCCGCATAAGAGATTAGTTCTTTTCTTCACCACCCACATCTCAAGGGGTGGCAAAAGTTCATCACTCATGAGCTCCATATGAGAAAGGTGGCATGGAAGCGGTCCATTTCGCTTCACATAAGAGGAGCTAGGATAAGCATATGAATAAGCAGAGAAATTCTTTGAGGACTTATGAACATAATGGTTTGAAGAATAATGCACATATTCATAGCCCTTAGCTCTTCCCTGCGAAACGGAGGGGTTAGCATGATGATATTCATATGAGGACTTGGATCCTTTTGAGGAATTTGATCCACGTGAGGAATTTGGTCCGTATGAGGACTTGGATCCATATGAAAAATTTGGTCCATATGAAGAATTTGATCTGGGGTTCCTATTCTTCACAGGTGGTGTCATGAGGACATTCACCTGAAGACTTTCAAGACACCTCTTGGGAACCGTTCCTGCAGTTAGTGCCAACATATCTAGCAAATACTTCACCATTCTCATTCTTGAACAGTTTATAGTTGGAGTCAAATGACTCATCAGAAGAATGAGGAGATTCACATGTAAAGCCAGATAGATTAGATGGATCAACTGGAGGTCCCTTTGCAGCAACCCATGAGGTTTTGGGGTACTGCTCAGGCTTCCAATATGTACCATCAGCATTGAGTTTCCTCTCAAAGGCAATACCCTCTTTCCTAGGGTTCCTGTTGAGGATCTGCTTTTTAAACACATCACAAAGAGTCTGATGCCCTTTGAGGCTTTTATACATGCCTGTCATGTACAATTCCTTCATCCCTGCATCATCAGTGATACTAGCAATGTCCTCAGATGAGGAATTAGTGATAGCAAAGACAGTTGAAGAATTTGTAGCATTAGAAGCATTTGAACATTCAGGTGAAGAATTAGCAGATTCACGTTCAATGCATTTCAAACACGGAGGAACAAATTCTTCCTGAGAAGCGCTGATTTGTTGAGCAAGTAATGAATCGCGCTCCTTCTGAAGATCTTCATAACTCACTCTTAGCTTCTCAAGATCTTGCTTTCTTTGAAGAAATTCATAAGAAAGCTTTTCATGATCAGATAAGAGAGTGTTATGATGACCTTGAAGGGTGTCAAACTTAGACTGAAGTCTCTGAAGACTCTCAGCCAAAGCTTTCGACTGATCCATTTCTTCACCCGACATATAATCACTCTTATTTAGCATGTATTGAAATTTTTTCAAAGCTCTTTGTTGTTTACTGGCAAGGGAAGCAAGTTTGACATAGATGGGTCCAAATTCATCACCAGATTCATCATCACTGGATTCAGATAGATAGCATTCAGTTACCTTAGCATCTTTTGCCATAAGGCATGGTGCAGAAGATGATGATTCTGGTTCAAATTTCATCACTTTGTGTGATTCCTTGAAGTCCTCAAACCAAGGATCATGACGGATTCGATGACCTTAATAGACCTCAGAGAGACGGTCCCAGATAAGCTTCGCATGATCGAGATGCATGATGTTCTTGAAATGATTTTGAGACAGACAGGAGCAGATGACGTCCTTCGCCGTGAGGTTGAGAAGAGTGTACTTGCGAATGTCATCAGCTTCCGCCATCTTGCACAGATCGGTAAGACCAATCTCAGTGACGGTCCACAGCTCACTGTTCATAGCCATGAGACGCTTCTTCATCATGGCCTTCCACTTGGGATACTCGTGACCGTCAAAGTGAAGGAAATATGCCCTAGAGGCAATAATAAAGTTATTATTTATTTCCTTATTTCATGATAAATGTTTATTATTCATGCTAGAATTGTATTAACCGGGAACATCATACATGTGTGAATACATAGACAAACATATAGTCACTAGTATGGCTCTACTTGACTAGCTCATTAATCAAAGATGGTTATGTTTCCTAACCATAGACATGTGTTGTTATTTGATTAATGGGATCACATCATTAGGAGAATGATGTGATTGACATGACCCATTCCGTTAGCCTAGCACTTGATCGTTTAGTATATTGCTATTGCTTTCTTCATGACTTATACATGTTCCCGTAACTATAAGATTATGCAACTCCTGTTTACGGAGGAACACTTTGGTGCTACCAAACGCCACAACGAATCGGGTGATTATAAAGGAGTACTACAGTGTATCCAAAGGTACATGTTGGGTTGGCGATTTCGAGATTAGGTTTTGTCACTCCGATTGTCGGAGAGGTATCTCTGGCCCTCTCGGTAATGCACATCACTATAAGCCTTGCAAGCAATGTAGCTAATGAGTTAGTTACGGAATGATGCATTACATAACGAGTAAAGAGACTTGCCAGTAACGAGACTGAACTAGGTATTGGATACCGACGATCAAATTTCGGGCAAGTAACATACCGATGACAAAGGGAACAACGTATGTTGTTATGCGGTTTGACCGATAAAGATCTTCGTAAATATATGTAGGAGCCAATATGGGCATTCAGGTCCCGCTATTGGTTATTGACCGAGAATAGTTCTAGGTCATTTCTACATAGTTCTCGAACCCGTAGGGTCCGCACGCTTAAGGTTTCGATGACAGCTATATTATGAGTTTATGAGTTTTGATGTACCGAAGGAGTTCGGAGTCCCGGATGAGATCGAGGACATGACGAGGAGTCTCGAAATGGTCGAGACGTAAAGATCGATATATTGGACGACTATATTCGGAGTTCGGAAAGGTTCCGAATGATTCGGATATTTTTTGGAGTACCGGAGAGTTACGGGAATTCGCCGGGGAGAAGTATTGGGCCTTATTGGGCCCTGCGGGAAAGAGAGAGGGCTGCCTAGGGCAGGCGCGCGCCCCATGGCCTAGTCCGAATTGACTAGGGGAGGCCGCACCCCTCCTTCCTTCTCTCTTTCCCTTCCTTGTCTCCTACTCCTAATACATGGAAGGACTCCTAGTTGGACTAGAAAGGGGAATCCTACTCCGGTGGGAGTAGGACTCCCATGGCGCGCCCTCCTAGGGCCGGCCTCCTCCTCCCTCCCTCCTTTATATACAGGGGCAGGGGCACCCCATGACACACAAGTTGATCTACGGATCGTTCCTTAGCCGTGTCGGTGCCCTCTCCACCATATTCCACTTGGTCATATCGTCATGAGCTTAGCGAAGCCCCGCGCCGTAGAGTCATATCGTCATGAGCTTAGGCGAAGCCCGCGCCGGTGGAGCATCATCATCGCTACCACGCCGTCGGTTGACGGAACTCATCCCCGACGCTTTGCTGGATCGGAGCCCGGGATCATCATCGAGCTGAACGTGTCTGAACTCGGAGGTGCCGTGCGCTCGGTACTTGGATCGGTCGGATCATGAAGACGACGACTACATCAACAGCGTTGCTATAACGCTTCGCTTATGGTCTACGAGGGTACGTGACATACACTTCTCCTCTCGTTGCTATGCCATCACCATGATCTTGCGTGTGCGAGGAATTTTTTGAAATTACTACGCTCCCCAACAAAGGGTATCGAGCCTGGTTTTATGCGTTGATGTCATATGCACGAGTAGAACACAAGTGAGTTGTGGGCGATATAAGTCATCCGCTTACCAGCATGTCATACTTTGGTTGGCGGTATTGTGAGATGAAGCGCCCGGACCGACATTACGCCAGACGCTTACGCGAGACTGGTTTCACCGCTCGAGCACTCGTTGCTTAAAGGTGACCGCGGGTGTCTGCTCTCTCACTTTAGTTGAACTGAGTGTGGCTACGCCCGGTCCTTGCGAAGGTTAAAACAGCACCAACTTGACAAACTATCGCTGTGGTTTTGATGCGAGGTAAGAACGGTTCTTGCTCAGCCCGTAGCAGCCACGTAAAACTTGCAACAACAAAGTAGAGGACGCCTAACTTGTTTTTGCGGGGCATGTTGTGATGTGATATGGTCAAGACGTGATGCTATATTTTATTGTATGAGATGATCATGTTTTGTAACCGAAGTTATCGGCAATCGGCGAGAGCCATATGGTTGTCGCTTATTGTATGAAATGCAACGCCATGTAATTGCTTTACTTTATCACTAAGCAAGAGCGATAGTCGAGAAGCAATAGTTGGCGAGACGACAACGATGCTACGATGGAGATCAAGGTGTCGCTACCGGTGACGATGGTGATCATGGCGGTGCTTCGAGATGGAGATCACAAGCACAAGATGATGATGGCCATATCATATCACTTATATTGATTGCATGTGATGTTTATCCTTTATGCATCTTATCTTGCTTTGATTGACGGTAGCATTATAAGATGATCTCTCACTAAAATTATCAAGAAGTGTTCTCCCCGAGTATGCACCGCTGCGAAAGTTCTTCGTCTTTGAGACACCACGTGATGATCGGTGTGATAGGCTCTACGCTCAAATACAACGGGTGCAAAACAGTTTGCACGCGAATACTCAGTTAAACTTGACGAGCCTAGCATATAACAGATATGGCCTCGAACACGGAGACCGAAGGTCGAGCGTGAATCATATAGTAGATATGATCAACATATTGATGTTCACCGCTGAAACTACTCCATCTCACGTGACGATCGGACATGGTGTAGTTAATATGGATCACGAATCACTTAGAAGATTAGAGGATGTCTATCTAAGTGGGAGTTCTAAAGTAATATGATTAATTGAACTTAAATTTATCATGAACTTAGTCCTGGTAGTATTTTGCAAATTATGTTGTAGATCAATAGCTCGCATTGTTGCTTTCATATGTTTATTTTGAAATGTTCCTAGAGAAAATTATGTTGAAAAATGTTAGTAGCAATGATGCGGATTGGATCCGTGATATGAGGTTTATCCTCATTGCTGCACAGAAGAATTATGTCCTTAATGCACCGCTAGGTGACAGACCTATTGCAGGAGCAGATGCGGACGTTATGAACGTTTGGCTAGCTCAATATGATGACTACTTGATAGTTTAGTGCACCATGCTTAACGGCTTAGAATCGGGACTTCAAAGACGTTTTGAACGTCACGGACCATATGAGATGTTCCAGGAATTGAAGTTAATATTTCAAGAAAATACCCGAGTTAAGAGATATGAAGTCTCCAACAAGTTCTATAGCTAAAAGATGGAGGAGAATCGCTCAACTAGTGAGCATGTGCTCAGATTGTCTGGGTACTTCAATCGCTTGAATCAAGTGGGAGTTAATCTTCCAGATAAGATAGTGATTGACAGAATTCTTTAGTCACCATCACCAAGTTAGTAGAACTTCGTGATGAACTATAATATGCAAGGGATGACAAAAGTAATTCCCAAACTCTTCGTGATGCTAAAATCGATGGAGGTAGAAATCAAGAAAAACATCAAGTGTTGATGGTAGAAAAGACCACTAGTTTCAAGAAAAGGGCAAAAGGAAGAAGGGGAACTTCAAGAAGAACGTCAAGCAAGTTGCTGCTCAAGTGAAGAAACCCAAGTCTGGTCCTAAGCCTGAGACTAAGTGCTTCTACTGCAAAGGATTGGTCATCGAAGCGGAACTACCCCAAGTATTTGGTGGATAAGAAAGGATGGCAAAGTAAACAAAGGTATATTTGATATACATTTTATTGATGTGTACTTTACTAGTGTTCATAGCAACCCCTCAAGATTTGGTACTAGTTAGGTTGCTAAGATTAGTAACTCAAACGGAGTTGCGAATGAACATAGACTAGTTAAGGGTGAAGTGACGATGAGAGTTGGAAGTAGTTCCAAGATTGATATGATCATCATCGCACACTCCCTATACTTTCGGGATTAGTGTGGAACCTAAATAAGTGTTATTTGGTGTTGAGCATAAATATGATTTGATCATGTTTATTGCAATACAGTTATTCATTTAAGTAAGAGAATAAATTGTTGTTCTGCTTACATGAATAAAACCTTATATGGTTACACACCCAATGAAAATGGTACATTGGATCTCGATCATAGTGATACACATATTCATAATATTGAAACCAAAAGATGTGAAGTTAATAATGATAGTGCAACTTATTTGTGGTAATCGCCGCTTAGGTCATATTGGTGTAAAGCGCATGAAGAAACTCCATCTTGATGGATTTTGGAATCACTTGATTATGAATCATTTGATGCTTGCGAACCGTGCCTTTTGGGCAAGATGACTAAAACTCCGTTCTCCGGAACAATGGAACAAGCTCTCGACTTATTGGAAATAATACATACCGATGTATGCGATCCAATGAGTGTTGATGCTCGTGGCAAGTATCGTTATTTTCGACCTTCACAAGATGATTTGAGCAGATATGGGTATATCTACTTGATGAAACATAAGTCTGAAATAATTGAAAAGTTCAAATAATTTCAGAGTGAAGTGGAAAATCATCGTAACAAGAAAATAAAGTTTCGCGATCCGATCGTGGAGATGAATATTTGAGTTACGAGTTTGGTCTTCATTTGAAACAATGTGAAATAGTTTCGCAACTCACGCCATATGGAACACCACAAGATAATGGTGTGTCCGAAAGTCGAACCGCACTTTATTGGATATAGTGCGATCTATGATGTCTCTTATCGGTTTACCACTATCGCTTTGGGGTTATGCATTAGAGACAGCTGCATTCACGTTTAATAGGGCACCATCTAAATCCGCTGAGGCGACACCGTATGAACTATGGTTTAACAAGTAAACCTAAGCGTCGTTTCTTAAAAGTTTGGAGTTGTGATGCTTATGTGAAAAGTTTTCACCGATAAGCTCGAACCCAAATCGAAGAAGTGCGTCTTCATAGAATACCCAAAGGTAACTATTGGGTACACCTTCTATCACAGATCCGAAGGCAAGTTTTTCGTTGTTAAGATGGATCCTTTCTAGAGAAGAAGTTTCTCTCGAAAGAAGTGAGTGGGAGGAAAGTAGAAATTGATGAGGTAATTGTACCTTCTCCTTATTGGAAAGTAGTTCATCACGTAAATAAGTTCCAAGTGATTCCTACACCAATTAGTGAGGAAGTTAATGATGATGATCATGAAACTTCAGATCAAGTTGCTACCAAACCTCGTGGGTCTTCCAGAGTAAGATCCGCACTGTGAGTGGTACGGTAATCATGTTCGGAAGTCATGTTACTAGACCATGATGAACCTACGAACTATGAGGAAGCGATGATGAGCCCAGTTTCCGCGAAATGGCTTGAGGCCATGAAATCTGAGATAGGATCCATGTATGAGAACAAAGTATGGACTTTGATTGACTTGCTCGATGATCAGCAAGCCATGTTAAATAAATGGATCTTCAAGAGGAAGACGGACACTGATAGTAGTGTTACTATCTACAAAGCTCGACTTGTCACAAAAAGGTTTTCGACAAGTTCAAGGTGTTGACTACAATGAGATTTTCTCAACTGTAGCGATGCTTAAGTCTGTCCGAATCATGTTAAAAATTGCCACATTTTATGAAATCTGGCAAATGGATGTCAAAACTACATTCTTTAATGGATTTATTAAAGAAGAGTTGTATATGATCTAACCGTAAGGTTTTGTCAATCCTAAAGGAGCTAACAAAATGTGCAAGCTTCAAGCGATCCATCTATGGACTGGTGCAAGCATCTCGAGTTGGAATAAACGCTTTGATAGTGTGATCAAAGCATATGGTTTTATATGAGACTTTTGGAGAAGCTTTGTATTTGCAAGAAAATGAGTGGGAGCACTACAAGATTTCGATAAGTATATGTGAATGACATATTGTTGATCGGAAATAATGTAGAATTATTCGCAAAGCATAAAGGAGTATTTGAAAGGAGTTTTTCAAAGAAAGACCTCGGTAAAACTACTTACATATTGAGCATCAAGATCTATTGAGATCAAGACGCTTGATAAGTTTTTTCAATAAGTACATACCTTGTCAAGTTTTGAAGTAGTTCAAAATGGAACAGTCAAAGAAAAGTTCTTGTCTCGTGTTGCAAAGGTGTGAAATTGAGTAAAGACTCAAATCCGACCACGGCAGAAAATAGAAAAGAGAATGAAAGTCATTCCCTATACCTCAGTCATAGGTTCTATAAAGTATGCTATGCTATGTACCGGACCTATTGTATACCTTGCTCTGAATTTGGAAAGGAGTACAATAGTGATCTAGGAGTAGATCATGGACATTGGTCAAGAACATCCTTAGTGAGGACTAAGGAAATATTTCTCGATTATGGAGGTGATAAAAGAGCCCGTCGAAAGAGTTACATCGATGCAAGCTTTTTACACTGATCCAGATGACTCTAAGTCTAAATCTGGATACATATTGAAAGTGGGAGCAATTAGCTAGAGTAGCTCCGTGTAGAGCATTGTAGACATAGAATATTTGCAAAATACATACGGCTCTGAATGTGACAGACCCGTTGACTAAGCTTCTCTCACGAGCAAAACATGATCATACCTTAGTACTCTTTGGGTGTTAATCACATAGCGATGTGAACTAGATTATTGACTCTAGTAAACCCTTTGGGTGTTGGTCACATGACGATGTTAACTATGGGTGTTAATCACATACAGATGTGAATATTAGTGTTGCATCACATGATGATGTGAACTAGATTATTGACTCTAGTGCAAGTGGGAGACTGAAGGAAATATGCCCTAGAGGCAATAATAAAGTTATTATTTATTTCCTTATTTCATGATAAATGTTTATTATTCATGCTAGAATTGTATTAACCGGGAACATAATACATGTGTGAATACATAGACAAACATATAGTCACTAGTATGCCTCTACTTGACTAGCTCATTAATCAAAGATGGTTATGTTTCCTAACCATAGACATGTGTTGTTATTTGATTAATGGGATCACATCATTAGGAGAATGATGTGATTGACATGACCCATTCCGTTAGCCTAGCACTTGATCGCTTAGTATATTGCTATTGCTTTCTTCATGACTTATACATGTTCCCGTAACTATGAGATTATGCAACTCCGTTTACGGAGGAACGCTTTGGTGCTACCAAACGTCACAACGAATCGGGTGATTATAAAGGAGTACTACAGGTGTCTCCAAAGGTACATGTTGGGTTGGCGATTTGAGATTAGGTTTTGTCACTCCGATTGCTGGAGAGGTATCTCTGGCCCTCTCGGTAATGCACATCACTATAAGCCTTGCAAGCAATGTAGCTAATGAGTTAGTTACGGAATGATGCATTAGGTAACGAGTAAAGAGACTTGCCAGTAACGAGACTGAACTAGGTATTGGATACCGACGATCAAATTCGGGCAAGTAACATACCGATGACAAAGGAACAACGATGTTGTTATGCGGTTTGACCGATAAAGATCTTCAGAATATATGTAGGAGCCAATATGGGCATTCAGGTCCCGCTATTGGTTATTGACCGAGAATAGTTCTAGGTCATTTCTACATAGTTCTCGAACCCGTAGGGTCCGTGACGCTTAAGGTTTCGATGATGCTTATATTATGAGTTTATGAGTTTTGATGTACCGAAGGAGTTCAGAGTCCCGGATGAGATCGGGGACATGACGAGGAGTCTCGAAATGGTCGAGACGTAAAGATCGATATATTGGACGACTATATTCGAGTTCGGAAAGGTTCGAATGATTCGGATATTTTTCGAGTACCGGAGAGTTACGGAATTCGCCGGGAGAAGTATTGGGCCTTATTGGGCCCTGCAGGGAAAGAGAGAGGGCTGCCTAGGGCAGGCGCGCTCCCCATGGCCTAGTCCGAATTGGACTAGGGGAGGCCGCACCCCTCCTTCCTTCCCTTCTCTCTTCCCTTCCTTGTCTCCTACTCCTAATACATGGAAGGACTCCTAGTTGGACTAGGAAAGGGGGAATCCTACTCCCGGTGGGAGTAGGACTCCCCATGGCGCGCCCTCCTAGGGCCGGCCTCCTCCTCCCTCCCTCCTTTATATACAGGGCAGGGGCACCCCATGACACACAAGTTGATCTACGGATCGTTCCTTAGCCGTGTCGGTGCCCTCTCCACCATATTCCACTTGGTCATATCGTCATGAGCTTAAGCGAAGCCCTGCGCCGACAGAGTCATATCGTCATGAGCTTAGGCGAAGCCCTCGCGCCGTGGAGCATCATCATCGCCACCACGCCGTCGGTCGACGGAACTCATCCCCGACGCTTTCTGGATCGGAGCCCGGGATCATCATCGAGCTGAACGTGTGCTGAACTCGGAGGTGCCGTGCGTTCGGTACTTGGATCGGTCGGATCGTGAAGACGTACGACTACATCAACCGCGTTGCTATAACTCTTCCGCTTACGGTCTACGAGGGTACGTAGACATACACTCTCCCCTCTCGTTGCTATGCCATCACCATGATCTTGCGTGTGCGTAGGAATTTTTTTGAAATTACTACGTTCCCCAACACAAAGATGGGGCAAGACACAGTCTTCATTCCTGTGGTCGACATAACCAAAACTCCAGGCGGTTAAACCAAAATCACACAGAACAAGGGAGTACCTTGCTCTGATACCAATTGAATGTGCGTTATATCGACTAGAGGGTGTGAATAAGTGATTTTTATGAATTCTTCACCGAGGAATTTGTGGGTGAGGAAATTCCTTAGCGAAGAACTACTAGCAGCGGAATAAGTACTCAAAGGTAAACATAACAGAACACAAGCATGGTCATCATGATGAAATGAAGACAAGCACAGAGTACAGAAAGCGTAAACACATGATTGCACAGGATGAAGACAAACAGACTGAAGAAATTGAACTGAGGAATTGAGAAAGTCTTCAATCAAAGTCTTCAAACACAGATATGAACAAGCACACAACAACTGAAATGAGGAAATGAAAGAGTTGAGGAAATAGAACCAGTAAGCTTGGTGAAGACAATGATTTGGTAGACCAGTTCCAATTGTTGTCTCAGCTATACATCTGGTTGGAGCGGCTAGGTATTTAAACCTAAGGACACACAGTCCCGGGCACACAGTCCTCACCGTATTCTCCTTGAGCTAAGGTCACACAGACCTCGCCCAATCACTCGTGGTAAGTCTTCAGGTGACTTCCGACCTTCACAAACTCGGTCACTCGGCAATCCACAATTCCTCTTGGATGCTCTAGACCATGACGCCTAACCGTCTAGAAGAAGCACAGTCTTCAAAGGTAACAAGCGCCGATCCACATGAGATCAATCTCTTGATGATGCTCAATCACTTTGGGTTTGTAGGTGTTTGGGTTTGGGTTTTCCTCACTCGATGATTTTCGCCAAAGTCCCGGAGGATGGGATGCGCCAAATGACAAGTGTCGGTTTCTCTCGGAGCAGCCAACCAGCTAGTGGTTGTAGGGGCGGCTATTTATAGCCTAGGGAGCAGCCCGACATGATAGGACATAAATGCCCTTCAATGATATGACCGTTAGGTGGGTAGATATTTTGGGACAGGTGGTGCGCGTACACGACAACAAATGGAATTTTGAGTATCAAATACCTCGTGGCTATCATGTTCCTCACTGTAGGCAATCTGCCTTTGGCGAATTCCTAACTCCTCGGTCGAACAAATTCCTCAGAGACCGGAAGAACTTCGTCTCACATCCAAGAATATGACTGAATCAGTATGAGATTTCCAATGGCTTCACTCGAAGGGATTGGTAGGTGTAGGATTTTGAGTTGAGCATCACATGGAAAATTTTCCTTAGTATAGCACATTATTGTGCAATTGCAGGAACCATTCTAATATTTAGGTTTTTAACAATTTGGTCTTGCACATGTAGGTCCTGCTGCCAGAGGTTTTGACCCACTGTTCGACCCTTTTTGCATATGGGGAGATGAGTTGTCCTTGAATATCAATCAAGTCAAGAAACTCAGAAAGATTGTTAGGATAAAGAAATTAGCGACAAAAAACAACAAAATCTTTGTCTACACAATGAAGAAGACATCAATTCACTACAAGATGGTACTAACTATTATACCTTGCCTTTTTTATTCCTTTGCCCCATTTCCAATATAGAGAAGATATTTATGCACATCCTTGTTTTCAGGCCTTTCCAAAGCAGTTCACTGATGATTACCTCTCAAACCACCTCTATGGTCAGGAGGCGAGGAAGGTTTTCCATACACCACCCACGGTTCAATATTGAAGTGTTCCTGAAGAGGATGAAGGATGGATGGTCAATCATCCACAGGCACTGGCCTAAAGTTGCAAAGACCTTCAACATGAATGAAGGCTCAATATTCGCCTTCCGCTTCAGAAGTTTTCCAGATGAGATGCATCTGTCTATGTACCGTCTATGATGCTAATTTCTAAAGGTTCTAGATGTTGCATGTGAAACTTGGTGCTGGTGCAGTTGTGTAATGGGGTAGCTGAGTGCTAAAGCTATATCACGTTGTAATCGGATGTATTTCAATTATGAAATCATGCTTCCTTAATATGGAAATGAAATATATTATGTGCTTAATATGAATGTCAATAAGATTAATAAATGGATTATTAATAATAGGGCAATTGTAAGTGCATCTAGTGCCCCTTAGTGATTTTGGTGTATTGAAGACTTATAGGTTAAGGGTCTAATGTTTATGAGTGTACACAGGACTATAAGTCTATGAGGAGTTTGATATTTACAGAGAAAGTCGACCCCTAAAAATGAAGTTCTTCGACTGACGACTTTGGATTTCTGAAGACTTTGAAAGTGAAGAAATTGGTGTGACCTTGAAGACTTGGTATTCATTCGAGGAACATGAAGCGTGAAGACTTTTGTTTTCGTAGTTTCATTTTCTATTTCTTAAGTCATAGGAAACACCGCACTGTTAAAGGGGCTCGAGAAAAGACAACGGACCATGCACGTGCTAACCTTGATTGTAAACCTCAGTGCTTCCCATTGTTTCCTGTAGGACCTTGAAGTATGTCTAGAGGGGGGGGTGATTAGACTACTTGACCAATTACAAACTTGACCTTTTCCCAATTTTAGACTTTGGCAGATTTTAGCTATCTTTGCACAAGTCAAGCAATCTTCACACAATTCAAGCAAGCATGCAAAGAGTATATGAGCAGCGGAATGTAAAGCATGCAACTTGCAAGAATGTAAAGGGAAGGGTTTTGGAGGATTCAAACGCAATTGGAGACACGGATGTTTTTTTGTCGTGGTTCCGATAGGTGGTGCTATCGTACATCCACATTTATGGAGACTTCAACCCACGAAGGGTAACGGTTGCGTGAGTCCACGGAGGGCTCCACCCACGAAGGGTCCACGAAGAAGCAACCTTGTCTACCCCACCATGGCTGTCGCCCACGAAGGACTTGCCTCACTAGCGGTAGATCTTCACGAAGTAGGAGATCTCCTTGCCCTTACAAACTCCTTGGTTCAACTCCACAATCTTGTCGGAGGCTCCCAAGTGACACCTAGACAATCTAGGAGACACCACTCTCCAAGAAGTAACAAATGGTGTGTTGATGATGAACTCCTTGCTCTTGTGCTTCAAATGATAGTCTCCCCAACACTCAACTCTCTCTCGTGGGATTTGGATCTGGTGGAAAGAAGATTTGAGTGGAAAGCAACTTGGGAAGGCTAGAGATCAAGATTCATATGGTAGGAATGGAATATCTTGGCCTCAACACATGAGTAGGTGATTCTCTCTTAGAACTGGTAAGTTGGAAGTGTAGGTTTGTTCTGATAGCTCTCTCCACGAATGAAGAGGAGGTGGAGGGGTATATATAGCCTCCACACAAAATCTAACTGTTACACACAATTTACCAAACTCGGTGGGACCGAATCAACAAACTCGGTCGGACCGATTCAGTAAACCTAGTGACCGTTAGTGATTTCGGTGGGACCGACATGCAAATCGGTAGGACCGATATGGTTAGGGTTAGGGCATAACGTAATCTCGGTGAGACCAATTACACAAACTCGGTGAGACCGATTTTGGTAATTAGCTAACCAGAGAGTTGGTCAGGTAAACTCGATGGGACCGATTTGCTATTTTCAGTGAGACCGAAATGTTACGAAAGGGAAACAGAGAGTTTACATTGCAATCTCGGTGGGACCGATCGCTCACTTCGGTTAGACCGAAATGTTATGAAGGGAAACAGAGAGATTACAATCCCATCTCGGTGAGACCGAGATCCCTATCGGTGAGACCGATTTGCCTAGGGTTTGTGGCAGTGGCTATGACATTTGAACTCGGTGGCGCCGGATAGAAAGAATCGATGGGGCCGAGTTTGACTTTGGGTTTAGGTCATATGTGGATGTGAGAAAGTAGTTGAGGGTTCTTGGAGCATATCACTAAGCACTTGAAGCAAGAGGCTCATTAAGCAACACCTCATCCCTCCTTGATAGTATTGGCTTTTCCTATAGACTCAATGTGATCTTGGATCACTAAAATGTAAAATGTAGAGTCTTGAGCTTTTGGGCTTGAGCCAATCCTTTGTCCTTAACATTTTGAGGGATCCACTTTCATCATCCATGCCATGCCATTCATTGAGCTTTTCCTGAAATATTTGTCTTGGAATAGCATTAGCTCAATGAGCTGTATGTTGTTATGAATTACCAAAACCACCTAGGGATAGTTGCACTTTCAGTCTCCCCCTTTTTGGTAATTGATGACAACATATAGATCAAAGCTTCAACAAATGATAATAACATTGAAAAACATCGTCGCTTTGAGAAGTATGTGATAAGCTAGAGCTCCCCCTAAATTTGTGCATAATTTAAGATTTGCTTTGGACTGCAAATGCACAAGGAATTAGGCTCATGGGTTACTCTTCCATGTCACATACATCTTGGTGGAGCGCTCAAAATAATAAAGATTGAATACATGCACTCATCACCAAGCAAAGTGAATGATCACATAAGGATAAGTAAGATAATATCATCTAACAAGCATAAGTGTAGCTTATGATCAAACACATGATCATCAATGTCTCACAGATAATAGCATAGTATCTCAAGCAATCAAAAGCAAACAAAGTTCAACCAAGAAGACACGAGAGAACAAAGCAAACTCTCTCTCTCTCTCTCTCTCTCTCTCTCAGCCTATGATCTATACATTTTTCTCCCCCTTTGGCAACAAGTTACCAAAAAGTTCCTAGAAAATGCATAGTACTATATCGTCTCTCAGGCTGGGTCTTCAGTTGGTGGTGTAGAGATGGCTCCTTGGACGAAGACTTCAGTGGATGTGGAAGGAGCTGAAGGAGTTGGTGTAGGAGCTGGTTGCACTGGAGCTGTAGCTGGTGTAGATGAAGTAACTCTGGTGTCTGTTACTGGCTCTGCAGCTGATCTCTGAGCTCGAGGCACTCTGGAAAATGCATCAGTGGTTGTTCTGCCCTTCCTCTCCTGCATGTCATCCCGTAGCTGCTCCACAACTGACTGAATCTTAGTTACTTTGAATCTAAATCATAGAATTTTGTTCCATGATTCTTTCGAGTGCTCTCCTGGTTTTGAGTTAGGTGGCCAACCCTTCTCAATCCTCGAGTTGATGCTATCAAGTAACCAAGCTGGTCCTGCTTGCTCTTCAAAAATTACTCAGATGCCTCCTCTTGAGTTGGCATCTTGGCAGCCTTCTCTTTCTTTGCTTTCTCCTTCTTCTCTTGAGCTTGTACCGATGATGGTTCATTCTCATTCATCACAACTTGATTGTCCTCAAAGTCTGGATAGAGAACAAAGTGTTCCTTATCCAACAGATATTTTCCTATGCCCATCTTTGAGTTAATCAACTCCTGAATTTGTGGGGCATATCCACAACTTCTCTTTTGGTCTGCTGCTGTCCTCTTGATAGTCTCAACTATGAGGCTCATGACCTTGAATTTCTGTGGCACATCGAATATGTGTAGCAAATTAATTGCATGCCCTCTGATCATGTTGTGGTCACGTGACTTGGGCAAAAGAGTGTGCCTTAAGATCCAGTTGATCGTAGGTAGCCCTGACAGAAGAAAATGGACTGACCCAAACTTGAAGGTTTCAAGGGCTTCGTCTGGGATCTCCTTGTACATTTGTGACATAGAATTGTGATCCATCTTTTTCTTGGCATAAACGTCCAAGTCATCTTTACTCTCCTTTGGGGCAATGATCAGATTGGCCCATTCCTCAATAGTTGATTGATATCTCGTACCTTCAGACATCCAAACAATTCTGCCATCTGAATAGAAATGTGCTGTGGAGTAGAATTGCATAATGAGCTCATCATTCCAGTTTGTGAGCTTCGCCCAACAAAATCTGCAACTCCACACTTTTCAAGCTGTCATATACTCCTGGATAATGTTCTTCATTCTCCTTCATGTAGGTCCAGTCGACCCACCTCATATCACACACTACTGGTTTCTTGTCCAACAAGATTGTCTCATAGAAATCCTGCTGTTCCTTTGTGTGGAACATGTAATCAACAACAGTCCTTCTCCTGGTGGCATATGGATCTGACTCTCTCCATAGCCTCAACCCTGAATCTCTCCTGATCTTCATGTTCTCAGCCACAGGATGAGCATCGTTGTGGTCTGGAATCTTGGGTTTGAGCTTCCTCAGGACTTGTCCTTCATCATCTTCCTCAGCAACAACATCAGACACTGGGGCCTTGTTCTTTTCAGCAGCTGGTATACTCCTAGTATTCCTCTTTGTTGCACTCTTGGGCTTGAGGCAGCTTTGGGTGCATCTTTGGGCTTTGATGTTGCAGCCCCTGACCTTATAGCATCACCCATCAGCTTTTGTGCCTTGGGTGCTAGTGCAGCAACCTCTTCTTCCTCTTCTTCTTCCATCATGGAAGGCTTTCCAATCACTCTGGCCATGGTCTTCTTGACCCTTTCCTTCCTTTTCTTTCCTTCTGCAACATGCTCTTTGGGTTGGGATTCCAAAGATGCTTGAGTGGAGGCTCGCTTTAGACATGGGTTGTCTTCCTGCTTGGCCTTTTGATCTTCATCCCGACTTAACTGCAGGTGAGCTGTACTCCTTCTTGAGCACTTTCTTCTTTGAAATAGCCTCATCCTCATCGCCACGTAATCCTCATCCTCGATTCTAAGGTTCTCTTCTTCCTTGTCTGGTGGCAGCTTTGGGCAAATTCTTTGGGAGTGCTTACCTTCCTTCATCTCGAGCTCTTTGGAGGGACTAGTGCCCTCACTCATGTGAATCTGCTCGCTTCTGCTCGACTATCACTTTGGTCTGACATGCTGCAAACACTGACTGCTGACCCTATGAATAGTTATAGATGAGATAGAGTGGATGAGCATCACAGAATGCAGAGATTTTTGCAAAAGAATGATTCAAAAACTTAGTTTTACTTTTCCGTAGGAAGCATTTCGGATCAACCGTTTTTCAAACTCGGTGATACCGAAGCAGTTTTGGAACCTAAACTAGTGAACTCGGTCAGACCGAGTCACAATTCGGTGGCACCGAGTCTGCTAGGGTTTCACAAAGTTTTAAAATCGGTCACACCGATTAGCAATTCTCGGTCAGACCGAGAGTTACTAGTGCAATGGCGTTAGCCGAATCGGTGGGACCGAGTTTTTCAACTCGGTGGGTCCGAGATGGTTTCGGCGGAAACCTAACCCTAAATTTTCAAATCGCATATATTCTAAGGATTGTTTTGACTGGAAAGAGGTGTTTCAATCGTGGCAAGAATCATAATGAACACAATGTGCTGAGAATCAGACGAGGATAGCACTGTGATCGAGTTCATACCCTAGTTCGGCGATGAACTCGCTATGGCGACAACGGCGGAGATGAAATCCGTCGAGGGCGGCGGAGACCAGCGACAGGAGGTGGCTGACGACGAAGTCGACGATCCGGAGACCTAGAAGGCAGAGCGAGCTATGCGCGAGCGAAGAGGTTTGGAGAAAGTTTTCCAAAATTTTGCCCGTGTGAATATATAGCCCGACACTGTCGGTGTGACCGAGTGGAACGACTCGGTGGCACCGAGATGCATAACTGTTGACAGTTACAACAACTCGGTGTGACCGAAAAGTTCAAATCGGTTGCACCGAGATTGAAAACCTAGATCGACTTAGTGATCTCGGTATGACCGAAATGGAAGAATCGGTCAGACCGAAAAGCACAAAGAAGTTTTGGAAGTTTAAGTCTGTGATTTAATCGGGGACTCGAAAGTGCTCCTCACACGAGTGGTTCGAATCTGACTTGATCAAATTTTGTGATGTAGCATGAATAGAGTTTGAGACGAGAAAAGCATAGATAGCTAGAGAAGGTTCTTAGGCATTCTTGTCCATCCACTAGGCCAAAGAAAAGGAAACCAATCAATCAAAACAGCAGGTGGATGTCCTCGAATGAGTAAAATATGCAACCAACATGCTCACACAATGAAATGACAAATGAAATATGTGGCAAAGCATGCACAAACAATTCTAGCATCTATCAAACAATTGGCGATGACTAGGTCATCTATATACGAGTATATTGACTTAGGAGTCAAATGATAACATTTGATCATAGGTCATACTCATCGTTTAAGCTCAAGTGGGGTTACCACTTTTACATAATGCATTGATGTGTTCACATCATTAGAGTTGCTTTGACTCAATTCTTAGAGTTAAGCTCCCCCTAGATGTGAGATCCCCCCTTAGAGGGATGAACTAACCTTGGGTTTTGTCGATGATGAATTCATGTAGATGTTGAAGATGTGGATGCTCAATGTTGATGTAGTAGGACCTTTTGGAGCAACCCTTTGGAGTGAGTTGCACTTTCAATACCTACATGGGTTAGTCCCACAAGGAACAAACAAGAATATCCATAGACATAGAGTGATGCACACACGAGATGATGTCCATGAAAACATTAGGTTACCTTGTCCCTTGCCTTACCAACATGAGGGTTTTGTGACTCAACTCCATTGGCATTGAACTTTCGTTCAAAACCAACACCTTGATTCTTCCGGTGCCTTCCTTGCTTGCGTACAATTTCCTCGAATTGCTTACTTCCGGCAAGGCTCTTGTAAACACCTTTCTCTATAATTCCCTTCAATAAGCTATTTTCTTGTTCAAGTGTAACTTGGCTAAGATAATCATTAGTGGAGTCAAGAGAACTACTAGAAGCAACAATATTGGATTTAGCATTATTATTGTTACTACTAGAGGAAGGATCTGTAAGTGCATCTAGTGCCCCTTAGTGATTTTGGTGTATTGAAGACTTATAGGTTAAGCAACTAATGCGTTTGTGAGTGTACACAGGTCTATAAGTCTATGAGGAGTTTGATATTTACAGTGAAAGTCGACCCCTAAAAATGAATTTCTTCAATCAAGAATTTGATATTCAAGACTTTCAAGACTTTGAAAGTGAAGAAATTGGTGTGACCTTGAAGACTTGGTATTCATTTGAGGAACATGAAGCGTGAAGACTTTTGTTTTCGTAGTTTCATTTTCTCTTTCTTGAGTCATAGGAAACACCGTCATCGTTAAAGGGGTCGAGGAAATACTAAGGAGAAATTTCCATTTGATGCTCAACTCAAAATCCTCACCTACCAATCCTTCGAGTGAAGCCTTTGAAATCTCATACAGCTTCAGTCAATTTCTTGAAAGGATGAGACGAAGCTCTTCCGTCACCGAGGAATTTGTTTCGATCGAGGAGTTAGGAATTCGCCGGTCGTAATTGCCTACGATGAGGAACATGATAGCCCCGAGGAATTTGATATTCCAATTTCCGACCGTTCTGTGTCTTCTTGGCCACTGTCCCCAAAATATCTCCACCTAACGATCATATCATTGAAGGGCATTTATGTCTTATCATGTCGGGCTGCTCCCTAGGCTATAAATAGCCGCCCCTACAACCACTAGTTGGTTGGCTGCTCGAGAGAACTTGACACTTGTCATTTGAGAGCAACCCATCCTCCGAGGACTTTGAGTGAAAATCATCAAGTGAGGAAAACCCAAAGTGAGGAAAACCCAAAACCAAACCCCAACAAACCCAAAGTGATTGAGCATCATCAAGAAATTGATCCAGCGTGGATCCGACGCTTTTACCTTTGAAGACTGTGCTTCTTCCAGACGGTTAGGCGCCACGGTCTAGAGCATCCAAGAGGAATTGTGGATCGCCGAGTGACCAAGTATGTGAAGGTTTGGAAGTCGCTCAAGACTTACCACGAGTGATTGGACGAGGTCTGCGTGACCTTAGTTCAAGGAGAATACGGTGAGGACTTGGTGTCCTGAGCTGCGTGCTCGGTGGATCGGGTGTCCGGACTGCGTGTCCTCGAGTTTAAATACTCACCGCTCCAACCAGACGTATAACCGAGACAGCAGTTGAACTGGTCTACCAAATCATTGTCTTCACCAACCTAACTGGTTCTATTTCCTCAACCCTTTCATTTCCTCATTCTTGTGTTGAGTGTTTGTCATATCTGTGTTTGAAGACTTTGATCAAGACTTTCTCAATTTCCTCGTTCAATTTCTTCACTGTTTGTCTTCATCTTGTGTTATCCTGTGATTACGCTTTCAGACTCTGTGATTGTCTTCATTTCATCATGATGACTATGCATGTAATCTGTTATGCTTACTTCGAGTACTTATTCCGCTGCATGTATTTCTTCGCTAAGGAATTTCCTCACCGCAAATTCCTCGGTGAAGAATTTGTAAATTCATAAAATCGCCTATTCACCCCCCTCTAGTCGATATAACGACTTTCAATTGGTATCGAGCAAGGTACTCCCTTGTTACGTGTGATTTTGGTTTAACCACCGGAGTTTTAGTTATGTCGACCGCAGTATGATCAAGGTCTCAGCAGGGTGTCCTACCTTCGATGGGACGGACTACCCTCATCGAAGAACAAAATGCGAATGCATCTTGAAGCAATTGACAACGATCTACGGTATGTTGTGACAAAGGTGTTTCCTCACCACACCCTCTCGAATGATCTGATGTGAAGAGATTCAAGCAACTCGATTCTCAAGCTTAAGAATATCATATGTGGCCATTTGAGCAAAGGTCAATATGGAAGAGTGAGTGCTTTGGAATCGCTAAACTCATCCGGGACAGGCTGTCCAAAGTAAATGAAGGTGTTTCAACTCAGCGTGACTCTCGAGTTGATGTTCTTCGAATCTCTTCAACCGCTTCAAAAGACTCGACAACTAAAATGTTCAACAAACCTTCGATCGCCTCACCGACATCTCAAATGAGCTTCAAGCACTGGTGCCCTTGACATCACCGACCATGAGGTGGTGAAGAAATTGCTAAGATCGCTTGATTCCTCATTTGACACTGCATCGATGATACAAGAACGAGCTGACTACAAGTCTCTTGATCCTGCTGATATCCTCGAAGGCTAAATACTCACGAAGTTCCACTTGTCAAAAGAGAGATCTCTATGGTTCGGCTATGGAAGAACACGTGCCTCAAGGCCAAGGCTGAATCTGAATCGAGAGTGAAGAATCTGGTAGTAGCCTTGGAGATCCTCAAGAATTTGGCGAGAGCTAGCATCGCTCGTGAAGAAATTCCAGAAATTCACAAGACGTGGTCGTTTTGGAAAATCCTCAAGAAGCAGTGATTCCTCATCTAGTGACTATAAGCGAAGACTTTGCCACAAATGCAAGAAACCTGGTCACTATATCCAAGATTGTCCTCAGTGGGAAAAGGAATTGAAGAAGAAGAAACACAAGGATTACAGTTCGATGACGTGAAGAAGAAGAAGAAATCATCAAAATCTTCATCATCAAAATCCTCAAAGCCTTCTTCTCACAAGAAGAGCAGCTCCAAAAGGCTCGGGCATTCATTGGCAAGGAAATGGACTCAAGCTGAATCGAGGAAAATGAGGAAGAGGAGGAGTCCAAGAATCCGAATCTGGTGTGGCTAGTCCGGCTCTTGCTACGCCTATGTTAGCAAGTCCATCTTCAACGCTGAAGAAACTGACTCACGACAAACTGATGAGGAAAATGATGACTACGCCCCACCTATTGCTTCATGGCAAAAGGTGCTAAGGTACTCAATTTCACCTCCTCTGAATCTAGTGAAAATGAATCGATGAGGATCTCAAGCCCAGCTACTCTAAACTTGCTAAGATTGCTATAAAACAACAAAGGGCTTTTGAAAAGGTTCAAAACATGCTAGATAAGAGTGATGATATGTTAGGTGAAGAAATGGATCGCACTCAAGCCCCGATCGAAAATCTTGAGAGAGTTCAGTCTAGATTTGACAGCCTTCAAGGTCATCATAACACTCTCTTATCGATCATGAGAAACTTTCTTATGAATTTCTTCAAAGAAAGCAAGATCTTGAGAAGCTAAGAGCGAGTTATGAAGATCTTCGAAGGGCGCGATTCATTACTTGCTCAACAAATCAGCGCTTCTCAAGAAGAATTTGTTCCTCCATGCTTAAAGTGCATTGAACGTGAATCGCTAATTCTTCACTGAATGTTCAAATGCTTCAACTGTTACAAATTCTTCACCTGCCTCTACTATCACTAATTCCTCATCCGAGGACATTGCTAGTATCACCGACGATGCAGGTTGAAGGAATTGTACATGACAGGCATGTACAAAAGCCTCAAAGGGCATCGACTCTTTGTGATGTGCTTAAAAGCAGATCCTCAACAGAACCCTAGGAAAGAGGGTATTGCCTTTGAGAGGAAACTCAATGTCGATGGAACGATCGAAGCCCGAGCAAGATCCCAAAACCTCATGGGTTGCTGCAAAGGGACCTCGATTGATCCATCTACCTTATCTGGTTTTACATGTGAATTTCCTCATTCTGATGATGAGTCATTTGACTCAAACTATAAACTGTTCAAAAATCAAAATGGTGAAGTATTTGCTAGATATGTTGGCACTAACTGCAGGAACGGTTCCCAAGAGGTGTCTTGAAAGTCTTCAGGTGAATGTCCTCATGACACCACCTGTGAAGAATAGGAACCCCAGATCAAATTCTTCATATGGACCAAATTTTTCATATGGATCCAAGTCCTCATATGGACCAAATTCCTCACGTGGATCAAATTCCTCAAAAGGATCAAAGTCCTCATATGATTATCATCGTGCTAACAACTCTGTTTCGCAGGGTAGAGCTAAGGGCTATGAATATGTGCATTATTCTTCAAACCAATATGTTCATAAGTCCTCAAGAATTTCTCCGCTTATTCATATGCTTACCCTAACCCCTCTTATGTGAAACGAAATGGTTTGGCCTCTATGCCACCATTCTCGTATGGTGCTCGCAGAATGATGAACTCTTTGCCACCCCTTCAGATGTGGGTGGTGAAGAAAAGAACTAATCTCTTCTGCGAGGTCGGGTCTCCGGACGTGCCTCAACGTCTCAAGAATTTGCCGGGGCCCGACAAATTGCACGAAAGGACGCAGCTAATCATGATGAAATGAACTTTCATTTCACACGCCCTCATCCGCTTATCTAAATCTTGATCGATGAAATTCATCGATGAACTTGATATCATATTCTTCACCGATGAAGTATATGAGATCGTAAGTTGTACTAATTCATCCGCAGGATGATCAACCCAAAGCCACCGAGTGGGTTCTCGATAGTGGATGTACAAATCACATATTTGGTGACAAGAATCTATTGATGGATGCTCCTTTATCACCGTCACATCTGAAGCATATCATCTTTGCTTGACAAAGGCAAAAGTCGTATTGGGACTTGGTAAGGTTGCTATCTCTAAGGACATGCACATGGACAAAGTCATGCTTGTTGAGTCTTTAGGATATAACCTCATGTCAGTCTCAATGCTTTGTGATCTTGATATGGTAGTTATCTTTGGCAAGTATCGTTGTGTTGTGATTATGGAAGTGACAATTCCAAAGTCTTCAAGGCTTTAGGAGAGGAGACTTGTATATTGTTGATTTTTCCACGGGACCACAACCAGCCATGTGTCTACTTGCAAAAGCTTCGAAGGCTGGCTATGGCATCGACGACTTGGTCACTTGAGGCATGAGGAATTTGCACACGCCATTGAAGAAGAAGCATGTCATTGGCATTGAGAATGTCAAATTCCTCAAGGATCACTTATGCGGAGCCTGTGAAGCTGGAAAAATGACCAAGGCCAAGCATCCAGCGAAGACTATCATGACCACTACTCGTCCCTTCGAATGGCTTCACTCCCGGTTCACTCGACCCTACTCTCTTTACTAAATCATATGATGGTGAACTGTTTGTGTGCCAAATATATGTTGATGATATTATCTTTGGCTGTCTCGACCAACGTTATAGTGATGAATTTGCCTATATGATGAGTGAAGAATATCAAATGTCTATGATGGGAGAGTTGAAATTCTTCTTAGGTCTTCAAATTAAATCAACAACACAATGGCATATTCATATCTCGGGAGAAATACCTCAAAGATGTCTGAAGAAATTGGCATGCAAGATTGCAAAGGTGTCAAAATTCCTATGCCCACAAATGGCCATCTATGCAATCGATGAAAATGGTATTGACTTGATCACAAGGTATACCGCTCCATGATTGGTTCTTTATTGTACTTATGTGCATCTAGGCCAGATATAATGCTTAGTGTTTGCATGTGTGCCCGATTTCAAGCTACACCAAGGAATCACACCATAAGGCTGTGAAGCATATTCTTGATATCTAGCTCACACACCAACACTAGGATTATGGTACCCCAAGGGCTCTACTTTTGATCTCATTGGATATTCGACTCGACTATCTTTGGTGATCGTGTGGACCGCAAGTCAACATCTGGTACTTGTCATTTCCTCGGACGATCTTTGGTCTGTTGGTCCTCGAAGAAAGCAGAACTGCGTATCACCGTCCATCGCGAAGCTGAATACATTGCTGCTGGCTCGTGTTGTGCTCAATTACTATGGATGAAGCAAAACCTCAAGGATTACGGCATCAACGTGAAGAATGTGCCTCTCTCTTGTGACAATGAGAGTGCCATCAAGATTGCTCACAACCCAGTTCAGCACTCAAGACAAAGCACATTCAAATTCGCCATCATTTTCTTCGTGATCATGTGTTGAAGGGCGACATCTCCATCGAGCATGTGAAGATCAAGAACAGTTAGCTGATATCTTCACTAAGCCCTTGGATGAGAAGAGATTTAGCAAGTTGCGGTGTGAGCTAAATATCTTAGAATCTTCGAACGTTCTTTGAAAAGGACACACATCCTAACACTTATGCAAAATTGATGACTTAGATGTGCAACACATGAAGAAACGTTTTTCTTCAATCAATGAAGAATAACACTCTAAATGTGAAGAAATTAATGAAGAATTTGATTCTCAGAACCCTACGACAATTGTACGCGGTGTCTGAAATCATCATTCTTATCTGGTGGGTCACGCCACCACCAAAGTTGAAAATCTTCAATTTGAGTTTTTCCTCTGTTTTTGAAATTCTTTGCTTTTTGAAATTCTTGAGCTTTTTCAAATTCTTCAGTTTTTCAAATTCTTCAACTTTGCAAAATCTTCACTTTGTCTCCGTCGTCTTTCTTCATTGGCTATATATATATATGGATTTATGTCCTCTCAGCATTCACTTATGGCTATTTCTTCAAGTCGTTTTTTCGCTAAGTGAATGTGATGGACCCTTCCCTCTATGCTATACTCAACCCAATCCATTCACAAATTCTTCATGTGCGTTCTACTTTGAAACTCGCTCAAATTCTTCTTTGTGTCCTTGATGGTGAAGAAATTGCGAACGGAACTTTTAAAACGAATCTTATCCAAACTTCGATTTTACCATTAAACCGCTCCGCATCCCACGATGCATTATTATATCCACCCACGATCGCTTTCACGATCTCCACTACACAAGACGTGGGTGACACATGTCGTGAGAAGGAAGCGGTCAGGCATGTTCGTCCTAAATCTTGGACGAGCCGCTTTTCACCGTGGCTATAAATACCCCTCTCTCCCTTCCTCACTCTTTTACTCGCCGATCTCTCTCCGCCGAGCTCCTCAAAACCCTCGCTACCGACCGTGGAATTTCTTCACTCCGCGTCGCCGTAGCTGATTTCCTCTGCCAAGTTAGGGCGGAGAAGATCTGAACAGATTTAACTTCTAAACTGTTCATCTCAGTTCGTCGTGTTCTTCACTTGAGTAAATTAAAAGTTACTTTTATTTACTCGCTTTGATTCTCAAATTTTCTTCAAATTCTTCAAAGGTGTTTATTTCAAATTCTTCACACATATGAACACCTCAAATCTCTTGACTCATTTCTCTAAGCAATAAAGAACGCTTATTGAAATTCTTCAAGGCTCATCTGGTCAAAATCCTCAAACTTGTTCTTTTTGAAAAACCCTCCGAGAACGAGATATGACCTCTTCAAATTCCTCGCACCTATACTCTGTTCACGGTACAAATGTCCGCTGCTGAATCCCTAGGTTCTCATCAACTTAACTCATTTGCAGCGTTCCTCAAGAAAAACTGCACACTTCTTGAGAGAACTCAATTGTTCAATTTCCTCACCAAGAAAATGGCAGATGGCAAGAAGCCGCAGAAGGGAGGAAAGAAACACGAGGTCATGACAACATTCAAATCCCGAGGAAATATATGCTGACTATTGCACACCGATGAGGAAAGCAAAACCAACGCAAAGTGCGATCAGAAGATTGAACGGAGATGGGCACGGAATGGAAGGAATACCGCTATGTTACACCTAAGTACATGAAGAAATTCGTTGAATCCTCCATGCCCAAGAGCTCCATTGGCACCAGGCCAAATAGCTGATCCCACTAGCGCCAAACGCGTGAGGACTTTCCGATGAATGGGCTAAACGCCAAGCTAAGTTGGCTAAGCAAGCAAAGGAAGCGGTGAAGAAATTCAATGAGGATTCTGCTGCTGCTGCTGCCATCGAGGTCTCGCCAAGCCAAGAAATCGATGCAAAAGAAGTCGCAAATAAGCCAAGTGCTTCTTCATCTATGCCCTCACGGCCAAGTTCCTCGGCAGCTCCTTCGAGCAAATTCTCAAGAACAAATTCCTCACACCGCTGCTGCTCCATCAAAGTCCTCACTGTTCCGTCCAAACCTTGAGCCCAAAGGCACCTGCCACTTGTCAAAGGACTGCTGGATTTTCAATTGCCTCGAGCACCTCGCAAATTTCTCACTGCTTTCAATTCTTCATCCGCCCGACGCTGCTGAAGACAAAAGCTACAACTGGACGTGGTCCTCGCCCAGCCCAAGGAAGAAACAGCTTGTCGTCCACGTACATCGATGATGAGGCATCGATGAAGAACTTGAAGAAATCATCGAGACCGCAAGCTAGAGCCGCAAGAGCCAAAGGAACAGCTGTGCCATCGCTTTTGGACCCAAGAAAGTCCTCGATTTCATCGACCTCCGCACAACGATCCCAATACCCTCTCGCCGATCTTCCTTTGACACCTGGTCAAAGTCATATGTTGACTCACTTCATTGTGAAGAAAGATGGAAGTTCGAGAAGGCGAAGGAAATCAAGAAGGCTCAATACAAGAAGGAGAGGTTCTTGAAGAAAATGTAGTCAAGATGACACCGAGGAACTTCTTCAAGCTCAAACTGAAATTCAGAACCTCGGCAAGAACTTTGACACGCACTATGCTGATTGGCAAGTAGTCAAGACCAAATTCATTAACTCGACGAAGAATCTCACAAGTGTTGCAACACCGTGCAACATGAAAATCCTCAGTGAAGCCACCGCTCAGCCTAGTGAAGAAAATGCCAAGAACGCCAAGCTCACTCGCTGAAGAAAATGCTGATTCGAGGCTGATGAAGAAATTCCAGCACCGAAGAAATCGCCAGGCACCCACTAGTGGTGCGCTCAAGAAATCGCCAGGCTCCCACTAGTGGTGCGCCAAGAAACTGCTCAAGACAGGGAACTGCATCGTTGCTCTCAAGAAACTGCACCAACTTCCTCAGCTCCTCCTGCGCCAACCCCACTTCAATTCTTCCATCCGCTTCGGATGTGAAGAAAACCAAAGCAGAGAACGAGCTCTTTGTGAAGAAGAGAAAAGCATCACTGCGCCGATTCTTCGCCGAAGAAAATGAAGCCAATGACCAGCTCTGTTGAGAACCCGATTGATGCTATTCCAATTTCCTCCATACCTTCAAAGGAAGTGGTTCCTTTTGGAGAAGAATATGAAGTGCCAACCGGATCTCGATGAAGAACATCAATCTCCGCTCTCGTCGAGAAAATTGATGAAGAAATTGAAGTGGAAGCTGTCCTTCAACCCCAGTCATTCCCTCATCGGACCATGAAATTCCTCAAGATGGTGCCGAGGAAATTGAAAATGAAGATGTGGATATTGGATGCACCACTCCAGTAATCAATGATGACTTTTGGGAAAGTCAGCATCCCAATACTCCGCTCTTCACCCCGCTTCAACAAGTTCCTCACTCCCCTGCATGCATCGCTCAAATAGACTTTCAAGAAAATCAACCCTCGAGTCCTGTGCATGAAGAAATTCCAGCCACTAGTCTTGATGAAACTGCTGCTGCTGCTGAAAATCCTCGGATCGCAAGTTGAGGATCAAGAAATTCCTCAAGTCAAGAACTCTGAACTTACGGTTCCAGAGGTGGTGATGCAACTGATCGACACCCTCTCGCCAAAGGTAAGAATCCATTCTCAACCAAACAAAAGTTCAAGGCCAAGGATTTCTTTGTCGAGCATGTGTTCTTCATCGAATATAATCCTTATGACTCGCTCGGATTAGGAAGAGGCGCTCGACTGCCACCAAGCCAACTTCTATTCCTCGGTGCTTTTCAACAAGGACAAAATCTTCGATCATGCTCATATTCCTCATGTGGATATGGAGTCGCTGCCGTGCTTTGAGCCCGTTCTAAGTGTTCTTCACGATGCAGGTCTTCTCAACTTTTGCACCGATATATGTGATTGGAATGAAGAGCTAATTCTTGATTCTATGCAACACTTCACATCACGGAGACGCTGAAGATGTGACTTCATGGGTCTTGGATTGATGACGAAAACACTCACTACAAGGCTCCGGCCAGAAGAATTGCTTCGTGCCCTTCCACTCAGTCCTCCGCTTGGCGGTGCACGTCGCATCTATGAAGAAAAGGAACTTTCAAATCACTATATGCAAGTGTTGATGAAGCCTTTGAAACCAAGGCAAGCTCCAAGGACCAAATTCCTCGTCAAGGAATTGTTATATGTGCCTCGAACAGTCTATCGAATTTTGTCGAAGACTATGATTCCTATCAAGGGCCACGACTCGAATGATGAAGAAGTCGTTGGCATCATGAAGAATATGCTTTTCAACATCATCCATGGCGTTCCTATCAATTTCCATGATTTCTTCATGAGGACTCTGGCCAACATTGCCATGTCACCTTTTGAGTTGAAGCCTTATGCACCTTGGATTATGAGATTCATCAGTCAAGATCTTCACTGAATTACAAGGTCGACACTTTGAACCACCGCAGCTACCGCCTCGATTGAAGTCCTCAAACGGCCAATTGCCTCGGTGATGAAAAGGGAAAGGCTCTGCTGTGATAGATGAAGGCATTCGTCCATTGATGGACAGCCGCAAAGCACATCCTACTCCACCAATGATGACTCGCCACCCATGACTCAAAGAAATACCTCGGTTAAGCAAAATCCTCAAGGAACGCACCTGTGGTGATGACCGATCGTGAATTACTCCTCGCCTTCATCGGAAGGTTGATCGCAATCACAAGTGGGTCAAACGTCGGTTTGGTACTATTCTTTACAACATGACCTCAACTCACAATGCGGTGAAGAAAACCACTACTATCTTCATGAAACCTTCAAGCGCACTGGGCTGTTCTTTCACATGTTTACAATGAAGAAGAACTGCAATCAATGGGACTCAAGGAAGAATTTGACTGGTCTGCACCTCCTCAAGAAATTCAAGAAAGTCAAAGTTCCTTCCTTGGTGGCCAGCTCCTATTCTTCATCTCGCGACATCGATGAAAATGAAGATTTGGAAGACACTGCTGCTGGTCCTACTTCAACGAACAACCCCGACAATGATGGCGCCCGCCTTCAACTTGAAATTCTTCAAGAGCGTTAGTCCTCGCCGATCCTTTTGGTCATTCGATGACAAAGGGGAGAAATTTGAGTTAGTCTTCAAGCGGTCTCGTTTTGTCTATATACTTTTTTTATTAAGTTACAACTCTCGCTCTTCCGAAACCTTTTATTGGATCGAGTTGTAATCTTAAACCCGATGGTGCTTTGATACTTTTGATGCATTATGCTTTTGCTCTATGCTCGATTTGATAGTGTTGATATGCATTGATCCTTGTTATGCTCGATCCTCATGAGCTCGTTGAAAATCTTCAAATTGATTTGGGATCGATACTCATGAAGAGTTTCAAATTCCTCATACGCATTGGGCTCGATACTCTTTATGCATTATTTTGCATGCTCGCATATCATCAAGCACCATATTTCATCATGCATTTCAAATTCTTCATATTATATGTTAAATCGTGTATGAATTACAAGATATAGGGGAGATCTCCATGATTCAATTCTTCAAATGTGCATTGCCTCAAAAGCAAATTCCTCACTATGCACATCTTCGGGGAGTTCTTCTATATCTTGCAATCAAAATCCTCATTATCGTGATTTACACTTCATATATTTATCCCGTTGAAAACTTAACCTATGTTGTCATCAATCACCAAAAGGGGAGATTGTAAGTGCATCTAGTGCCCTTAGTGATTTTGGTGTATTGAAGACTTATAGGTTAAGTAACTAATGCGTTTGTGAGTGTACACAGGTCTATAAGTCTATGAGGAGTTTGATATTTACGGTGAAAGTCGACCCTAAAATGAATTTCTTCAATCAAGAATTTGATATTTCAAGACTTTTCAAGACTTTGAAAGTGAAGAAATTGGTGTGACCTTGAAGACTTGGTATTCATTTGAGGAACATGAAGCGTGAAGACTTTTGTTTTCGTAGTTTCATTTTCTCTTTCTTGAGTCATAGGAAACACCGCATTGTTAAAGGGGTCGAGGAAATACTAAGGAGAAATTTCCATTTGATGCTCAACTCAAAATCCTCACCTACCAATCCCTTAGAGTGAAGCCTTTGAAATCTCATACAGATTCAGTCAATTTCTTCAAAGGATGAGACGAAGCTCTTCCAGTCATCGAGGAATTTGTTCTCGATCGAGGAGTTAGGAATTCGCCAAATGAATTGCCTACACAAGGAGGAACATGATAGCCCCGAGGAATTTGATATTCAATTTCCGACCGTTCTTTGTCTTCTTGCCACTGTCCCCAAAATATCTCCACCTAACGGTCATATCATTGAAGGGCATTTATGTCTTATCATGTCGGGCTGCTCCCTAGGCTATAAATAGCCGCCTCTACAACCACTAGTTGGTTGGCTGCTCCGAGAGAACTTGACACTTGTCATTTGAGAGCAACCCATCCTCCGAGGACTTTGAGTGAAAATCATCAAGTGAGGAAAACCCAAAGTGAGGAAAACCCAAAACCAAACCCCAACAAACCCAAAGTGATTGAGCATCATCAAGAAATTGATCAGCGTGGATCCGACGCTTTTACCTTTGAAGACTGTGCTTCTTCCAGACGGTTAGGCGCCACGGTCTAGAGCATCCAAGAGGAATTGTGGATCGCCGAGTGACCAAGTATGTGAAGGTTTGGAAGTCGCTCAAGACTTACCACGAGTGATTGGACGAGGTCTGCGTGACCTTAGTTCAAGGAGAATACGGTGAGGACTTGGTGTCCTGAGCTGCGTGCTCGGTGGATCGGGTGTCCGGACTGCGTGTCCTCGAGTTTAAATACTCGGCCGCTCCAACCAGACGTATAACCGAGAGACAGCAGTTGGAACTGGTCTACCAAATCATTGTCTTCACCAACCTAATGGTTCTATTTCCTCAACCCTTTCATTTCCTCATTATCGTGTTGAGTGTTTGTCATATCTGTGTTTGAAGACTTTGATCAAGACTTTCTCAATTTCCTCGTTCAATTTCTTCACCTGTTTGTCTTCATCTTGTGTTATCCTGTGATTACGCTTTACGTACTCTGTGATTGTCTTCATTTCATCATGATGACTATGCTTGTAATCTGTTATGCTTACTTCTGAGTACTTATTCCGCTGCATGTATTTCTTCGCTAAGGAATTTCCTCACCGGCAAATTCCTCAGTGAAGAATTTGTAAAATTCATAAAAATCGCCTATTCACCCCCCCCTCTAGTCGATATAACGCACTTTCAGGATCTTTCTTGTTCTTGTTACTAGACTTGACTTGAGGCATGTAAGTAGATAGGAGTAAACGCTTGTCGATGTAAGAAGAACTTTTCTTATGGAGATCATCATTGATTGCTTTTAAGAACTCATGCTCTTGCTCAAGATTGAGCTTTTCAAAGCGTAAATTCTCATGTGCCCTTAAAAGTTCTCGATGATCTTCGAAGATAGTTTCATGAGCTAACTTAAGAGTGTTTAGTTCTGTAGTTAGACGCTCAATCTTCTCCTTATCATTGTCATTCTTTTTATCTTGATTAGCATGATTAATTGCCGTTTCATCATAGTATTCATCACTAGAGTTGTCAATAAGTAAATCATCATCACCTAACAAGTCATCTTCATCACTATTAAAATCAACATACTCGGGGTGTGTTACCTTAGGACCTTTGGCCATGAAGCATCTTCCAATTCCTTCATTTGGTGAATCAAATATGTCGAGGAGTTGGTTGATACAAGTGCTAGACCGCAACCCTTCATCTTGAGTATGTTCGAGTCGGAGTGATAGCTTCTCTCTGAGTGATTGTCGGAGTCGGAGCGGATACCCATTCACCAACATGAGCTTGATGTCTTCGCTTTGTGTAGCTCTTTGATGACTTGTCCTTCCTTTCGAATCCTTGCTTCTCCGTGAGGTTCTTCATTCATAACGATCATCTCTACTCCTTCTCTCTCTTGGTGGTGATTCTTCTCTTCTACTTCTTCTTTTGGAGAATCTTCTCTTCTTTTGTAGGGTGCCGTACACTCATTGAATAGTGTCCGGTCTCCCACAATTGTAGCAATTGCGCCTCGACTAGAAGATCTTTTTCATTGTATGACCTTGACTTAGAGCTTCTTTCTTTGCTTCTACTCTTGTAGAATTTGTTGAAGTTCTTCACCATTAAGCTCAATTCTTCATTGAAGGTTTGTTTCTCACTTGATGATGTGGGGGCTTCACATGAGGCTTTGTAGGAACCACTCGACTTGTTGTGAAGTTCCTCCTTATCCTTGAGTGACATCTCATGAGCAACAATTCTTCCAATGACTTCCGTTGGCTTGAGATCTTTGTAATTTGGCATCATTTGGATCAATGTGCACACGGTATCATACTTTCCATCCAATGCTCTTAGGATCTTCTTGATGATGAATCTGTCGGTCATCTCTTCACTTCCTAAGCCGGCAATCTCATTTGTGATAAGAGCAAGCCTAGAGTACATTTCAGCGACACGTTCACCATCCTTCATTTTGAAGTTGTCAAGCCGACTTTGGAGTGTTGGGAATATGCCCTAGAGGCAATAATAAATTGGTTATTATTATATTTCCTTGTTTATGATAATCGTTTATTATCCATGCTATAATTGTATTGATAGGAAACTCAGATACATGTGTGGATACATAGACAACACCATGTCCCTAGTAAGCCTCTAGTTGACTAGCTCGTTGATCAACAGATGGTTACGGTTTCCTGACCATGGACATTGGATGTCATTGATAACGGGATCACATCATTTGGAGAATGATGTGATGGACAAGACCCAATCCTAAGCCTAGCACAAAGATCGTAGTTCAGATGCTAAAGCTTTTCTAATGTCAAGTATCTTTTCCTTAGACCATGAGATTGTGCAACTCCCGGATACCATAGGAATGCTTTGGGTGTACCAAACGTCACAACGTAACTGGGTGGCTATAAAGGTGCACTACAGGTATCTCCGAAAGTGTATGTTGGGTTGGCACGAATCGAGAATGGGATTTGTCACTCCGTGAGACGGAGAGGTATCTCTGGGCCCACTCGGTAGGACATCATCATAATGTGCACAATGTGACCAAGGGGTTGATCACGGGATGATGTGTTACGGAACGAGTAAAGAGACTTGCCGGTAACGAGATGGAACAAGGTATCGGCATACCGATGATCGAATCTCGAGCAAGTACAATACCGCTAGACAAAGGGAATTGTATACGGGATCGATTGAGTCCTTGACATCGTGGTTCATCCGATGAGATCATCGTGGAATATGTGGGAGCCAACATGGGTATCCAGATCCGCTGTTGGTTATTGACCGGAGAACGCCTCGGTCATGTTGCAGATGATTCGAACCCGTAGGGTCTACACTTAAGGTTCGATGATGCTAGGGTTATAAAGGAAGTTTATATGTGGTTACCGAATGTTGTTCGAGTCCCGGATGAGATCCCGGACGTCATGAGGAGTTCGGAATGGTCCGGAGGTAAATATTTATATATGGAAGTCTGTTTTGGTCACGGAAAAGTTTGTGTTTTATCGGTAATGTACCGGGACCACCGGGAGGGTCCCGGGGGTCCACTAAGTGGGGCCACCATCCCCGAAGGGCTGCATGGGCCAAGTGTGGGAGGGGACCAGCCCCAGGTGGGCTGGTGCGCCCCCCCACAAGGGCCCAAGGCGCCTAGGGTTTGGGGGAGGGGGCGCACCCACCTAACTTGAGGGGCAAGTTTCCCCTCTCCCCCCCTTGGCCGCACCCTAGATGGGTTTGGGCTGGCCGCCGCCCCTAGGTGTGGAACCCTAGGTGGGGGCACAGCCCTCCCTCTCCCCCTATATATACTTGAGGGTTTTGGGGCTGCCAACAGAGGAGTTTGACCTCTCCCTGGCGCAGCCCTACCTCTCTCCCTTCTCCTCTCCCGCGGTACTTGGCGAAGCCCTCCAGGATTGCCACACTCCTCCATCACCACCACGCCGTTGTGCTGCTGCTGGACGGAGTCTTCCTCAACCTCTCCCTCTCTCCTTGCTGGATCAAGGCATGGGAGACATCATCGGGCTGTACATGTGTTGAACGCGGAGGTGCCGTCCGTTCGGCACTAGTATCTCCGGTGATTTGGATCACGACGAGTACGACTCCTTCAACCCCGTTCTCTTGAACGCTTCCGATTAGCGATCTACAAGGGTATGTAGATGCACTCTCCTTCCCCTCGTTGTTGGTTTCTCCATAGATAGATCTTGGTGAAATGTAGGAAAATTTTGAATTTCTGCTACGTTCCCCAACAGCGGCATCATGAGCTAGGTCTATTGCGTAGATTCTTTGCACGAGTAGAACACAAAGTAGTTGTGGGCGTTGATTTTGTTCAATATGCTTACCATTACTAGTCCAATCTTGATTCGGCGGCATTATGGGATGAAGCGGCCCGGACGACCTTACACGTACACTTACGTGAGACAGGTTCCACCGACTGACATGCACTTGTTGCATAAGGTGGCTAGCGGGTGCCGCCTCCCACTTTAGTCGGATCCGATTCGATGAAAAGGGTCCTTGTCGGTGTCAAACCGCGGATCTCGGTAGGGGTCCCGAATCAAGCGCCTAGGCGGATGGTAACAGGAGACAAGGGACACGATGTTTTACCCAGGTTCGGGCCCTCTCGACGGAGGTAAAACCCTACGCCCCGCTAGATTAATATTGATGATATGTGTTACAAGAGTAGATCTACCACGAGATCAAAGAGGCTAAACCCTAGAAACTAGCCTATGGTATGATTGTTGTTCGCCCCACGGACTAAAACCCTCCGGTTTATATAGACACCGGATAGGGTTAGGCTTACACGAGTCGGTTACAATGGTAGGAGATCTACATATCCAGACGCCAAGCTTGCCTTCCACGCCAAGGAAAGTCCCATCCGGACACGGGACGAAGTCTTCAATCTTGTATCTTCATAGTCTTGGAGTCCGCCGATGATGATAGTTCGCTATCCGGACACCCCTAGTCCGAACTCCTCAAGAGCCCTCGAACCAGGCTTCAATGACGATGAGTCCGGCAAGCATGTTATCTTCGCATTGCAAGGCGGGTTCTTCCTCCGAATAATTTATAGAAGATTGTGAACACCAGATAGTGTCCGCTCTGCAAAATAAATTCCACATACCACCGTAGAGAGAATAATATTACACAAGATCAATCTGTGACATATTTTGTGGCATGACGTCGCACCACTACCAAGCCTTTATTCAAATTGTTTTTACTGCTCCACCTCGGTAGCGTTTAGCGGCGGTTTCCTTGGCACGCCTTGTCGAGGCAGTAGATCGTGTTCCCTTATTCCGGATTCCCATCAATACGGACGTGGGTAACCCAACCGCGCCATTGATTGTGGCGCTTGGGAGATAAGCGAGTTTTACCGGGCCGGTGGGGACACATGTTTTGTCCGCCCATATAAGGGATAAGGATCCATCCTTTCACCTACGCCTTCTTCCTCCTTTGCTCATCCATTCCCATGCACTCGAGCTCTAGCACTCAAGTCCGCACTTTCCTCCTCAACCTTCTCCAACCATGTCAGGAGCGGGAGGCAGATGGATGGCCTCCTCCGTCACGGAGGGCCCATCACAAGACTGGGAGGCCGGATACTTGTCCAGCGATATCACAGACAAAGCTGCCCGACACGGGCAGCTTATTCCAACCCCCAGTCCCCATGAGAGGGTGGTATTTCTCCCCCACTTCCTCCGCGGACTAGGTTTTCCACTTCACCCATTTGTCCGGGGGCTCATGTTCTACTACGACCTGGACTTCCACGACCTGGCCCCAATTTCGCCCTCAACGACGGGCGTTTATCGTCGTGGTGCGAGGCTTTCCTCTGCAGATCCAGCCCCACTTCGCTTAGGCTCAAGACCTTCAAAGGTCAAGTCAAGGTTGTGAAGGGCAGCCAAGCGGAGTGCGGAGGCGCCATGGTTGGCAAGATGGCCAAAGTCCTATGGCTCGAGGGCTCCTTTGTGGAGACAATAAAGGGGTGGCAATCGGGGTGGTTCTACATCACCGAGCCACGCGACCGAATGGGTGGCGCCCCAATTCAGATCTGGATTCCCACACGGCTCTCGCCATGGAAAAGATGGGCCTGAAGTGGGGGATTCGACGAGCTATCCGACTCCAAACACGTGTCCGGAACCTAGTGGACAAGAATCGCAGCTTGTCGACGTAATCCGTGTGATGCTCATCCGCCGGATTCTCCCATGCCAACAACGGGACTTCAATTTGTGGGAGTTCGATCCGGCACAACACCGAACCTTGAGCCGGCTCTTCGATACCACGTACGAAGATGCCTGGAAGGTGCTGTTCAAGGGCGCCGAAGCCCCCGCATCCACTAACAAAGATCGCGGATATAGCTCGTGGCGTCAAGCCAACGAGGTAAGTTATTTTACCCTTTACGGACTCCTTTTCCATAGATTGAATCACGGGATCCGAAAACTCCCTATTCTTCGGCTGTGTCCGGTTGAAGACGCCCGACAGATTAACTCGTCTGCCTTTGCCGAAGACCCAGTGGACACCCGATTGACGGGGCTGCTGGCTCCGCACCCCATGTAGTGCCGAGAAGAAGGCCAAGAAGGAGGCTATGGGAACTCAAGGAGCACCCGACGCCAGTGCCGCCGGATTTCAAGCGAATCTTCTCCTCAAGACGAGGAGGAAGAAGAAGAAGCCTCTCTCAGCCGGGGAGGAGAGGAAAAGGAAGGCCGCCTAACCGGGAGGCCGAGGGTCCAAGAATGGAAGAACCTTCCTCGGACTTCTCCACCAACGCCGACGACGACGAGGGGATTGGCCTACAAGGGCCAAGCCTCGGCGAGATCGTAAGTGTCCGGATACCCATGGCGTTTTATTATTGCAGAGTGTTCTCTAATGTCGAACAATCGTGCAGCCCGCCCAAAGGCGAGCTCGCCGATTCATCGAGAGGGTCCCTGGGCTCATCGGAAATGGAGAGTACTTCGCTTCCGACCGCCTCCTCGCCTCATGCTGCGGACGACGCTGCGGCGGGGCCCCAAAGGGGGCTTGGTCCCGAGGAGGTGGCGCAGGAGGTGCCACAAGGCAACCCCCCGGACTCCAGGCGCGTGGGGGGCAAGACCCCCAGGGGCTCTAAGGCCGACCCTTGTCCGAACTCAATGCTGGAACCTTCAGTGGTTCCGGAGTCCGGCAAACGATCCCTTCGCAAGAAGGGTAAGACGCCGATGTCCTTCGTCCAACCGGAGGCACCGGATAGCTTATCGGAGGCGCCAACGCGCCCATCAGGAGGAGCACCGACTGCTATGAGTGCGGTGATCCCGACAGTTCAGTCCGCCAAGAGCGGGCCGACTGAAGCTCGTATCAGCCTTCTATCGTGCTTTGAGGTAAGAAATTTTAGTATATGTAAAATGGTACTGCATAGACAGAGCCCTCGATGCTCGGTTCGGTGTTCGGAAAGAAAAGCCGGACTGAGGATCTTTAGAAAGATAAACGCAGGAGTCATAAAAAATATGTCAATATGGGATTGCAGGCTGTGCTGCTGACCTCCGTCGCACTGACTACGGAGGTCAATAATTTGAAGAAAAACCTCGAGCGGTCCGAGAACAAGCTCGGTCATGCCAAGAAGCAGCTCGAGGAAAAAGAAGGTGAGTAATACCTTATGAAAATTGTACCTTACAGAAAAGGATTTGGTTGCAAGAAAAATGACAAGGATAACGTGGGTATTGTGGGGGCCACTAACGAGGTGGCGACCCTGAAGGAGGCGGTGGCCGCGGCCGAACGTAATGCGGCCGCGGAACGCACCGAGCGAGAGAAGCAGGAGGCGCGGGTGGCGGAGGTACAGCAAGAGCTCCAGGATCTCATGAAAAAACATGAGAACTTGGAGCGTGACTCAAAGACTCGAGAGTCTGAGCTTGCAATGGCTCTTGAGAGTGCCAAAGCCGCTAAGGCCGAAGCCTACAAGGCCCTCCAGGAGATTGAGGCGGTGAAGAAAATAGCAGCGGTAAGGCATTTTTCATGCAGTAAGCATGTGAGTGTTAATTACCTGTTGCTTACCCGAATCGGAGCTCTCTGTATGCGTTCGCAGATCTTCCTCGCAGCGTGTCCGATGCCGCCAGATTCTACCGGGCCGAGGAAGGGAGCTCGACGGAGAAGGTCTTGGTCTCAAGATGTTGAGGCCGGACATCCGTGTTCCCTTAGCGACCAGGTGAAGTAGCTGGTCGAGCTCCACAAGGCGGCCGAACAGGCCATGAAGGGCCTCATAGTTCGGCTGTGGCCTAAGGAGGCCATGCCTGGAGCTACTTCGCCTGGTGTGGCGGCTGGTGGATGCGCGCCCGTGGTTGAAGTTATCAAGCATTCCGCTTGTATCGAGGGTGCCTGCCGGGCCCTTGCCCGCAAGCAAAGGTGCACTGGGCAAGATGGATGCCTGTGGCTCGTGACGGACCCGTCACCAAAGGGCAGGGAGCATCGCACGCCGGGATGTATTATAAGAATGTGTCAAGGGCGCCCAGACTATTGCGGTGAGTGCTCCAAAGATGTAATATTTGAATAGACTCGCATTTTGTTATCCCGCGGCGCTGAAAACTTAATTCATATGCGCTAAGCAACGCTTGTTAATTTAAAATATTACCTTCTCATGCGGCTGTTTATTATCAAATCTGAGAGATGGCAAGTCGTCGGCTTCAGCCCCCATGCCACGAAAGTGCTGGGTGTTCGGGATAAACTTGAGCGCTCTTGTTCCCATTTTGGGTCCATCTAGGGAGGCGCCAACACAACGTAACAAGGCAACCGGACTTATAATGCTCGAACACTCTCACTTAGCCATAGAATTCTATAATTTTAAATTTTGGCGAAGCCCCTAGTCTTCGGAAGGTCAATTTGGGCGCTATTCACGCCTTTGGCCGGACAAGATCCGCTCCTCGCCTAAGCTTACATAAGTCTTTAAGGACTCGCAGAAAACCTCTCGAACAGCGATCGTTTTCTCGCCTCATCATGACGGTCAGTTTTAGCTTTCCATCGAGGCATTAACCCAGCCGAATCGGGCGGAATCGCAGTGGTTCTCCGGTGCTACCTTAGCCAATATAACGGAACGTAAGGTACCAAAACACGGAGCCGTGTAAACCCAACTATTGACCCAAGACATGATTCAGAGCCGATGCATATAGTGCTATAAGTTCGGGTGCCGACTTGTGAAAGTGTTCGACTCATCACACCAAAACGCTGGAAACATAAGCCCTGGTGTATATTAGCCGTACCAAAGTGTACGGATGCAACATGTCGTGAATGAACATATGTATGAAAAAGAAATGCAATTATGAGCAAAAAGGTGCTGCATTGGTTTATTCAATAAGTGCTGCTACGAATGTAGAACGATACAAATAGTGCGATAAGCAAGGTATGAGACTGTTAAACATGTCCCCCTCCAGGGGTAGGCTGCAGATTGGTGTATGAAAATGCTCGTAATGGAGACCACCAGATATTCGTTGTAGCCTTTATCCTTCCCCGGCTGTTGCATCGTGAGTTCGGCAGTCTCGCGCCGGACAGGCTTCTAACAAACGGAGTCCTGTGGGTAAAAAGTAAAAGGTAAAAAGAAAAGAAAAAGGAACGACACACTTGAGAGCCCCCGTGTGGTTGAGCCGCATCCTGGTTTATCGTGGTCGTGCCCTCTCCCCATGCCCATGGTATCTTCGTGAGCGTAATGGTGTATGCCAAGGACCTGCTTTGACGCTTCGCAGGGCTAGGGTTAGCCGCATCGCCACGCTGCTCAACGTGCTGTGGTCTTGTTGTGTTACTGAAGCTTAGCCAGTGAAGTCCGCCGCTTAACGGCCGGACTCTAGAATTGCCTTAAGAGGCTGCATTGCACTTCGTCGCGAGAGCAGCCAGATGTTCCTCCGTGCGGAGAGAACGCTCAGTGTTTCCGCTGACCGTAATGACTCCTCGAGGGCCTCGCATCTTGAGCTTGAGGTATGCGAGTGCAGCACCGCTGAACTTTGCAAACGCGTACGTCCGAGCAAGGCATGATAGCTGCCATGAACGGGACTATGTCAAGATTAATTCTCGCTCGAAGTTATCCGGGATCCAAGACCACTTCCAGTAATTGAGCCTGTATAATTGGCTTTACACCTAGTATGACGCCTTTAAAGGTCGTTTTGGTAGGTTTAACTTGAGGGTCTATGCCCATTTTGGCGACCGTATCCCGGTAAAGCAGGTTCAGTGCTGCCGCCGCCCATCGTGACTCGTTAGGTGAAATCCATCGACGATTGGGTCCAGACTGGCGGCGAATCCGCCGTGGCGGATGTCGGTGGGGTGGTCCTTCGGTCAAAAGTGATCGGGCAGGAGGACCATGGATTAAACTTCGGCAACTGGCTCCATCGCCAGACATCCTCGAGTGCACGCTCGCTCCCTTTGGGTATGTGGGTTGCGATATCATGTTCACCGTCCGCACTCGGGGAAACCTTCGCCCTCTATTGTTCGGCGGTTGGGTCTCGCCTCGCCATCGCTATGCAGCCCTTGTCATTGTTTTCGCAATTAACTTGCTGCTGTTGAATACCCAACAGTCCTCGCTGGTGTGGTTAGCTGGCCTTTCGGGTGCCGTGTATCCGCACAAGCGGTCGAGTATTCGGTCCAAATTGATGGACCCGAGTAGTTCGCTTGAATGGCTTTTTCCACGACCGGTTTAGAGCCTTTGAATCCGTATTGACCGCCGATCTCAATATGGTCGCCGTTAGTGCGGCGCTTGTTTTGTTACGACGCTGCCTGCCGCTTTGGTCCTTGAAGTCCGGATCGATGAATTTTACCGAGGTTGTTGCTGCGCATAGCAAGCTGTCCTCACCCGTGCGTAAGCGGGTCATGAGTGATGTGAGGGCTGCCATGGCTTTCGCTTTTCCTGTCCTAGGTGCCGGGCAAGCCACTCGTCATGATGTTATGCTTGAAGGTCGCGAGGGCCTCCGTGATCCGGACACCGACGATTTGGTTTTTCTTGGTTAAGAACCGTGTCCGTAATTGTCCGCCGATTCGTCTGGCTGCTGAATTATGTGGCTTAGGTCATCGGAGTCTGGTGATCGCATTATAAGTGCCCCGAAGTTATCGAGAATGCGGCTTTGTGTCCTCCCAGCTCCCAATTGACTCGCCGGCAAGCTGTTGAGCCAATGCCGGCTGGTCCTTTAAGCTTGAGGGGAGGTATTTGATGGCGTGAAGATCGCCACCAAGGGCCATGTGGATGTGAAGGAGATAGTCTTCGATCCAAACCGCAGGGTCTCTGTGCCATCATAGGATTCAACATCGGGCGGTTTAAACCCTTCAGGATTTGATGATCCATTACTTGCCTGCGTGAAGCATAGTGGTGTGCGGCGCCAGATCGGGCGATATCACGACGGAGCTAAAAGAGCTTGGTCTGCTTTTGTTCGCCCGCCGGACTTATCAGGTCCGCGCGACGGATGTCGCCACATACCGTGGGGCGCCCACGCGATCCATAGATCAATCTTGATTGTCTTGCCTTGTCCTCCAATATATCTTGCAGGTCCGGAGCGCTCCCCTTTGGCCATGTGCTTTTGAGCGATGCCGGGCACGGTTCTAGTGAAGGGCCTAGAGGCCTCTCTCGTCGCGCCACGGGTGGTCGGTCAGCCGTATTGTCTCCCCGGTGATGCGGGTTCGTAAGCCTCCTCCTCTAATCGGGGAGCAGCTTATGCTTAGGGTAGCTTTTGAGGGGCGCTCGAGCTCATGCTCTTCGCCGCGAGGACATCGGTCCATCTGTCGGCTAGCGATCCCGATCAGCTCTAAGCTGTTCCTGCTTTTTCTTTAGGCTGTTCGCCGTGGCCATAAGCCCGCGCCTAAAACTCTCTTGTTCGATGGGATTCTCGTGCACGATTTAATTCATTGTCGCCAAGGCTTGCTTCGCCTTCGGAGGGAGGCATATAATCCTCTACTCTTCTTCTTCGCCGCTCTCTTGAGGGCTGGCGCCTTCATCCTCCCGCGATGGATCTTGCCGGAGTGGATTGTCTTCGGCGTTGTCCGTGTATTGTTATCTCCGTGCCGGAATCTTCATTCTTGCTGTGGAGGGATTTAGAGCGGCGCCACCGACGCCGGGCGCTTGGGCTGCTTCTTGGAGGGTCATCCTCCGCTGTTCCATCGCCGCCCCATCTTTTGGGATGTCCACCATGTATATGTCGATGACGAGGTGGCCTTCCAAAGGCCCTCGTAGGCGCTGGTCTTGGTCGCCTCCGCATCGCCGCCCATACCGCCGATGTCTTCGAGTCGTAGTCAGCATGTCGGTTAAGTCATCGGCAAGGGCTACAAAGTGGGTGGTGGGTGGGCGTTAAATTTCTTTGTCGTCCGCATCCCAACCTTCCTGACCGTAATCCGGCCAGGGCTCTCCGGATAAAGAGAGAGACTTTAGTGAACTCAGGATGTCGCCAAAGGGCGAGTGCTGAAAGATGTCCACGGCCGTGAACTCCATAACGGGCGCCCAATCGGATTCGATTGGTAGGGGCGCGGGGGGTTCGTAGTCCGGATGGGAGTCCGACACCCTGGAGTCGAGGTCTTCGCAAAGGACAGGGATGGAGTTTGGCTCGATCGCCGTAGAGATTGTAGCCCCCGAGGCGGTGTCCAACCACTCGTCCTCGGTCGGGGAATCCGCCCGGATTAAGGGCGGAGCGGATATCGGTGCGCCTGTGGCAATCGCTCGCTGCAGAGCTAGATAATGCCCATCGAGACAAGGCGGCATCGCTATTGCGGCTCAATCCGTCAAGATCAAGTCTCCGCGGATATCGGCCGATGGTTTAAACTTCCAAATCTGACCTCGATGGCCAGGGCGAAGCTTTCGATCCGCTCCAGATGGCTGCTTAATTGGCCCACAAGCAAAGCCGCCAACACGAAGATCCGCCCAGGAGAAAAGTCTCACCGACCGCGCCGTTGTTGATGATCAAAGGAGCCATCGAGCCTATCGGCGATTTATACGAGGAACTCTCAATGAAAGCACCAATGTCGGTGTCAAACCGCGGATCTCGGTAGGGGGTCCCGAACTGTGCGCCTAGGCGGATGGTAACAAGAGACAAGGGACACGATGTTTTACCTGTGTTCGCCCTCTCGATGGAGGTAAAACCCCACGCCCCTGCTAGATTAATATTGATGATATGTGTTACAAGAGTAGATCTACCACGAGATCAAAGAGGCTAAACCCTAGAAGCTAGCCTATGGTATGATTGTTGTTCGTCCCACGGACTAAAACCCTCCGGTTTATATAGACACCGGATAGGGTTAGGGTACACAGTAGTCGGTTACAATGGTAGGAGATCTACATATCCATATCGCCAAGCTTGCCTTCCACGCCAAGGAAAGTCCCATCCGACATGGGACGAAGTCTTCAATCTTGTATCTTCATAGTCTTGGAGTCCGCCGATGATGATAGTTCGCTATCCGGACACCCCCTAGTCCTAACTCCCTCACCCTTATGAAGGGTAAATACCAATTGACATATCACGTTGTGGTTTTATGAGGTAAGAAATGTTCTTGCTAGAAACCCATAGCAGCCATCAGAAACATGCAAACAACAATTAGAGGACGCCTAACTTGTTTTTGCAGGGTATGCTATGTGATGTGATATGGCCAAGAAGAATGTGATGAATGATATGTGATGTATGAGATTGATCATGTTCTTGTAATAGGAATCACGACTTGCATGTCGATGAGTATGACAACCGGCAGGAGCCATAGGAGTTGTCTTTATTTCTTGTATGACCTGTGTGTCATTGAACAACGCCATGTAATTACTTTACTTTATTGCTAACCGGTAGCCATAGTAGTAGAAGTAATAAGTTGGCGAGGCAACTTTATGGAGACACGATGATGGAGATCATGATGATGGAGATCATGGTGTCATGCCGGTGATGATGATGATCGTGGAGCCCCGAAGATGGAGATCAAAAGGAGCAATATGATATTGGCCATATCATGTCACTATTTAATTGCATGTGATGTTTTTCATGTTTATACATCTTATTTGCTTATTACGATGGTAGTAAATAAGATGATCCCTCATTAAAATTTCAAGAAAGTGTTCCCCCTAACTGTGCACCGCTATGTAAAGTTCGTCGCTTCAAGCACCACGTGATGATCGGTGTGATAGATTCTTAATTTCACATACAACGGGTGTAAGCCAGATTTACACACGCCAAACACTTAGGTTAACTTGACGAGCCTAGCATGTACGCATATGGCCTTGGAACACAAGAGACCGAAAGGTCGAGCATGAGTCGATGGAGGATACGATCAACATGAAGATGTTCACCGATGATGAATAGTCCGTCTCACGTGATGATCAGACACGGACTAGTTGACTCGGATCATGTAATCACTTAGATGACTAGAGGGATGTCTATCTGAGTGGGAGTTCATGAGATGTAGCGACCTGACCCAAAATCGGTCAAATCTCGTGTCTGCATTCATCCCAAGATCATGCCGGTACTCACAAAGACATCGATAAAGTAATCAAAGTTCAATCACACCTGAATATCATTAATCGATTCTCATATAGAGTCTTTATTACAAGGAATAAATTCGCTCAAGGCCAACTCATGAGAAATAAACTATAAATGCTGCGGAAGGCCGAGGTAAAGCGAGTCCATCCGACTCAAAGGGCAATCGCCAAGCGCGGAGCGTAGCCTCACCCCGATCGAATATATCTCGCAACATAATACGCTGCAGCCATGTAGGTCAGCTTTTGGAATAAGCGGCAAGTCATGAAGAATAACAATAATAAAGTTACTAACTCTATATGCATTTTGGTGTGGAGCTCTAAGTTTCATCATTTTATGTAAAGCCAATTTTATCCTACTACAAAGGACTTGCTTGCAAATTACTACAATTGTTGGTAGTTATTGAGATGGTTCCGCCAACCAATATCTCGCTCCCAAATTATTATTAAGTCATAAACCCTCAAATTAATTCATTAGTTTTAGTGTTGAGATATCCGAATACTTCCAAGTTCCAGAGGCTCAAATGTCCGTGAATCGGGACACGGCTAATCGATTAGATCTTTAACTCGCAGAGGGTTGCGACTTTCCCGCAAGAATCATTCCTCCTTTAAAGTCTTCGACTTCATGGTGTTTGAAGACGGACGAATGAAACAGGTCTTCCAAAGAGTTCTTCCGCCACCGCCGTACCCATCCAATCCTACCGCTCGCCTACTTCTCGTAGTACCGCCCAGCCAGCATCACTACTAGGGTCAACCCAGCCAGAGCCCATAATGGCTTGCGGCTGCATGTAAGCTTCCGGTCATGGGGCATCCATCCTTCTCTTCGTGGCTGGGTGAAGCTCGCAGGATGTCATGGCGCTTCTCCATGCATCCCGCCACCACTGGTGCTCCAGGTGCCCACAACCGCCCTCCACCCAAAGAGTGATTTTCCAAGTCCATCTTGATCATTGTAGTCCATGGGTTGTCATCATCATTGACTCTCACATCTTGCTTATGAATTTCACTCATCCCAAATCCCGCCTCACGAGCATAGCAAAATAACTACTACGTCCCGGGTCATGGTAACAAGGATTGGTTCATCCTACCACATGATACTACTCAAGTTTAATGACTTCAAGATTTCACTACTGCATGCATGGTGGGTGGTGACAACTACTAATGCACAAAAACATAGGTATAGAAATAACATGATCAAAACTTGCCTTTGCTGATGATCCTCGAAGCTAAAGAGTCGAGTAGCAAGCTTCAGACTGAAACTCTACCGAGACAAACAATAACACAATAAGCACAAAGCAAGAGGATCACACAAGATAACAAAAGTAACATAGCACAACAAAACAATCAAAACCAAATCAAAAGAAAAACTCAAAGAAACCAATTCAAAGTTTTTCCCTACTCCAAACAATAACAAAAATAGTTTTTATATAACAAAATTCCTTAATATAACCTAATCATGGTTTTAGGTTAACTTAACAGAAAAGGATTCACTAAGCAATTAGGAGCAAAAAGAATTAATTAAAAGCTATTATAAAACTCATTTTAGGCCTAATCCAATTTCTATTAAGAAAATTAATTTAAAACTTTTATTAATTATAAATAAAAGTTCATCTACTAGCATGACAGAAACTAACCTAGAATAACTAATCACAAGTTAAAATAAATTAATTTACTAATTAATTAATTAGGAAAACAGAACTAGTTAATTAATTAGGATTAATAGGATTCTGTCTAAAATTAATTATTTATTAATCCTAAAATACCCAAATTAATTTCTAGGGTTTGGCAATGTCAAAATAAAGTGGTGACAAAAAGAATCATGCAAAATAATTTTTCTAACTAAAGTTATAGCAGATTTGCTATTCTGACTAAAACAATATTAAAGCATTTTTAATTATTTTTAACATAGCTAAATATATATTTTTCAGAAACTACATAAAATTTGCAATCCAACAAAAAAGAATCACTCAAAAATATTAAACAGAATAAAAGATATACATTTTGAAAACTGAAACTATTCGCTAAAACAGAAAATCAAAATAAAAAGAAAAGGCCTAATGGGCCTATATCAGGCACTAGGCGTAGTTTAGTCTAAACGGCCCTAGGTTTAAACTAAACGAACCGGCCTAAAATAAAACCTAAACTAAAAATAAACCACGTGGACCGCCGGTTTTCTAACTAAAACCTATTTCTTCGGGGCTTTAATCTTAGCCGAGATCTACGATCGGACGGGGAGGGGATTGTCGGTGACTTACCGGACGGCGACGGGCGGGCGGCGGCGAAGTGCTCCGAGGCGCTCAAGGCTGGGAGCTCCGGCGACTGTCGGGAGACGCGACGGGTCGTGGAGGGGTTCGGTGGTGTTGGGAGGGTCGGGTGCACCTGTGGCCGACGGCGGCAACAATGGCGGCGGTGGCGAGCCTGGACTCGCGACGCCGAGAGGGAGGAAGAGGGGGGTGCAGAGCCTGGGGGGGGTGCGGGGCTCGGCTTTTATAGCCAGGGCCTCGGCTCCTCTTCGAAGGGCATCGGGCGGTCGGGGTATCCCGGATCCTTCGGGATCCGGTGGACTCCCATGAGGCGGGCGTATGGGCGAGGGGAAGAAGAGGGGGGGTCCCACGGTCACGAGAGGGAGGGAGCGGCGAGGGGTCGGGTGGTCAAGCCTAGGCCTTTCGGGCGGGCGAGGGGTGAGGCGCGGGCTGGCTCAAGGGCGGGGTCAAGCTGGGCTGGGCTACTGGCTGGGCTGGGCCGAGGGTGAGGGCTGGCCTGGCTGGGCTGGCTGGGCTGGGCCATGGCTGGGCCTGGGCGGGGTGAGGGTGAGGCGGCGCTGGCTGGGCCTGGGGTGGCCTGGCTGGCGCCCGAGGGGTTTTTCCTTTATTTTTTTAACAAAAACTAAAACAAAAATAAAACCCAATCTATAAATAATTTATATAGGGTATATATATACCAAAATGATCAGGGGAATATTCCCTTTCATTTGAACATTTTTCCAAAGGCAAAATCCAAACTTCATAAAAATCTATTTTTTTCAAATTCAAATAAAATTCAGATTTGAATTCCAAATCTTTTGGCAATGTTTCCTCTGATATTTTTGGAGTGTCATGTTTGCTCCTCTCATACTTTTGATCAAGTATTTATCAGCTTAGTTTTTGAATTGTTTCACATGCCAAAGTTTGAAATTCAAATTCAAACTCAAATTGCTCAAACTTCAAATGACAATCAAATTCAAACAGAATGCATAGGATGCTTATCTATAATTGTAAAACATTCCAAATAGGAAATTTGGGATGTTACAAACCTACCCACCTTAAGATGAATCTTGCCTCGAGATTCGGGTTGGCTAGCAATAGGTGCGGATGGTCTCGACGAAGATCTTCTTCGCTCCTGTGTGGCTTCTTCCTCGGTGTGGTGACTCCACAAAGACCTTGCAAAATTTGATGACCTTTGCGGGTGACTCGCTTGCAGCCTCGAGAATACGGACGGTTTCTCTTTGTAAGTCAAATCACCGCTGTTGTATGGCCTCTAGGGGCACCGTGTCTCTCAACGAACATCGCCATGTCGGCATGGCACTTCTTCAACCGAGAAACGTGGAAGACATCATGAACTCCTGCACAATCCTTCCGCAATTCCAACTTGTATGCAACTTCTCCACGACGCTCGAGGATTTTGTAGGGCCAATGAATCGGGTGCTAACTTTCCTTGACTCCAAACCTCTTGATTCCACGAAGTGGAGACACACGAAGATATGCTCGGTCTCCCACTTCATAAGTCACTTCCTTGCGCCATCGTCAAGATAACTCTTCCGTCGCGATCGTGCTATCTTGAGCCTGTCTCAATTAGCTTGAATTTTCTTCGAATCCTTGATAAGATCGGAACCAAAAGTGATCGATCTCCAACACTATCCCACAAAGAATGGTGTTCTCGCACCTCCTTCCGATAGAGCTTCGAAGGGGCCATCTTCAAACCGGATTGATAATCGTTGTTGTATGAGAACTCTGCAGACGGCAAATTATCATCCCAGCTAGACCCATAGTCTAGCACACAAGCTCTCAACATGTCCTCCGTAATCTGATTGACTCTCTCGGTCCGTCCATCTGTTCATGGATGAAAAGCTGCATCAATTCCAGCCTTGTACCCAAAGTTTCATGCAATTGCTTCCAAAACTTTGAGGTAAACTGCATGCCTCTATCCGACACGATTTTCCTCGAACTCCATGCGACATACGATCCTGGTCATGTATATCTTGGCCATCTTGGCACTGGTATAGGTAGTCTTCACGGAATGAAGTGAGCTACCTTAGTCAAACGATCAACCACTACCCAGATAGAATCATAACCTGAACGGGTCCCGGTAATCCCGTGATGAAATCCATACCAAGTTTCTCCCATTTCCAATCGAATCGCAAAGGTTGAAGTAACCTGCTGGCTTCGATGTTCGCCTTTACACGCTGGCAAACATCGATATCGCTACGTATTCGGCAATGTCCTTCTTCATACCTGTCCACCAGAAACTTTGCTTCAAATCCAGGTACATCTTGGTGTTGCCGGGGTGAATCGAGTACGGTGAATCATGAGCCTCCTGAAGAATTAGCTTCCTGAGTTCGGGATCATTGGGCACATAAATACGATCCTCAAACCATATAGTTCCATGTTCATCCTTACGGAATCCTTTAGCTTTTCCTTCCTCCATCTTTTGCTTTATCTCATCGATTTCCTTGTCCGACTTCTGGGCTTCACGAATCCTTTCGGTCAAGGTGGACTGAACTTCCAGAGTTGCAACAAATCCTTTCGAACTATCTCCACGGAGATCTCTCGAGGTCATCGACCAACTCCTCGGGTAATCCTCCGCGTAAGAGTATTCACATAACTCTTACGGCTCAAAGCATCTGCTACAACATTGGCCTTACCGGGTGGTAATGCAATCTCATGTCGTAGTCCTTTATCAACTCTAGCCATCTCCTCCGCTCGAGGTTCAATTCCTTCGCGTGAAGATATATTTCAAACTCTTGTGATCTGTATAGACATCACAACGATTTCCGATGAGGAAATGTCTCCATGTCTTGAGTGCGTGCACTACAGCTGCTAACTCCAAATCATGCATGGCATAATTCATCTCATGAGGCCGTAGCTGTCTGGAGGCATAAGCTACAACCTTACCTTCCCGCATCAATACTCCTCCGAGTCCTTGACGAGAAGCGCCACAATAAACCTGGTATTCCTTATGTATGTCCGCAATATCAACACCGGGCTGTGACCAACCGCTTTCTTCAATTCCTCAAACTGGCTTCACATTCCTCGTCCAAACATACTTGGCTTCCTTCTTCAACAGCTCACCATGGGCTTGGCAATCTTTGAGAAGTTCTCAATGAACCTCCGATAATATCCTCGCGAGTCCGAGAAAACTACGGATCTCCTTGATCGAGGTGGGTGATCGCCAATCGGTGATCGATTCAACCTTGGCGGATCAACTGCTATTCCTTCTCCTGAAATAACATGTCCGAGGAATCCAACTTCCTTCAACCAAAATTCACATTTGCTGAATTTGGCATACAACTGATGTTCTCAAGTTTCTCCGTAACTAGACGCAAATGTTCCTTATGCTCTTCCTCGCTCTTGGAGAATATCAATATGTCATCGATGAACACCACGACAAACTTGTCCAAATATTCCATGAACACCTTGTTCATCAAATTCATGAAGTATGCAGGAGCATTAGTCAATCCAAATGACATGACGGTATACTCAGATAAACCATACCGTAGTGAATGCTGTTTTGGGTATATCCTTTTCACGAATTTTCAATCGGTGATACCCCGATCAAGATCGATCTTAGAGAATACCTTGGCTCCAACAAGCTGATCAAACAAGTCATTGATCATCGGCAGAGGGTACTTGTTCTTGATGGTTACTTCGCTCAATGCACGATAATCCACAACCATCCTCAAGCTTCCATCCTTCTTCTCTACCAAAAGAACTGGGCTCCCCAAGGTGATGAGCTTGGACTAATATATCCTTTCTCCAATAACTCATTTATTTGATCCTTGATCTCTTTCAACTCATTCGTGGCATCCGATAAGGTCTCTTGATATTGGGGCTGTGCCGGCAATAACTCAATCGGAATTCAATGTCCCCGTCCGTGGCATTCTGTAATTCCTCCGGAACACATCGGGAAATTCTTGCACCACGGCACTTCCTCCCGAACAACTCCCGTGAGGGAATGCACCGATTCTTCATCCGGCTGTGCTCGCTACATACTTGATCCTCTTCGCCCGGTGGTGAGTAGAATAGACTTGTCGGCACACCAATGTTCCTTCAAACTTTGACAACCAATCCATGCCTAGGATTACATCCAAGGTCTGTGTTTCCAACACTATGAGTTCCACGGAAATTTGTGGTTCCCGATGTTGAGGGTTGCAGGACAGCTTAAACTCGCCATCATTTCTCCTCCCGCGAACCGACGCGGAGGGGGCTTCTAAGGGTTCTAGTGCGAATCCGTATTTATCCACAACTACCCTTGATATGAATGAATGCGCTGCACCGTAATCAAAGAGAACCAAAACTGAACGTGAATTCAATAAAACTTACCAACCACAAGTTGTTCCGGTTGATCATAGACGCCCTCCACGCCGATATGGTTCACTTGAGCACGAGGGAAAGGATTGGGCTTTTTGCTGAGCCTCCATTGCCATTCCTGCTCTCCGCTGGCCTCCGGCAGTCGGTGGCGAGTGCCCTGCCTTCCGCACTTGAAGGTGTGATGTGGCTCGATCCTTCGAGCCGGGCAGAACGGTGCTGATTGCCATTACCATTTCCATTGCCATTGCCATGGCCTCGACTTGTTGTCCTCGCTGCGGTTGTTCCCATTTCCCCATGGTTATGACCTCCATGGTTATGATGGGTGTGCCTCCCGAGTACGGTGCATAGCGGGCTTCGCCGAGCTCCCGAGTTGTGCTTCCCCGGCTGTACTTCCGCTATGCTTTCTATCCGCCGCTGCTTGCCTTCCGTAATGGTGGCCTTGTCTACCAGCTCCCGGTAGTTGTTGAAAGTAGCCACAATAAGTTGCATGCTCAGTTCATCATTGAGTCCTCAAGGAACTTCTCCGCTTATGCATCTCGTGGCCACATCATCGGGGCATATCGAGCAAGCTTGTTGATTCTCCACGCATCGTGCCACAAGACGATTCCCGGCGAAGTTGCGGAACTCACGCTTCTTCGCACTCATGGCTCCAGATGAGACATGAGCAGGCGAAGGCCCGCTGGAATTGATCCCAAGTGATGCCACCCATGGGAAAAGTGGCGTAATTCTCCCACCAAGAAGCTGCAGGTCCATCCAGCTTGATGCGCTGCAAAGCGCACCTTCTCAAAGATCGTGCATCCAACGGTGACTAGCTCTTCCAATCTTATGGAGCCAATCATCAGCCACAATTGGCTCAAGGTTACTAGAGAACATGGCGGATTCAACCTCGTAAATCGAGTCAAATTGTCCACAGTGGGTGGTGGTGGTGGCGGTGGATTGTTGGCGGTGTTGTTCGATTCTCAATCGAGCTGCATCAAGCATTCTCGCTGCCGGAGCAGCTGGGTGAGCTCCGCGGAAACCAAAGGTCACGCCCTGAGGCATCCGTGTTTTGGAGTGGGTGAGAAAATTAGAATAGAACAATGGTCTATGAGAAATACACTACCCATATGAATGCACAATCATAACACACCAATCATTTATTCATTCCACTCAAACATGGTTCAAACTCGATTACAAAAGCTCATGACTAATCAAGGAAAACATCGCCTAACTGATCAAGTAAAAGTAAAGATAACATGGTGGTCGACTAAAAGTCTTCATCTGCTGGCGCCCTCTTGGGGTTTCCTTCATGGTACTCCTTCAAATCCTGATCATTGCTCACGAGGGTGCTTCATCTCCACTGCAAAGGTCCTCTCCCAAGTCCATCTTTTCCTCTATCGCGCAAGCTTCATCTTCGTGTCGTCGACAATCTCCATGAAGTCCGTGATTTCTTCCTCATGGCCAAGGAAGTCTGCGCGTGCCTTCTCCTCCAGCCCAGCTCGGAACAAAGCTTCCGTGTGTCTTCAAGTTACGGCGAGTCTGAATCTCCCGCTTCTCGAGAAGACACTCCAAGTCCCGGATGTATGAGAGAGTGGAATCGCCCTCAATGGTACGGATGATATCTCCATTCCTTGCCCCGCGAGAAACCATGGCGAGGTCTCGAATGATCGAGCTCAGCCTCTGATTCTCTCGAGATGTCCAAGTGCTCGATAGATCGCCACGCCCCTTCCGATGATCCAGCTTGAACTCGTGAACTCAAAGTTGATAGGCTCCGTGTGTCCTCCAAAGGTTCTCCCAGGATATGCACCTCAATCTCAGAGCGGTGTCCGCTGAAGTGCATTAGTGGGCTTCCGTGATCGAGGGTAGAGCTATCTTCAGCTGCTTCACCATCTCGACCAGCTTTCTTCCAAAGGGCATCGCCTCATCGGGCTGGCGTAACTCCGTAGCAAACTGGGTTGAACTCGCGCCATCTAGAATGTTGCAAAGGGGAGAAGAGTCGAATAGAACAGGAAGAAATATAGAATGAAAAGGGTTCAAAGTAAATGGTCTCGCTATGGCTTTCCGATCCTAGGGGTTACGATCTCACGGTCAGCGTGTAGCTCGATACCATCTCTCAGAGCGACCTGACCCAAAATCGGTCAAATCTCTCGTGGTCCGTATTCATCCCAAGATCATGCCGGTACTCACAAAGACATCGATAAAGTAATCAAAGTTCAATCACACCTGAATATCATTAATCGATTCTCATATAGAGTCTTTATTACAAGGAATAAATTCGCTCAAGGCCAACTCATGAGAAATAAACTATAAATGCTGCGAAGGCCGAGGTAAAGCGAGTCCATCCGACTCCAAAGGGCAATCGCCAAGCGCGGAGCGTAGCCTCACCCCGATCGAATATATCTCGCAACATAATACGTTGCAGCCATGTAGGTCAGCTTTTGGAATAAGTCGGCAAGTCATGAAGAATAACAATAATAAAGTTACTAACTCTATATGCATTTTGGCTGGAGCTCTAAGTTTCATCATTTTATGTAAAGCCAATTTTATCCTACTACAAAGGACTTGCTTGCAAATTACTACAATTGTTGGTAGTTATTGAGATGGTTCCGCCAACCAATATCTCGCTCCCAAATTATTATTAAGTCATAAACCCTCAAATTAATTCATTAGTTTTAGTGTTGAGATATCCGAATACTTCCAAGTTCCAGAGGCTCAAATGTCCGTGAATCGGGACACGGCTAATCGATTAGATCTTTAACTCGCAGAGGGTTGCGACTTTCCCGCAAGAATCATTCCTCCTTTAAAGTCTTCGACTTCATGGTGTTTGAAGACGGACGAATGAAACGGGTCTTCCAAAGAGTTCTTCCGCCACCGCCGTACCCATCCAATCCTACCGCTCGCCTACTTCTCGAGTACCGCCCAGCCATTCACTACTAGGGTCAACCCAGCCAGAGCCCATAATGGCTTGCGGCTGCACAGTAAGCTTCCGTCATGGGGCATCCATCCTTCTCTTCGTGGCTGGGTGAAGCTCGCAGGATGTCATGGCGCTTCTCCATGCATCCCGCCACCACTGGGTGCTCCAGGTGCCCACAACCGCCCTCCACCCAAGAGTGATTTTCAAGTCCATCTTGATCATTGTAGTCCATGGGTTGTCATCATCATTGACTCTCACATCTTGCTTATGAATTTCACTCATCCCAAATCCCGCCTCACGAGCATAGCAAAATAACTACTACGCCCCGGGTCATGGTAACAAGGGATTGGTTCATCCTACCACATGATACTACTCAAGTTTAATGACTTCAAGATTTCACTACTGCATGCATGGTGGGTGGTGACAACTACTAATGCACAAAAAACATAGGTATAGAAATAACATGATCAAAACTTGCCTTGCTGATGATCCTCGAAGCTAAAGAGTCGAGTAGCAAGCTTCAGACTCGAAACTCTACCGAGACAAACAATAACACAATAAGCACAAAGCAAGAGGATCACACAAGATAACAAAAGTAACATAGCACAACAAAACAATCAAAACCAAATCAAAAAGAAAACTCAAAGAAACCAATTCAAAGTTTTTCCCTACTCCAAACAATAACAAAAATAGTTTTATATAACAAAATTCCTTAATATAACCTAATCATGGTTTTAGGTTAACTTAATGTAAAAGGATTCACTAAGCAATTAGGAGCAAAAAGAATTAATTAAAAAGCTATTATAAAACTCATTTTAGGCCTAATCCAATTTCTATTAAGAAAATTAATTTAAAACTTTTATTAATTATAAATAAAAGTTCATCTACTAGCATGACAGAAACTAACCTAGAATAACTAATCACAAGTTAAAATAAATTAATTTACTAATTAATTAATTAGGAAAACAGAACTAGTTAATTAATTAGGATTAATAGGATTCTGTCTAAAATTAATTATTTATTAATCCTAAAATACCCAAATTAATTTCTAGGGTTTGGCAATGCCAAAATAAAGTGGTGACAAAAGAATCATGCAAAAATAATTTTTCTAACTAAAGTTTTAGCAGATTTGCTATTCTGGCTAAAACAATATTAAAGCATTTTTAATTATTTTTAACATAGCTAAATATATATTTTTCAGAAACTACATAAAATTTGCAATCCAACAAAAAAGAATCACTCAAAAATATTAAACAGAATAAAAGATATACATTTTTGAAAACTGAAACTATTCGCTAAAACAGAAAATCAAAATAAAAGAAAAGGCCTAATGGGCCTATATCGTGCACTAGGCGAAGTTTAGTCTAAACGGGCCCTAGGTTTAAACTAAACGAACCGGCCTAAAATAAAAACCTAAACTAAAAATAAACCACAGGACCGGCCGGTTTTCTAACTAAAACCTATTCTTCTGGGGCTTTAATCTTAGCCGAGATCTACGATCGGACGGGGAGGGGATTGCGGTGACTTCACCGGACTCATGACGGCGGCGGGCGGCGGCGAAAGTGCTCCGAGGCGCCTCAAGGCTGGGAGCTCCGGCGACTGTCGGGAGACGCGACGGGTCGGGAGGGGTTCGTGGTGTTGGGAGGGTCGGGTGCACCAGTATGCCGACGGCGGCAACAATGGCGGCGGTGGCGAGCCTGGACTCCGGCGACGCCGAAGGGAGGAAGAGGGGTGCGGCGAGCTCGGGGAATGGGGTGCGGGGCTCGGCTCTTTATAGCCTGTGGCCTCTGGCTCTTCTAAGGGCATCGGGCGGTTGGGTATCCTGGATCCTTCGATCCGGTGGACCTCCCATGAGCGGCGTATGCGGGCGAGGGGGAAGAAGAGGGGGGGTACCACGGGTCAGCGAGAGGGAGGGAGCGGCGAGGGGGTGGGTGGCCGGGCCTAGGCCTTTCGGGCGAGGGGCGAGGGGAGGGCTGGCTGGCCGGGGCTGGCTGGGCTGGGCTGGGCCTACTGGGCTGGGCTGGGCTGAGGGGTGAGGCGCTGGCTGGCTGGCTGGCGCTGGCTGGCTGGCTGGGCTGGGCCTGGCCTGGGGGGCCGAGGGGTGAGGTGGCGCTGGCCGGGCCTGGGTGGCTGGTCAAGCGCCGAGGGTTTTTCCTTTATTTTTTTTAACAAAACTAAAACAAAAATAAAACCCAATCTATAAATAATTTATATAGGTATATATATACCAAAATGATCAGGGAATATTCCTTTCATTTGAACATTTTTCCAAAGGCAAAATCCAAACTTCATAAAAATCTATTTTTTCAAATTCAAATAAAATTCAGATTTGAATTCCAAATCTTTTGGCAATGTTTCTCCGATATTTTTGGAGTGTCATGTTTGCTCCTCTCATACTTTTGATCAAGTATTTATCAGCTTAGTTTTTGAATTGTTTCACATGCCAAAGTTTGAAATTCAAATTCAAACTCAAATTGCTCAAACTTCAAAAGACAATCAAATTCAAACAGTAATGCATAGGATGCTTATCTATAATTGTAAAACATTCCAAATAGGAAATTTGGGATGTTACATGAGATGAACTTAATTATCCTGAACATAGTCAAAAGATCTTTGCAAATTATGTCGAAGCTCGCGCTTTAGTTCCACTGCTTAGATATGTTCCTAGAGAAAATATAGTTGAAAGTTGACAAGAGCGATTATGCGCATGTAAAAAGCTTATGTCCTTAATGCACCGCCAAGTGCTGAACCCCAAACATCGCCTGTGGATGTTATAACATCGACATACACGCTTTTGATAACTACGTGATAGTTCGCTTAAACGGTTTAGAGTTGAGGCACCAAAGACGCTTTTTGAAACGTCATGAACATATGAGATGTTTCGAGGGCTGAAATTGGGATTTCAGGTCGTGCCCACGCCAAGAGGTATAAGACCTCCGACGATTTTCTTAGCCTCGCAAACTAAGGGAGAAAAGCTCAATCGTTGAGCTTGTGCTCGATTGTCCGAAAGTGCAACAATCACTTGAATCGAGGGAGTTGATCTTCCGTGAGATAGTGATGTTTCTCCAAAGTCATTGCCACCAAGCTGCTAGAGCTTCGTGATGAATTATAACAAATCAGGGATAAATATGATGATCCTGAGATATTCGCGATGTTTGGCACCGCAAAGTAGGAATCAAGAAGGAGCATCAATTTTTGATGGTTGGTGAAACCACTAGTTTCAAGAAGGGCAAGGGCAAGAAGGATACTTCATGAAACAGCAAATCAACTGCTGCTCTAATGAAGAAACCCAAGGTTGAACCCAAACCCGAGACTAAGTGCTTCGTAATAAGGGGAACAACCATCGGAGCAGAATTACCCTAGATACTTGGTAGATGAGAAGGCTGGCAAGGTCGATAGAAGTATATTGATATACATTAAGTTATTGTGTACTTTACTAGTACTCCTAGTAGCACCTGTGGTATTAGATACCGTTCGGTTGCTAAGTGTTAGTAACTCAAATAAAAGGCTACGGAATAAACGGAGACTAGCTAAAGGTGAGTCGACGATATGTGTTGAAGTGTTTCCAAGTTTGATGTGATCAAACATCGCACGCCCTCTACCATCAAGATTAGTATTAAACTAGAATAATTGTCATTTGGTGTTTATGCTGAGCATAGACATGATTGGATTATGTCTATCGCAATACGGTTATTCATTTAAGGAGAATAATGGTTACTCTATTTATTTGAATAATACCTTCAATGGTCTTGCACCTAAAGGAATGGTTTATTGAATCTCGATCATAGTAATACACATTTTCATGCCAAAAGATATAAGATAGTAATGATGGTACCACTTACTTGTGGCATCGCCATGTAAGTCATATTGGTATAAACGCATGAAGAAGCTCCATGTTGATGGATCTTTGGACTCACTCGCTTTTGAAAAGTTTGAGACATGCTAACCATGTCTATTGGTGTATACACATGAAGAAACTCCATGCAGATGGATCATTTGGACTCACTTGATTTTGAATCACTTGAGATATGCAAATCATACCACATGGGCAAAATGACCTAAAAGCCTCGGTTTCAAGAAGATGGAACAAGATAGCAACTTTTGGAAGTAACACATTTTGATGTGTGCAGTCCAATGAGTGCCGAGGCATGCAAAGTGAATATCGTTATGTTCTTACTTCACGGATGATTTGAGTAGATACTGAGTGTATTTACTTGATGAAACACAAGTCTGATTATTGAATGGTTCAAGTAATTTCAGAGTGAAGTTGAAGATCATCATGACAAGAGGATAAAATGTCTATGATATGATCATAGAGATGAGTATCTGAGTTACGAGCTTTGGCACGCAATTAAGACATTGTGGAAATTGTTTCACAATAAATACCTACCGAACACCATAGTGTGATGGTGTGTCCAAACATCATAGTTGCACCCTATTGGATATGATGCGCACTATGATGTCTCTTATCGATTACCACTATCGCTCATGGGTTAGGCATTAGAGACAACCACACTCACTTTAATAGGGCACCACGTAATTCGCTGAGACGACACCGCTTGAACTATGGTTTGAGAAACCTAAATTGTCGCTTTCTTAAAAGTTTGGGGCTGCGACGCTTATGTGAAAAAGTTTCAGGTTGATAAGCTCGAACCCAAAGCGGATAAAATGCTTCTTCATAGGACACCCAAAACAGTTGGGTATACCTCCACTTCAGCCCGAAGCAAAAGGATTGTTTCTAGAATTAGGTCCTTTCCGAGAAAAGTTTCTCTTGAAAGAATTGAGGGAGGATGGTGGAGACTTGATGAGGTTATTGAACCGCTACTTCAACAAGTGTGTAGCAGGCACGTGAAGTTGTTCCTGTGGCGCCTACACCAATTGAAGTAGAAGCTATGATAGTGATCATGAAGTTTTGGATCAAGTCATTACTGCACTCTGAGGGTGACAAGGATGCGATTACTCGAGTGGTACAGAATATTGTCTTGAAGGTCATGTTGCTAGACAACAATGAACCTACGAGCTATGAAGAAGCGATGGTGGGCACGGATTCCATTTAATGGCTCAAGGCCATAACATCCGAGAGAGGATCCATGACTTTGGAAGAAATACTTGATGGTCGTAAGGACGTTGGGTAAATATGGATTTTAAAAGGAAGATGACAATGATGGTAAGTATCACCATTAAGAAAGCTCGACTTGTCGTTAAAGATGTTTTCCGACAAGTTCAAGGAGTTGACTACGGTGAGAGCTTTTTCACTCTTAGCGATGCTAAGAGTCTGTTGAATTGATTAGAAATTACTGCATGATTGATGAAATCTTGCGATAGGATGTCAAAACATTGTTTCCTCGACGTTATATTTGAGGAAAGGTTGTATGTGATACAACCGTAAGGTTTTGTCAATCCTAAAGATGCTAACAAGTATGCAAAGCTCCAGCAATCCTTCTAAGGACTAGAGTAAGCATCTCGGAGTTGGAATGTACGCTTTGATGAGATGATCAAAGATTTTGGGTTTATACAAAGTTTGTGAGAAACTTGTATTTCCAAAGAAGTGAGTGGGAGCACTATAGAATTTTCGATAAGTATATGTGAATGACATATTGTTGATCGGAAATGATGTAGAATTTCTGGAAAGCATATAGGGTTATTTGAAAAGTGTTTTTCAATAGAAAACCTGAATTGTTGCTTGAACATTGAGCATCAAGATCTATGAGGATAGATAAAAATGCTAAATGGTACTTTCAAATGAGCACATACTTGACATGATCTTGAAGGTGTTCAAGATGGATCACCAAAGAAGGAGTTCTTGCCTGAGTTGTAAGGTATGAAATTAAGAGTTAAAGCTCGACCACGGCAGAAGAGAGAGAAAGGACAAAGGTCGCCCCTATGCTTCGTACATAGGCTCAGAGTATGCTATGCCGTGTACCGCGATCGAAGTGTGCCTTGCCATGAGTCCGGCAAGGGTACAAGAGTGATCCAGAATGGATCATTGGACAGCGGTCAAAATTGTCCTTGGAGTAAATAAGGACATGTTTTCGATTATGGAGGTGATAAAGAGTTCAGCGTAAAGGGTTACGTTGATGCAAGCTTTAACACCTATCCGAGTGACTCGAGTAGCAAACCGGATACGATAGTGGAGCAACATTTGAATAGCTCCAAGTGGAGCGTGGAAGCAACATTTACAATATGACATAGAGATTTATGAAGTACATACAGATCTGAATGTTGCGCACTGCTGACTAAAACCTCTCTCACAAGCAAGACATGATCAAACCCCGTAACTCATTGAGTCTTAATCACATGATGATGTGAACTAGTTTAGTGACACTAGTAAACTTGATGTTGGTCACATGGAGATGTGACCTATGAGTGTTGATCACATAGCGATGTGAACTAGATTATTGACTCTAGTGCAAGTGGGAGACTGTTGGGAATATGCCCTAGAGGCAATAATAAATTGGTTATTATTATATTTCCTTGTTCATGATAATCGCTTATTATCCATGCTATAATTGTATTGATAGGAAACTCAGATACATGTGTGGATACATAGACAACACCATGTCCCTAGTAAGCCTCTAGTTGACTAGCTCGTTGATCAGCAGATGGTTACGGTTTCGACCATGGACATTGGATGTCATTGATAACGGATCACATAATTTTGAGAATGATGTGATGGACAAGACCCAATCCTAAGCCTAGCACAAAGATCGTAGTTCAGATGCTAAAGCTTTTCTAATGTCAAGTATCTTTTCCTTAGACCATGAGATTGTGCAACTCCCGGATACCGTAGGAATGCTTTGGTGTACCAAACGTCACAACGAATCGGGTGGCTATAAAGGTGCACTACATGTATCTCCTAAAGTGTCTCTGGGTTGGCACGAATCGAGATTGATTTGTCACCCGTGACGGAGAGGTATCTCTGGGCCCACTCGGTAGGACATCATCATATGTGCACAATGTGACCAAGGGGTTGATCACGAGATGATGTGTTACGGAACGAGTAAAGAGATTTGCTGTAACGAGATTCAACAAGGTATTGGCATACCGACGATCGAATCTCGGCAAGTACAATACCGCTAGACAAAGGGAATTGTATACGGATTGATTGAGTCCTTGACATCGTGGTTCATCCGATGAGATCATCGTGGAACATGTGGGAGCCAACATGGGTATCCAGATCCCGCTGTTGGTTATTGACCGAGAACGCCTTGGTCATGTCTCAGATGATTCCCGAACCCGTAGGGTCTACACACTTAAGGTTTGATGACGCTAGGGTTATAAAGGAAGTTTGTATGTGGTTACCGAATGTTGTTAGGAGTCCTGATGAGATCCCTGACGTCACGAGGAGTTCCGGAATGGTCTGGAGGTAAAGATTTATATATGGGAAGTCCTGTTTTGGTCACCGGAAAAGTTTCGGTTTTATCGGTATCGATCGGGACCACCGGAGGGTCCCGGGGGTCCACCAAGTGGGGCCACCATCCCCGAAGGGCTGCATGGGCCAAGTGTGGGAGGGGACCAGCCCCAGGTGGGCTAGTGCACCCCCCCACAAGGGCCCAAGGCGCCTAGGGTTTGGGGAAGGGGGCGCACCCACCCAACATGGGGGCAAGCCTCTCCCCTGGCCGCATCCTAGATGGGTTTGGCTGGCCGCCCCTAGGGGTGGAACCCCAGGTGGGGCGCAGCCCTCCCTCTCCCTATATATACTTGAGGGTTTTGGGGCTGCCAACAGAGGAGTTTGACCTCTCCCCGGCGCAGCCCTACCTCTCTCCCTTCTCCTCTCCCGTGGTGCTTGGCGGCCTCGCAGATTGCCACGCCTCCATCATCACCACGCCGTCAGGCTGCTGCTGGACGGAGTCTTCTCAACGCCTCCCTTTCTCCTTGCTGGATCAAGGCATGGGAGACGCCACCGGCTGTACGTGTGTTGAACGCGAGGTGCCGTCTGCTCGACACTAGGATCTCCGTGATTTGGATCACGACGAGCACGACTCCTTCAACCCCGCTTTCTTGAACGCTCCTCTTAGAGATCTACAAGGGTATGTAGATGCACTCTCCTTCCCTCGCTGCTGGTTTCTCCATAGATAGATCTTGGTGAAACGAGGAAAATTTTGAATTTCTGCTACGTTCCCCAACATGGAGCACATCCAACTTTGATTCCTTGACGGAGTCGGTACCTTCATGCATATCAATCAAAGTATCCCAAATTTCCTTTGCATTCTCAAGGCGGCTGATTTTGTTGAATTGCCGGGCACAAGCCATTGAAGAGGATATCAAAGCTTGAGCGTTGTATTGCAGCATCTTCAATTCATCCGCATTAGCTTGACGGTTCGGCCTCTCCCATCAAAGAATTCACCTTGCAAGCCAAAACACACAATAGCCCAAATTATGGGTTATGTCCGAGAATATGCATTTTCATCTTATGCTTCCAACTAGCAAAATTAGTGCCATCAAAGTAAGGACCTCACGGTGATAATTTCTCGCTAGACGCCATACTCTCCTAGGTTGTGAAACCAAGGATATGACCACCAAAAGCTATGGAAATCAAAGCAAATGGAGACCAAACCTCTCGATACCACTTGTAGGACCTTGAAGTATGTCTAGAGGGGGGGTGATCATATTACTTGACCAATTAAAAACTTGA